>JAQFVV010000082.1:3925153-4308875 GCA_028023455.1 Epiperipatus broadwayi | reverse complement strand
GATACATTCATGTATTCAATGTAGCATGATACGACAACACAAAATACTATATTGTCAGGAATGTGCATCTGAACAATAAGTAGAAATAGAGAAGACATTGACTCTCCACCAACAGGAATGTGACATCTGTTGGCAAGTAGATCAATAAACAAAAAACTCCATAGGAATGGACTGCGGTCTTCTGCCGACTTACAAACCCATCCATAGGCAAACAGAAGGTGTGTGGCGTATATCTAATAATCCTGCCCGTAGCGGACCTCATACTACATCTACTAATTACACAAATATATCCAATCCATTAAACCAATTCAACTACAAAATGAATAACCTAAGATTACCCTCCCTTAATACAACTTTACAAAACTATATAGCCATTCACGCCCGACTTAATTTTAACATTTAAATACGTTCGCACAGATTTGTTTAAAAATGTTGGGTATAGATCGATTACATAGATTCCACGGTCAAAAACATTTCAAAATAAACAAACGATCAAAATACAAAATTATTGATACTGACAATCGCAGAGGGAAACTTATAAGTAACCCAATAGTATTCACCATAAGATACTTGCATTGTCACCAATAACTTAAAAGACATCCGAATAAATACATTTTAGATACTCACCGTAAGGTATCATTATTTATCGAATGTCTATATATTTTGATCAAATATGAAAACCAAAATATAATTAACCGCAAACGAATCCATGCAAGCGTCTATAAACAACTTAAATTTCATACATTTAAATAATCTTTACAATAAGGAAAAAAAAAATGGAAATGATGTTTATCAATCGGGAAACATATAAAATTAAACATTATTAATTTGATTTAAAAACTTAAAAGTCAGATAGAAGTTCATAAGCTTGAACGAAAGTTCTTAGTTATTTTTTTAAATTTAGAGTTCATGTCAATATAGCTTACAGTATAAGAGTCCAGGTTCCTGTTGGCAATTCCCATGCTGTCTCCATTGGAAGAAATGTTCTGGAGGTAGCATTAGCTGGTTCCATTCTGGTATCACAGTCTTTTCATTTTTTTTTTTTTAAACAAACAAAAAAATGAGAGAGAACGGCAAGTGCGTCTTACTGTTGTCATCAAATCAAGTTGGAAAAACTGACTGGAACTCAATATTTTTTCTTTTTATAGTCCTCCTATGGATTCCATGAACAAAAACGTCACTGTTCTGTTTTTTCGTTATGGTCCGGGCCTTTATTTGCTTCCATTGGTCAAGCTAAAATCTCTTTCTTCTCTTATCTAACTTTTCATCTGACTTTTTAATTAAACAGCTTTTAGATAATTAATAAACAATCATTTCCATTTACAGATTACAGGAATTAATTAATACCTGTTTTTATTTTAACTTACGTTATTTTTTTTATTAAAATATTTTTATATTTCAATCTTGTATTTTTTTATTTAAAAAAATACGTTCAAATACTTTTTTTTCTTGTTTATGAAAAAAATATTTTTAAAGTTTAGCATCCGTGTGAATATATATATATGTTTAACAAACATTTTAATTTTAGCGTTTAGTTTTTTCCTTTTATTTGCGAACTTTTAAGTTTTTATTTTAAATAAATGTAACGACATATTTATATATCGTTACAATATATATATAATCACTCACCATATAGTTGGTTTTATGTATATGTGTGTATATATATATCACTAGATATACATTACCAATATATAGTTGGTTTTATGTATATGTGTATATATATATATCACTAGATGGAGCTTACCAATAGCTCTAAAACAAGCTTTATTTTTATAAGTGCTGAAAAATAATGCTTGTTTAGAGTTATTGGTAAGCTCCATCTAGTGATCATTTAAATGCAAGCCTAAAAGCAAGTTACAAAATTTATAACTTGTTTTATTAATTAATATATATATATAATGAATTAATTAAAATAGAATAATATAATATATAAACATTTGAAAAGTGATGAAAACATTTCAGCATTCTATCTTTTGTTAAACAAAACTAACAAACTTGCATCACATTATTATTCAATTTCTCTGGCAAATGATAAACAAACCTCTTCTAAATTTAAATATTTACATTGTAAAGTATAACATTTAGATTATTTTATTACATATTATAATAAATTGGAAACTAAATATTTAGAGATTCTATCATGTGAATATTGTTGTATGCTATTTGAAACTTAGGCTACAAATACATCTGTGAATGTGCTTACCATCTTTTATTAATGATGAGATAGTAATCAAAAGAAGTTTTATAATTTGTTAATTATATTTAACAAAAGTGGCACATTCCAAAAAGTTTATATATAACCTTTGCTTTTTTTGCATTTTTCTTCATATATATATTAAATTTTTTTTATCATCTCTTATATACTTTAATGCAATCTTTTTTTATAACTCCTTTTTTATTTTGCTTACAGTTTTGACTGTTCTACAGTCTTCATCAGAGCTACAACATTTAAACATATAATCATAAAACCATTATTTTATATACATATTAATATACATGTTTTATATTACCATTCATAAACTTTGCTTCTTTTATTTCTTAATTACATTTTCTTATAGAATAAAATAAAAAATAGGAATAAAATGAAAGTAAACATAAATAAAAAATAATAAGAAAATATAAGTAAGAAATAAGAGAAGCAAAGCTATAGAGTTAAAGTTAAATATGATTATGAATGGTAGTATAAAATATGTGCATTAATATGTATATAAAATAATGGTTATATGATTATATATTGTAGCTTTGATGAAGGCTGCAGCACAGTCGAAACTGTAAGTAAAATAAAAAAGATTGCATTAAAGGGTATAAGAGGATATGATAAAATATTTTAATGTTTACATACACACACATACACACATATATATATATATATTGTAACTTATTAAATATGCTCAAAAGAAATATTATTAAAGTCTCAAATATTCCAATATTCATTGTAACTTAATAAAGATGATGAAACGATCCAAATGTATTAAATAATTAAGAAAAGATTCAAATATAAATATTTAGCTTAATAAACAAAAAGCATTGTAGCTTAAATTAAATTATGAGAAGAATACCTGGGTAGTGGCTATTAAAAAAAAGGTCAGATTGAGTTATCAATCATATTAAGGGTCATTGGATTAAATGAAACATACTTCTATAATTAGATTCCTCAAGATATCACAATATCAATAATTATAAACAAATTATTAATAACAACTATTATAACTCAGGTATATGGAAATCACGTGAGGTGAGTACACTAGTAACTCAATAAAATATCTGCTCAGGTATACAGACAGTAGATTTTACCCACTTTCATTTCTTGGTTGGGATGTTAAGTGCATATCCAAACAAATACCAAGTGAATAGGGTCTAGCAGGGTGCCACTAGACTATTTGAATCTAGACACAGTTATATCTAATAACCTTTCACATGTAGACTATTTGAATCTAGACACAGTTATATCTAATAACCTTTCACATGTACCAGGTTTGAATCTCTTTTGGTACCTCATTTCTTACAAAATGTACGATTTTGATTTTAGACCCATAGCACTGTATGCACCAATATTTAAGTAAACACATAGGTAACATAAAACATCTTTAAACTGAAGTGGAATTTATTAGACATAAATCATTTCTTAGACCTTAGCATAACAAATGTGTTTCAATATTTTTTATAAGTTTTACTAGCTCAGATTACTATTAATTTAGGATGGCAATTCACTCATCCTTGCATAAAATAGATGATGGGATGGTGGTTATAATAATACTAAGAAATCACTAAATACTATGAAATCAATATTTATTTATGGCCTTTAAACATTTAAACAGCTCATTAATTAAAACGTTGATGATGATGACGATAATTATAACGATAATGACAATGGTTTCAACCACAGCTTTAGGACCAAGCCTAATCATAAAACCTAATTTTTATAAAGAAATTCATAATTATTGTTAATCTTAGCATATTTAATCATATCTTAAACAACCAGTATTCAACCATTGATGATGAATGACCACACTTGATAAAGACTACTCTTAATGAAATATATATGCCTCATTTAACAACATAAACTAATATTTATTACTGCATTTCTAACATATACATAAAAATTTCTATATTTACATGAAAATTTATATTAACAATAACAACAATAATCATAATCGACTGTTTTAAAATCATAACATTAAATTTTAAATTCTTCCCCTTTCCCGTAAATGTATTTCAAAAGTATATTGTATTAAATTGGGTAACCGATTTGTTAAAATGTTCCATCCACAAGAAAAGTATTTCATAAAAAAAGTTCACTCATTGGCACACATTCTTTATAAATCTAACATGTAAGGAGAATGACAAAATAAATGTTAGTAAAATTGGAAAGAGCAAGTTTTAGAAACAAGTTTTAAGTTATTTTCTCCCCCTCTCTTCTAAGCGCTAAAATGCTATATTTTCGTAAAACAAAATAATCTAATATTTAATACTACTTATTACTTCACATTCACTCGCAATTATACACATACAAAAATATTATGTATGTGCGTGTTTTATCCCATAATAACAAAATATTATTTAAAACCAAAATAATAATACAAAAAATTATTTTACACATTAATATTTCATAACTGTAAATCAATAAACAAATAATTTTGATACATTCAAAACCACTTATGAAGCTCAAGGTTATTATTATTGGTAAGAAATTATTGGTTTTAATTGATATGAATTGTCTTTAAAAGTTCTTTAAATAAAATATAACACTTTATTGCTAAAATTTTATTAAGACTCTGCTATCATAAAGAAAATATATCAAAAATTTTTTTTATACTACCAGTTCTTTGTAGCGACTTCTAATGAGTCAAATTTCTCTTGCTTAATGTCTATCTTTGCAGCAACAATTTCCGTGTTTCTTTGGAACAATCTCTTTCTTAAAGTGTATAATTATTTGATGATGATGATGATCCTATTGAGGTTATTTGCTTTAGTGGACAATTTGGAAATCTTTATATTAATTTTTATTCTCTTCCTGTCAAGCATGATTCTTTTAGTGGATGAAATACAGCAGTTGTTTTCACATTTATAAATTTCCTGGGTTTTAAACTCAGTTGCTGGAACAATTAATTGGACTTGATGATTAATATTTATCAGTAGATTAATTCATCTTTCTGATCTCTTTCGAATGCAGGTGAATGTTTTCTTCTTTCCAGCTAAAACATCTTATTTCTCTGGTCAGTTGAAAGGTGTAGAATATTATTTTTCAGACAAGACATCTTTTCTTTCCTATGTGATCTGCAGCTCCACGATGGTCAGGTCTTGATGGGACACATATATAATTTTTCTACCCAGTCATTTCTTATATTTTCAACATTCAAAACTTCATAAAAAATGATTTAAAAAAAAAAACTATCTAGCAGAACTAAAAATGTTTGTCTGCTTTAGTTTCAATAATTTTTAAAAAGTCTCTCTCACAATATATTATAATAACAATAATCTAATAGCTCAACTAATTTTCCAGACTGCTTTTATATCTGATTTTTGAGTCAACTCACCCAATTAGAGTGATAGTGTGAATTGCTATTTTTGACCAACCCAACAAATCACACACCTGGTTTTCAGACACTTTTGTCTTAAAAAAAAATAGACTTAATCCTTTTTTTTTCTCACTTATATCTGTAATATCTAAAATTGGAGTTTCTTTCCTTTAATCCTAAGATGAGACAATTTCAAAATCAGAGTTCCCACCAAGCTTAAGCTCCCAAAATGACAACCGATCATTTACATAAACAAAATTGCTACAAAAATAGATATTTGATTCAACAGATTTTTCCCTTAACACAAAATTGTAAAAAAAAAATAATTTGACAGATTTAACCTGTCTTTTTCTTTCAATATTTAATAAATGTAAATTTCTGTATGTAATGTACACACATACTTTATCATTTCAAATCATTCATAAACTGTCATTACAATAATCTAATTGCCAGCTTAGTAATTATAACCCTAATATTTAAAATTAAATCTGTAACTTTTAAATCCCAATTACAATTATAGAAAAGCAAAATAGAAGTATAGAATAAGATATTAGAATTGATCAAGCATAGGTTAGTTTTAAAGAAAGTTTAATGTCTGAAATTTTAAAAGTGGCTAACTAAATAGCTTTTATAACACACGCTGCCTATACCTGCATTATAACTTTGCTTTTTAACAGAAAAATTAAATATTGAATAGTTTAAATGTGTGTATTACCTTTCTATCAACACACAAACAAATAAAGAATATAATTGTTGACCCACTCTCTTTCTGTCTAAAGCTTTTAGAACTGGATCTTGTAGGGTTTAAACTTGGATGCCCTACAGCTTCATTTATTGTTATATAAAAATGTGATGATGATTTTGGTTTTACATTTTCTTACATGCACATTACTATAAATTTAGCTAATGACTAAATTGTAATGGCACAATATATATAATTATTGTAAGAATTCTGACATGTAATGATATGGACATCACTGTGACTAGAAAGAACTAATTTTTACATCATAAATAAAAGCAATTCTTTGTTATCTCAGATTGATTTCTGACTTTTCTCTTTATCAATAAGTAAATCTGGAAATGATGCATTTATAGACTTGTTAGTCATTTTTTAATTCCTGCTTTTTACTATAAAGTTTTAGTGAGAAATTCAAAAAATCCTAACCTTTTGAATTACATTGGTTCTATATTTGAATCTCAAATTCTCATTGATTTGTACTGACTGGAGCTGAAAATTAAATTGCACTACTATATAGTAATCAATGATTAGTCAGGTTTGCAATACATTCTACTAGAATAAAGAAATGAGATCTGATCATACTGTGTTTAACATATATAGTAATTATTGTTGAAAACTGATTATAACTTATGATGCTATGAATATCAGCCAATTAAATAACATTTTAAAATTTATACATTTTTATTCAAGCAAAATACATCAGGTTTAATTGTTTATTTGTTATAGTTTTATATTCAAAAATAATTTTAAGTATATTATAACACTGGAAAAACATTTAATTTACGGTTTGCTGAGATTATAAAAAAATAAACATAATTATATTTATTAAAATGAACAATTTTTGAAGAAAAATATTTTATAAGATTATCATGCCAAATATTTTTATTTATAATCAATAGGTGAATTATCAAAATCAGATATATCAAAATATATAGTAACACTGAATGTTTATCCATTTGTAAGAATTAAATATTGCACAAATGTTTAGTGCAAACAGACAAAATAAGGTCATACATAAAAAAAAGTTTTTTGCTTCATTTCCAAAAACATATCTTTTGCTATAAAAAAAATCAAGCATATTATCCTGCCACTTATTTTAAAAAGAACTCCAATAAACTAAGATAGTAAATATATGGAAGAACCTATTTCTAGAATCTTCTACCAAATTCTATAAATTACATTAAAATTTGGTTTTAAATTGAAATACTAATGATTAAAGTCACGAATGAAGTCATAAAAATAATAAAAAAAAAGGTCTCATAGTTTTGACTGCACACACACACACACAAACAAATTAATAAAACCCACTCACACCTAATCAATATAAAACATGGGTATAAATAGTAAACAATAACATTTAAAGAAATTTCTAATAAAAATAATGAATCATTCCCATATGGAGGACCGGAACTAATATTTCCAAATCTAAAGAAATGACTATAAATCATATTCATCAACATTAATGATAATGACCAATCACAAAATTCTCACTGGAAAAAATACTTCATCTGAATATCATTTATACAACAGCAATGATCAATACCTTTCAGCAAAAAATAATGAAGATGTGGATATATAAAATGATACGGCATTCACACAAGATATGAATCGGAGTTCCAATGAATTCTTTAATGATTTCTAATGTAAGAGGAATTCAAAACATATGATAATAGGACAACAATTCATAATAAACCTTAAATAACAGAAAATAGACACATTTTAAAAAAGTGGCATAATATATGTGATTATTTAAGTGGTAAACTTCCAAGAAATAGCTATATTAATGAAAGTTCACATTGCAGATCAAAAATGGATTAATTTTCAACTGCTGATTATAATCTTATATGGATAGTAGATTAGATAATATCTACTAGAACAAATATCAAATTCATAAAGATGTCCATGTAGCACCATACAAAGTAATTATAATTTATATTCTTAGGCCTGAATATAAATTATCGCTGATTTAAATGAGGTTATATGACTACCTTCATGGATTTAGACAGAAATGGTTTTATTTTTTATATGCAATAGAAAATGTTTTATTATTAGAGTGCGTTGCATTAATATAACTATTTCTAAGAAATTTAGTAGGCACCGATGTCTAATATATTATCAATAAAAGACAATGGCTAGCAGATGAAAATGGAATTATTATTTTTTTTTTATCTACAATGTTAATTTCTTTTATATTGAGAAGTTTGCAATAATATAATTAGTGACTGTAAGTTCATTACTTTTTCATGGATATATAAAGCAGAACTTCAGAATCATAAATTTTTATTAATTTATATATTTATGAAAAAGATCACATTATTAATTTTGATGAAGCTAAGGTTGTCTTCTTTGAGAGAAATGAAATTAAAAGAAGAGTTAAGAAATCTTTAGTAATAAAAATTTATGATTTAAAAACAGTTAACTTATTTAAAAGTTCTTTTGATATTAAGAGTGTATGGGAGGTAAGTGAAATTGTGGGTAATGTTTAGTTTAAATATGTTATTTTGTAGTTCTTTGCACTTGAAAAGTCTGTTTGTAGCAGTGAAACCCTTGGTTGTATTTTAGAGATTATTTTTGGCTAGTCTAGTTGAGTTGTGAATTTCGGTAATTTTGATTATATATATATGCATGTGGGTGCATTAAAATGCAGAAATAAATTGATTGTCATCACTTAAACATGCATGCTTTTATTTTTAAAAATACATATTTGAATATATATAAGTGTAATTAAAAATGAGCCATGCACATCTACATTATTTTATCATTGTTTAAGAACAATTGAAACATCTAATGAATAATTAAAAAATATATATAAATAAAAAAAGAGGTCTTTTTTGATAATTTATTATAACTAACAATTTTTTGACTAAAATCTAAAAAAATTATTTTTAAAAAATAAATTGAAAAAATATAGTAATTATGGATTTTAAAAATTAGAAAAACTTTTGAAAAGTTGAGTAGAATCCTTATAAAAATTGCAGCTTTTATGAAAGTTAAAAAGATTGAAGAAATTAGAAAAGGTAAACTTATTTTGAAAAATGTGAGTGGAAACAAATATTAAGAATGAAATTTGATAGATGATTCAAAGAGGGGGAGATATGGATTGCATTTTTCAAAAAGATGAGAATGATGAAGAAATTATTAAAAATTGCTTATTTTATTCCAGTGCTGCATTCTATTATAAGATTGAGTAATCAATAAATATCAAATGATAGTGTTTACCTGTATCCCTGATTAATCTTTGGATTTTGGCTTTTATTAGTAAAAAAACTGGATTTGTATCTAATTTATTTGGATTATTTAGATCTAATTCAGAAATATGTATAGTGTAGTACTAAATATGAGTTTGGTAAATATTGCCACATGATAATCTATTGATTACAATAGATTACTCAAGCATTATCATCAGCATTTGAATAAAATAAAAAAGCATTGTTAGGATCATATAATAATTTTTATTTGGATTATCTAGGGTAAATATATAAATACATAGTTAGGATTACTTCTGAGACCATACATATTTTTACAAAGACAAAGCTAATTATTCCAGATTTTAATAGGTTTATAAATGTAGATGATAATAATCAACCCTTAAACTATGAAAAATCTCAATCTATAGTCATGGCAACCCCTTAAACAATAAAGGTGATACTAACTTTGTGTATAGTCTGATATATTTATGTAGATTCTAAAGATTGCAACTTGATAAAGGAGTGTGAGATTAATAATGCAAAAACATAAAAAAACGTGTTTACCACCTTTATTGTTTAAGAGGGTTGCCTTGACTACAGGCTGAGATTGTTGACAGCATAAAGGTCGATGGTTATCATCTACATTTATAAATCTACTAAAGTTTTGAGTAATTGGCTATATTGTCTTAGTAAAGATATACTTTATATGGAATTTGAATGTTATAAATGACTATTTATTAGTACGCTTTAAAAAATTGGAAGTTATAATTGACTATTTATTAATCTGCTTTCAGAATAGGTTATATTTGCCTGATAAGATTTGTTTAAACTTTTTTACAATATTAAACTCGCACTCCTTAATTAAGTTGCAATCTGTAGTGTCTATATACATATATGAGATCATACATAAAGGTGGTAGCACCTTTATTGTTTAAGTAGATTGCAGTTGACTACAGGTTGAAATTGTTGACAGCTTAAGGGTGGATTGTTATATATTTTTAAGAGTTTTAATTTGGCTTAGAATTTTGTTTATTCATGCAGGCAGTTTCTTAATTAATTACTGTTACCTAGATACTGCTAGTTAAAAGATAAAAAAAAGCAATAATAAAAAGAAATATATTTTTTAATTATTCAAACCTTACCTTTAGCAATTAGCATGCCGAATATTCTACGAGATTCCATTATTTAGACTTTTGCCATGTAGAAGTTATTTTAAAACTGCTTTAACTTCCTTCTATTAAATAAAAATATTTTTAATTTATAGTTTTATTATTTAAATTTCAGATGTTTATTATATTTGCCATTTGATATAAATGATGTTTAATAATAATTTTAAAATTATAAAAAAAAAATAGAAATAAAATTGAATTAAAAAAATAATATTAATTTAAAATTATTTTAAAAGTTTATTTAATTATTTATTGCGTCTGGGAAATCATTTGAGCGACTGCTTTCAAAATTGTGACAATTTTTAATATAAATTTGCATTAATCACTTTTCAAACAGAGAGAAAATCATTTCAAAAATTATCTTTCGAAAATATTTCATAATAAATTCATTAAAAAAAAAGTCAGTTGCAAGAACATAAATCAGTGTTAAATCAAATTAAATATTAATAAATTTAAAATAATATGAAATATAATCCATTATTTATTTTCTGATAAGTAGAAAGTTTATTTACAGAATCTTTAAAAGATATTACAATAGTATAAAGAAAATACAAAAAATAATATTTCTTTATATTCATTTATGTTATCATAAAAAAAAAAGAGTTTAGAAAACTGCAGAAAAAAATATTAATATAAAATTAGAGTTTATCTAATATTTTTGAAATCACTTCAAAAATAATTCTATCTAATTATAAAAAATTATTTAAATTACACATAAATAGTAAAATTAACTTTTACATTAACCATGAAGTATTGTATTATTTAATTTGATATTTGTTGTTATATAAACTTTTTCAATATTATTTATTTATATACAAAATTAACACCATGGATTAATATAATCAATTATATATAACTAATTATCTTCTTTATTTCTTGTCTTCTATTACATCATAGACTCAGAAATTGATAATAAGGATTTATTGGACCTACATGTTGTTTTCATAATCTAATGATGACACTTTGTGTAATATAAGGAAATTGCTGCTATATATTACATTCTTAATATATAGATTAATCAGTAACAATCGCCAAAGAATAAAAATCCTACTATCTCATGCTAAATTTTAATCTTATTTTTTATATCTATAAAAATACATATAAAAGATATTTTTAATTTATTATTAATATTAGAGCATCTCTCATTTCAATTCAACTATAATACAATCACCTGGAAATTCAAATTATGCTCTTCCAGTCTGCATGCAAGTCATAAATAATGTTCACTTCTTAAGTAAATTAGTCACCCATGCATTGGTAAAATCAATATTTTTTTATTACACTACTATGTTGCAAGGTAGTCATTAGTTTTTATCTGTTAACCTAGTGTGGAAGGATAAATAATTTTATGCTATGGAGACATTTTCAAAATTTAAAATTATTGTCACTGTACTCTCATTTCAATTTCTCCATATCACAATAATTCACAGAGCATCTTCTTTCACTGTGCATGCACTTTGTGGATCTTCTGTTCACCAGGGTGTCAGGCGGTGTAAAAAAACCACACACACACACACATATATATATATATATATATATATATATATATATATATATATATATAATTATTCAAAACAATACAATAATTAATACAGTAACAATATTTTAAACAAATATATACCAATTTAATAGAAGTACTTTCAACTATCTATGTAGTTGTTTGTTTAAAATATTGTTACTGTATTAATTATTGTATTGTTTTGAATAATTATATATATTTTATTATAATTGGAATACAGACATTGATTAATAATTTATATATATATATATATGAATGTTAAACTTTTCTGTTAGTGTGTAAGTGGAGTAACAAGATTAATCAATTACTATTAATCATCATTAGAAGTCCATCATTGTTTTGCTTCACTTTTCACTAATTTAATTTAGCTCTTAATTTTAGGTTATGTGGCATATTATAATAAATTGTCTAATTATGAGAACAATAATTTTAACTTATCATTATAATTAATTAAATATAATTTTGAAAAAAAAAATACAAATATTCTTCTAGTTCTAGTTTTGTCAAAATGTGTGATATAATTGAAATATTAAAAACATTTCTTTAAAAAGATGGTTTTATATTTTTGAATAGTTTTGGGTGATATATCATAAAGATGATAAAATTTTATCATTATATTTAACAAACAATATTTCTAATTAATTGATTACTATCATTATCCATGCTGCTGTTTGTGGTATTCATTTTTTATTATAGAACTATGATGTCAAAGTTAGCAGAAAACATCAAAATTAGTAATGAGGGCATAAAAATGGTTGAAATTTTTGCCTTCTTGGATTATTCAACATTCACAGGGAATTGATTAATCATCATTGTTTAGCATTGCAAAAGTCAGAATTATTTAAACTATTATGTGATTTTTTTTATGGATATGAAAGTTAGAATTGGAAGCAAAATAAGTGAAAAAAAAATATTAGTGTCTTTGAATGGTAGTTGATTGTTGAAGATTTTTGAGAAAAATATCATGGACATGAAGAAAAATAAATAAGTAAATGAATATTTGATCAAATTAAATATAAATTTTCAGTTAAAGCATAAATGATCAAATTGAAATTGTTCTATTTTGATCATATTCTGAGATGATCTAAATCATTAGAATAATGTATAATACTCAAAAAGATTGATTTAAAAGAGGAGATACATCTCAAAAATGAATGTAATGTTAAACATTCTAAAAAACTAGAAATAAGGAATCAATCTTGACTTGATGTAATTTTAATAATAATAATAATAATAATAATAATAATAATAATAATAATAATAATAATAATAATAATAATAATGATAATAATAATAATGATGATGATGATGATGATGATGATGATTTTAATTATTAATATTTAATTTATTAGACATGAACAAATAAATAAGTAACAATAATTACAGCATTTATAAAACAAGTATTAGTTTGCATTTGCATTCAAAATCATGTTGTTTCCAATTGAAGATAACAGTATTGGAAAATAATGTATCATGAGTATTCTAATCATGATTGAATTTTTAAAACAGTGATGCTCCTATCTTTTAATGCACTATTACTTCTATTGCTACTATTATTACTACTAAGATACATCCATTAGTTCAATTATGTAGAAAATGTTTCATAAGTGACACCATTAAGGAAAGTGCATCAATGTTTGGAATTCATAATAGTGCAATTTTCAAAGCAAATTAACTAATAAAATATATTTTGAAAATGAATGAAAAATTTGCCTTTCAAACATACATTCATGATCCAAAGGGTACATTCTTATTCTTTTAGTGCTCCATCAGAATTTGCAGTTGATCAAAAGATATTTGAATTGACAAAGAAGTCCTTTATTTCTCTTAATATACTTTAAAAGAAATATATAGACAACTTTATCTGGCAGTCTGAAACTCTGAATAATATACATTGATAAAGGCATCTAACAAAAAAAATACTAAAATGAAAGAACATATTCACTGTAGAATATATGGAACCCCATTATTTGTATTTAAACACTTTAGTAAACTTGATCCTTTTTATATACCAGAATGATAGTATTTCAAGATTTATTTACAGTTTAAACAATTCCATTTTTAAAAACTCAAAGCTATATTGTAATTTTTATAACATTAGACCAATTTCTATGTGGTTTTTAGGAGTAAAGATTCTATTTAGAAAGGTTGTGAAATTAGTCTGATAGTTGAATATATATGCTCCAGTTGTTATCCACCTTTTTATGTACAGGCAAGATACCTTTGACTCAATGCTTATTACAAAGTTTGTATTGCATCCATTCCACTTACATTTCCATATGCCCTATTAGATTTATTAACTAATTTATTATTAAATAGGGATATATATTTATATGATGATAAAAGAATGTCACCTTCATTTAAACCAAATAAATTTAATTTTACAGGATTCTTATCTGCATATATTACTTTTTACATAAATCTTTTACAATCAATTGCAAAACAGCACTCTCATAAAGTAATAGCCTTTACTTGAATTTACTAGAATTTTCTTTTAAAAATTTAGCTTAACAAATTCAGTGGTATGGACTATTTATATCAGCGGATTTGATGGTCTTCTTTTCTCTATCTTAGAGTTCCCGTTCTGTCATTTTCCACAATCACTTCTCTGACTCTACTAAGATCATTACTTCTTTATCTTGTCCATATCCTACATGATTATTGCTCATTTTTTCATACAATTTGTTCAGATATTATTCTTCCACTGCTGAAAACACTTGTGGGAAAAAAAGTGACAATTTTAGTACATTTATTGCAAAAACATCTAGTATATAATGATCACAGTTTTTTTTATTCAGAATGCACTTAAATTTTTTCTGTAGTTGAATCTTAGACCAAGATTGTTCTGCATACTTCAGTATTATTAACATATGAATCTTATTTATTCCCTTTTTTCCTAATGATATTTTTTACCAGAATAAAATTACTTATTTTCTGTTCTCCAGGAAAAATATCCAATATTACAAAATGTTTATGTATCCACCTTTAACTGTGTCTTTTGAAACACAATACTTGTTCTACAATAGATAGTATATATATTACTTCAAATCCTAGTCATTACAACTTAAATATGTCGATTTTTAAATCTAATTAAAATCTAATTCCCTATCAATCTTGTCTTTTTTGAAATACAAATGATTCTTTACATATGTCACAAAGTAAATGAAATTGTAGATTATATTATAAACCCCTTGGGAAATAATTCAGAGTGCTTTTTTCAGATTTTGATCAATTTCACTATTACTTAATAACTTATCTCAAGGCTTCATATCTGTTGTTTATATTATCACATTCATTTTGTCTGCCCTCTAGTGTACTAAAAAGATATTTATACATCTCCAAAGCTAACAAGGATATCTAAAGACAATCATTAATAAAATTAAGAGAATAATAAATTATGACCAAAAATATATAATCTGATGCTAAGATTTACAGTAAAGTATGACTATAAATAATTCTCTCCTTTTTAGATATAGGAAGAATGCCTGATTTTTCTTTTCCTCTCAAGAAATTTCATAGTTACAGGAAATAGAATCACCAGTGGCTTTATTAAGTTCTTTAATTTGGCTACTGTTGCCATAGATTTGCCATAGATTTGATAATCATTAACTCTGAGGTTCATAATTTGTTTTTGCCTGCATTTACATAGATTAGTGGTTGATAAATTCAAATTATGAAGCAAATAAAGGCAAGGAACATGGATTACCTAAATCTATTGACGAGACTCCACAGTTATGTCTAAGAAAATCAAATTTTGCTGGATTTATTGTTGGAACAGGAAAAAAAAAGCTTTGACCTTCATAAGAATTCCATTTTTCCATTATAATTTTTCAATTGTAGATACTTGGTTTAACATTCAAAAACCATGATCTTGATTTAAAATTAGTTTTTGGTGATAACATTATAATTTGACTTATTAGAAGATATAGCAGCCTTTTAATATTTTTTGAGAAACAAACTTCTCTTCTGTTATATGATGGAAGAATATGTAAAAAAATAAAAAAAGCATGAAAAGAAATAAACTTGAGTGTGTACCAATAATATTTTTCATGATAATATTTAATAGTTTATCTAGAAGTTTAGAGTGTCATAATATATAACTAATACTGAAGAGGCTGCATTTCAGATATTTGCATTATTACTTCACACAGTTCCAGCTAATCGTTCCAAGGATGTTATTCTTGTAAATTAATTTTAATATAATCTTAGGTAAATGAAAAGAAAATAAGGTAGGCTATTGTCCAAGAATAGTATTAGATAGAATTGTGTTTCAGTCTATTATTGTAAATAGTATATTATATACAAATTTCAAAATGATTGTCTGTCGTTTAGATGAAAATTTGAGCATACTGCCTACATTGGAAGCCATATGCTCAATAATAATTAAAATAAATAAGAACAAATAATAAAGTAGAAAAATAAATAAATAAATAGAAGTCTGAACAAGTGAAAATAATTAAGGATTTTACTTTTTATAATGGCTTTAGAGACTTGACTGAAATATCTTAATTGGCAAAATTTTTTATTTTATGATTGGGTTAATAAAATAGAGGCGAAAATTTTATATTTTCATTACATTTATAACAAAGTAGTTATATTTTATTATTATTTATATATATATTAATAGTTTTATGTTGACATTGTATATATAAATATCAAAAAAAAAAGTAAAACAAAACTTATTAACAATATTCAACAATAACTTTTATTTATTTTTAGTAACAATAATGTCTAATGAGATGGATATAACCGGATATTATTACCAAGACTATCAATATCTGGAAAAATATTTGAAATTGCAACTTTTAAATTTTTTTCTAATGTTTCTTTTGACACAGACAATCTTTGTGTATTCTTAATTAGCAAAAATGATGAATAAGCAATTTCACATAAATAAGGTGAAGCAAAAGGAATCAGACTATTTATCACAGTCTTAGAAATGGAAATCAAAGTGATTAATTATGATATTTCTATTATCTTCAGATATCAAAATATTATTTTATTCAATAAATTATTGAAGAGATGGAAACATTTCTGAATTTCAACTTTTAAAACTATGGGCCCATGCAGATAGTTTACTTTGGAAAGCTTGTAATCATGTATTTAGGCCTAATATATTTGTACTTTATCCTTGCATAAAGTGATTCAAATTATTTGCTTTTTCAAAAAAATCTGTCAAATAAAAAATTAACAATAATCACTTTTGATCACAAAACTGAGTTACTAATTTATGGTTTTTATCAATTAGAAAAATTTTCAATTTGTCTTTTAATAATAAAATCCTGTTGAGAACTTTAATCACTTGGCATAAAATACAAAATAGTCTTATATTGATAGCATTGTTTTTTTTAATGTAATTTATTACATTCAAAACTTCTGATAGTGTTTTAATAAGAGATTCTTTCATTTGTTGAAAAATGATATAATGCAATGAATGTATCTTGCATTTCTGGCAAACTCTTTTGGGTCTCTGCTACAAATCCCAATATTCTTTTAGTCATGGCTGCAGCACTGCCGATGTAAATTCCAACACACTTTTTCCAGTCAAGTGCATTTGCTATACTTTTTCAAATATATCTTTTCTCTTGGTTATACCAAGAAGAGTTCTCTTATACAATACTGATGTTTGAACTTATTATTAGTTATGATAATTTACTTCAAAGGGTTTTCAATTGTCTTTCTAGAAAATTTTTCAATGAAAGCAGACACATCTGCACTAGACAGAACATTCTGAATGTCATGATTTTTTTAAATTTTTATTTTTAAAATAACAAGTCAAGTTGCATAAATTTTAAATTTAATTTTTTAAAAATTTTATATCATAATATAATTCAAATTCCAGTATAAAAAATAAACAAACAAAATGGATACATTAAAAATGTTTGCATATTTTAAAAAGTACTATCCTTAACATAGTCATAAATAAAGCAAAATTTGAAATAAAATCAAATTCTAACAAAAAATAGAAACAAAAATAAATTCAATTATATATCAGTACTTAATCAATCACATGATCACCATCTCATATGCTAGTACATAACTGTTATTAAACAGGAAAAACTCTCCAAACAATAGTGCCATCCTGTGCCAACCATAGTAATCAATGGATGCCAGAAGGCTTGTGCTTAATAAATCAGGAAATTTACAGTCATCTTAGTAATGTAAATTCTGTGTAGCTGTAAAGATATTAATAGTTTTTTTTGACTAATTTGTTAAGGAAAAGAAATTGTAATTTTCTTGATAGTAGTTTGAAACAAAAATGATGTTAAAATACTAGAAATATAAAAAATAAAAATATGATATTTTAATTTTTGGAAAATGATTCCTGCATATGGGAGTGAAGTTACTTGAGAATGAGTGATAGAAGAGATTAAAGTTTGATATATAAAAAAAGGTCACTACATGAAAAAAAGCTCTAATTTTTTTTTATAACAGCAGGAACAAAGCATCTATATTAATGGCCATCAAGTTAGTCTGCTAGGTAGTGTTTTAAGATTAATTTTTATTAGAAAATACAAGTATTTAACACTCTAATAATTCAGCTTAGTTTACTATCTTGTAAATCTGACAGTTGAAAAATAAGTTAAAATTGGAGTTTCACAAATGAAAATATAGCTGACTAATTTTTTAATAAAATTTTTTTTGGTGGCTAATGTACCAGGAAAAGTTAAGCAAATGCAGTATGGATATCAGGATAAAGGCTGAAGAATATTTTTATTTCTTTTATTGCTCTCTGAGGATAAAATATGGGCATACAAAACAATAAAAGACTATTATATTTAGCGTGTTTTTGCTTTATGCTTATCCAAGCCAATTTGGTGTTTAGTGAATAAATTGATTTATTAAATGAAGTAATGCATATGATAGTGACAGCTAATAAGATATTTTAGGAAAAGGCTACTTTATTTATGAAGTAGATATTTGTATGGATGAAGAGTGAATTTATAATATTCTCAGTGGAGCCCAGAAAGCTGTTTTTTATGTGAGTTTTATTGCATTAACTGACAAATGTAAAATCTCAGGAATTTATGAAGGGTGTTGTGAATGAAGATATAATTTCACTTATGATAATATTAAAACTAACTGGGTTTATTTGTCAAGAATTGTATTAAGATGAATTAGTTATTTTTTTGAAAGAAGAAATATAATTAACGTATCTATGTAAAAATATAGTTAATGATTTCTTTATGGAATGCAAATGCTTTTTAGCTTAGTTTCTATTTTTGAAAATAATTTCTTAATGTATGCAGTGAAGAGTAAAGTACTAAGAAAAAAAACTCCTTGAGGTTTTTTTTTATTAATTGCATTATTGTCAAAAATAATCTAGAATTAAATGTAAAGTTATTTGAGTTCTTTGATTTTGCAGTACGTTAAGTATCCCTACTGAGATTTTGTCTAAAAGTAGATCAAGTAACTAGGATATGACTTTTGATTATTATCAATGGTAATTTGACATTGCTTGCCACTGACTTAACACAAATTATTAACGAGCCTTTACATCATTAATATGTAAAATTTACTTTTAATCTTAGACTGTAAACCTAACCAAAAATATCAGTCATGCATATTTGGTTTAGTTTTATTAAATTATATAGGAACTGACCACAATATTTTAATATTGTTTCCAGGAAATTTCTAGAATTAAGAAAATTATGGTTGTTTTACTATATTGAAAAGACTGCTCGACACCTAATTATTAAATATTATATTAGATAATTTTAATTTGACCATACATTTATAAATTTAAATATAATATAAATTAATTCAATAATAAATCTGTTTATAAAAAGTTCCCAATTTATACTAAAGTTAAGATGCTATTGACAATTAAGGGCAAACAAATAAGGATAATTTTCAATTGTTTGCAATAATTCGTTTGCTTGACATTGCAATAAAAATATGAAAATGTTAAAAAAAGTTTGAAATGTGTCAGACTTTTCATATTAAAATTTGCAAACACCTAGTTTTTTGTAATGTTAAAAGCCAGATTATAATATGGTGAGAAATAACTGAGTTGGTGAAAGAATGTTAACTAAATTAATTAAGTAAGGTAAATGAAACAATTATAAAGTGAGACTTTTCATGAAAGAAAAAGTGAAAAAAAAATGGAGTTGATAATATGTTAAGAAAGAAAAAAAAGTCTACAAAAGCAGACAAATGAAAGCTTTAAATAAACAAAACTTTCCCATTATAGATAAAAAAAATTTAAGTAAAAACAAGTCTCAGAAATCAATAATAGAATGAGGAAGTTTTTTAAAAATTTGATAAGTATGAGAGCCGAGAAGAAAGTTGCATTAGATTAGAAAGTTATGGCATCAGTCAAAGAAGAAGATATACAATATGCCAAAAATTTAAGATAGTCAAATTAATTGATAAATGACATAAAAATGTCAAATTAAATCAGTTTTTGATGCTTAATTTTACATACATACATGTAAAAACATTCATAAATAAGTATGGTCATTCCAACCCTAAGAAAAGGAAAGAAAAAAAAACTGTCTAGAATAAGTTTGCAATAACTATACAAACCAGTCTGTGAAACCAATATGGAGCATCCTGGCCTATTTTTCTGTCTAATATTTTGAATTGCTCTTTTAATTTCTTCAGAAAAAAACTTCTTTTTGAAATGCTTCAGCACCATATCTCTAATGTAATGTATTTTATTCTCTTCCATGTCCAATGAAAACAATCAATATCACACTTTTTTAAAATGACTTTGAGATAATTTTTATAATATAGATGAAGTCTTTCTCTCCCATAAATACCAAGTTCATTCTAAAACATTCTTTCGGAAAGTCTTGCATTGCTCATTGGTTTTACATGTCTATTCCAACAAAGGTATAATTTTTTACATTAATGATTTTTCTAATATCATATCCAGCAAGTTGACAAACATACTGATTAGTTTTATGATATTTTATGAAGCGATCATAAATGGAACTTTTCTAATGCATTTATATTATATCAGATGTCTGAAGTCTCACTTTCATACAATAATTTAGAAAAAATGACAACTCTACATAAGTTAATTTAGTTGCAGTAGTTATTTATCTGTGATAAAATATCTTATCTTTTAAATTGATAAAAGCAGCAGCAGTACATTGGAATCTGTGTTGCATCTCAATATCTATGTTTTACTAATCTACTTTTAAAACTACCAAAATATTTTAATTAAGAACCAAACATGTGAAGAGTCATTAAAGATTTTTTTTTGCATCATTGGCAGACAAAAAATGTGAGACTTTTGAACATTAAAGACTTTATATATATATATATATATATATATATATATATATATATATATATATATATATATATATATATATATATATATATATATATATATATATATAATTGGATCAGTCTAATGTTATGTATTTGGTCAGATGCAGCCATTGGATTTCTGTATATATGCTATGGTGAAACTAAAGCAAATTTGAGGACAAGAATGACACAACATTCACTTATGCATTAAAAATCTAAAACTAATTTAACAGATATGTCTATATTTTATAATACCCGAAAAGAAATATGGACATGGTATTGATCCTGATATTGCTGAAGTGTTTTGTGAGGAAAGAAATGATAGATGGTGAATGATTAAGGAATTTTAGTTTATTACACAAGATGAACATGTATGGGGCATAGAGCCAATAGATGTCAAATAAGAAAAAAATGTTTTTTAAAAATATTTTTAAATAATAAAATACTGTTTTTTTTTTTTTGCTGTTTGTGAGTTTGTTCACCCTGATTATGATGCTAATGTATTGAAAGTTTACTGGCTTTATTTATTTTAGAGTTATAATTATTTATTAAGCACACAGGAAGTATATGTAAATACTTTTAAGACAGCCTTTAACCTGTATCAAATGTGCCTTGAAATTTTAAATAGTCAAGCAATATTTTTATTTTGTTGATAGAGGGACCTCTCAAACCATGACACAAGGTAGTGATTTTTATACAGATAAGAGCGACTTTTTTTGCACTTTACAATGAATTAATATTACGATCTTTATACTGGAAATATTTAAACTATTGTAGAGTTATAATTATTCATTAAGTGCACAGGCAGTATTTGATACAGGTTAAAGCCTGTCTTAAAAGTATTTATTTATTTTAATAAGCCAAACAACAGTAATAAAAAAGATTTCTGAGGTTGCAATCTTATCAGATAAGTCTGCATGAAGAAATCAGAAGTTAGCATAAAATGTATGTGTTAATTTCCCTATAGAAAGATAGGCTGAGATAAATAAAAACAGAAGCAATATATATAAATATTGAACCACTTTACTAAGCACTTATTTTCATAAATTTTTTTTATTCTTACCATTACAGTTTTAGCTGTACAATAATCTTTCTTTCTTAGTGCTTATTTTAAAATATCTGAAGTAAGATTGTTGTACAGCTAAAACCTGTAGCATAAAAAATATATGAAAATAAATACATAAATTGGTTTATTATTTAAATACTAATTACAATTTAACCAATGCAAAAAAAAAAAAACAAAACAGAAAAATAGAAATAGTAAATCATTTTCATAAATTTAATATTTAAATTTATTTCTACAAATTACTAAAAGTCTTATTATCAAATTTAGATTGATATTGATCTTGCTATGTTTTGTAATAAAATAATCTGCTGAGGATTATATATTTCTGATTCAATTTTAAACAGAGAACAAAAAAAAAAATAAACTCAACTTGTGTCCAAATTTTCTCATAGCAATAAAATCTAAACTTTTATATGCAGGATAGATAGTTTGAGTTATAAATCTCTTTAAAGCTATAACAAATTCTTTCAAAAACAAATTATATTTTAAAAACTCAATACAAGCTTTTATTTTCATTATAAATATACTGAGGTTATTAATGAATAATGGTAAACACTAAATGGCATAAAAAATGATATGGAGACAAATCATTTCTGCAAAAGGCAAAAAATTGTAACAAGTCATTTTTTCCAAGTATAAACTTTTGATGAGTATAAATTGTAATAAATAATTTTGTTAATAACATTTATTTTTACGAAGATTCCTCATTGTTGAGTATAAAAAAATTGGTAATCATACGAATTAATCTTGAAAATAAATTTTAGTAAAACGAATATTTATTAATTACTTTTAAAATTAACTTTTATTAGGCCTTTAAATTGATTATAAGTTTAACATATTGGATAGTTTGAGAATAAAGAATTAATTAACAATATACATGAATAATACAAGGTTTATGTGATTTGCAATTTAATTGCATTAAATAGTTAAACAGAAGAAAAAAAATTATATAGATGTTCATAGTAAAAATTATAAATATATCAGAAACATACTCCCAATACATATCTGTGTCATTTGTGTCTATTGATATTTTTGATATATATACTTCAGTTAATAGCCTAGTATTACAAAGGAGTGGGAAGAATAATGAGGTTCCATATGGCATGATAGTTATCAGGGGGAGCAAGTACCTTATCTCTGTTTTTGATTTTAGATATCTCATTGTAAAACAGGGATTGCAATTTTTTGGATATAGGGTTAAAACAAAAATGACATTTCAGAACCCAAAGAGTAAACATGATGAAAATTGTGACTCTAATGGAGGAAAAGAGGCCACACTACATACTATCTATGTAGTTAGTTGGTGATTGATGAAGTATGTGATTTAGTGATTGATTCAATAAAATTTTTATGTACAAAAGGGTTGGACATTGGAATAAGAGGTGATTAATTGTTTCTTCTGATTTATAACAGAGGGAGCAGATAGGGTCAATGTTAGCATATTCCATTCTCTAAAACAAATAGTAGTGGATAGAACATCTAGATTGATTTTAATAAGGAAATCTAGATCTTTTTGTTTAGATGCCAACATTTGAATTTCGAAATGATTTGTTTATTATTGAGATTGAGCAGAAACTGTCGTTGAGATTGTTTGGTATTATAAGTTATGTTATAGGCCTCCCAATAAATTATTTTTCTAAAATGGAATGTTGATTCAGGTCAATAGTAGCAACACATTAGATGAGACTGAAAACTTTACCACTACTGGGCAGTGGTTTATCCGTAGGGATAAAATTTATTAATAAATGTAAAAGGAGTGAAGAAATGAGTAGTTACATTTGTTTTTGAGCTGTTAGTACCTATTAATTAAATTAAAATGTAATAAATAAATTCAGTGCTTGATGGAATGCTTTTGATAAAATAATTATATTTTTGGTAACTAAATATTTACATTTTAATATATTATGCTTGTTTTGATTTATGATTGTAAAGCATAATGCATTCAATTAAAAATAAACATTAAAATCACAAGTAATACATAAAAGTATAAAAGGATGTTGAAAATATCAAAAATAGATTAATAAATAGTTTTAACCTGAAGTGGTATTACAAATATGTTTAAAAATAAATACAAAAAGTTAAATGAAGGTTACCTGGGGTTTTCATTTTAAATAATGATATTCAATAGAACACAGGATTTTTTTATGGATTCCAAAAACGAAATTTATTTAAGATCAGATGATAAGATCAAAAGGTTTGCTCAATCCAGATAAGATATCTTACCATAAATATTTATTGGAGCTTTTACTTAATTATGGATTATCACCAATTGTTGGTGATGATAATGAATAGGCAAGAATTTTTTTCAAGATTATTATCAAAGTAAAGCATTTATATTATTTCCAAAAAAAAAAAAAAAATCCGAATGCTATTAAACTTATTTAAAAATATTTTCAAAGCATAACTATCATTTATAGTAAATATAATTTTGTTTGGAACACATTTATATGATATATTTTTTTTGCTAGCAAACATCAATTTAAAAATCTGATCAACTATTCCCAAGTGTTTACATCTGTCAGATGCAAAAATATCCACTAAACAGATTTTCAAATTAAAAATCAAAATAAAAAATAAAACGTTATCAAATTATTTTTAACAATTTCCATCAAATAAATAACGTTTTGTTTTAAATCGAAACAATATTTTTAAATAAATTACAAATAAGCACAGAATTACATCAACCGATTGATAGACATTCCAGAAAACTTTTGTTTACAAAGTATTTGTATAATTTAAATTATTATATGATTATAACTAACCAAATTTAAATCACTATATTAAATTAAATGTAATTCAATTTATTTTTGCTTTAACATTGTTTATTATATTCATATATAAATCAATTTATAATTTGAGTTTAATAAACTATTCTAAATATGAAGTTGAAGTAAAATATTTGAATTTTTGTAATTTAAACAAAGATTGTGCTAGCTGGTTCTTGTGAAATTTTAAACTTCATTATATGTAAGCAAACATACTAATATCTTTAATATGACTTGAATATCAATTCTAAAATTGTGATTGGAGATTTTTGTCAAGTAGCTAAGAATTTTTTAATAAAACTCTTAGTCACAGCTAAATCATTTAGACATTTACTATCAATTAATAATTAGGTATCGAAAAATTCTTAGTATAAAGTGAGTCTCAAAAATGTCAATGCACTGTTATGAACTAAAAAAAAAAACAACTAAGTAAAGGTCTTTACTACTAGTGGAATGAAGGGTAATAGAATGATATGCTCTGAGCACATGATTTATTATTTACTTTTATTCATGAAGATTAACATTTGCAAGAGATTTAATTTAGATTAAAACATTTGAGTAAAAATTTGCTTTAAAATAAAAACATTTTTTAGAAGTTTAAAGACAACTTAATTATCATAATGTTTACAACTTTGGTATTTAACAATTGGAGCAATAGACTTTAGCACCCCACATTGATCATTAATATTAGAATATATATAAGTTTATGTGGGTCTTTCTTTATGTGTGTCAACTACATAATATGAAATTTGCTTGCATCTCATTATTTTATCGAACATTCCAAATTAATCTCTTTGATGCCCTTCACATAGGACTTTCACAATCACTTTCTTAAAAAGTATATAGGTATGAGGAAAGTTATTTGTCAAGGATTTTTTTTTTTTTTGCTATCTTATGAAGAAATGTGATATGAACAATTCCTGCAAAAAGGATTGTATTGGAAATTCAAGTAACATTCTTTTTAATAATATTTAATTAAATATTTAGAAGTTTGATATTGATACTTTTTTCTAAATTATGAGGATATCTTTGCAGCAATAAAATATGAAAGTGGTAAAGAAACTGTTTGAAGAATGTTATATCACACACAAACAGTAGTGACTAAAACATTCCAAGTATGTAGTTTAGAACTAGTCTTTATAAGTGATAAAAAGTTAGGCTATGGTCTAAAGTTGTCATTCCCAAATAGCATGAGATTGTTTGTAGTTCTGCATTTTATTTCAGATTGTTTGGTTTATGAGATTCATTCCTGTTTAAATAAAAGGTTGAACATACTATCGAAATGCAGTATTAAAATTTGTAAATAGTGCCTATCTTTTATCATTTATGGATCAGGAACTAGGTATCTAGTTATTCTTAGCAAGAGAATAAAGGTTCTAGGTTAAATGTCAGATGGGTGATAATGAGCTCATTTTAAATGAAAAGATTATCATATGATTCATCTTTTGGTGGGAGAGTTCTCATACTTACCTTAAAATGAAGTCTAGGAAATTTTTATTATATAATTATTAAAATTTAAATACAAATATATTGAAATATACTGAACCTTAAATGTAATTAAAGGAAATTTCAGACTTTCACACTTTCTTCAGCTAATCCACTCTAATAATAAATGCATGTAGTCATGTGTATCGATGATTTAAGAGCTGAAGGGAGCTTGAAAGTCTGTATTCAAATCCCCTTTAATTACATATATATTAGATTTAATTATCAATATATATTAAGTTAATTCATATATTATTTATATATATATATATATATATTGTGCCCTTTTATATGGGTCACCATTTAAGTTTTGTGCTAATCTAGTGGAAATTTTAAATTTAAGAAGTATTTTAAAGAGGTGATGTTGACTTTGCTTGTGGTAATGTTACCATAAGTTTAATTAAAGCAATCTATGAGTATTTGATATGTGAATTGTGTTGATCTTGAGAAGAAATTAAAATGATGATGATTATGATGTAATACTGCATTAATAAATTTAATGACAAATGTTTAAAGCTAAAATATTTAAAAGACAAGCTAAAATTAGATAAAGATATTTATTAAATTCAAAATATATGTTAAAAGTGAATAAAAAATATTTTAAATTATAAGTATTTAAATTGAGATTAATATTTGATTTTAATCATATCAAATAATTATTTTAAAATCTATTATAATATTTTAAATATTTAAAAATATTTATTTTAAAATACTGCAATTGTTAGTTTATTTTTAGACAAGCGTTCTTGTGATAAAGAACAGATGTTATACACACACGCGTGGAAGTTGTCTAATAAAGTTGCATAATTATTATTTTACAAAATCATGTTGTAAAATTTATAAATAATACGTGAGTTATCACGAGATAAAAAATAAAGATATTAATGTAAAATATTAAATTTGATTTTAAAATATTGTCTTAAAAATGTAACGTATTTAAAAAGATTTAATTTATTTTAAATGATCTTATAAAAGTTAAGATTTAAATTAAGTGAGAAATAATATTTTAAAAGAATGTATAATAGATTTAAATAAACGATAAATATTGTTTTGAAAGAATTTGATAAAATATCAAAATATTAAATAAGTCATTATTTATTTTTAATATTGTGTTGGTAAATATGTAAATAAGAAAGTTTGATTGTTTAATCGAACCAATCAGATGTGGAGTCTCTTCCACTATAAAAGCTGGATTCAATTGTTGAGGGGGGCTCTCTACAATAAAACTTCTAAGTCGTTTGTGCTATTGAGAAAATAGCTGAGTAAATTTATAAACGCTCTTAAGAATCAGTTTTAAAATCATAAGAGTGTTATTGTATATAATTTTATAATTTTAAATGATAAGTATGCAGGAGTAACTTAATAATTCCCTATTATCTTCTCAATATCGAAACTCAATTTACGTACAAATAATCAATGGAAACATCACGTATCGGAAAAATATGTCAGAAACTTTATGCTGAAAAAGTAACAGACGCTGGATTAAAACATAAAACTACAAGATGGAGAAAAGTAGTATTTTGGACTATAAATAGTTTTCAAAAGTTAAATTACTATTGTCTATTACTAATAGATATTTTAAAGAAATATAAATATTTCTGTAAAAGAAAATATTTTGACAAATTATAGAAGTAAAATATATATCTTGAGGAAAGATATAAGAAGCAGTAGTAATTTTAAATAAATACTTGCCTTGTTAAGTCTTTATGCTTAAAAGACTAAAATATTTTGCGATTTAAAAAGGCAAATAGACTATAAATATGATTATTTAAAAAAAACGCAGTGTAATAAAATTGCTATAGCGAAGTTATCTAAACGCTGGACGTTATAGATGAAGAAATTAATTCTTACCGGAATATGGTATTTACAAATGCGCAAGTAATACAGGGATATCCAAATCAAGTTAAACTAAGCCAAGCCAAACTAAGTTAATGAAAATAATTGAAGGATAATTTTATAAATTATAACTTAGTTTTGAAATAGTAACTTTTGAATAATATTTATGAAAACTGGATCCAGAAAGAACTTATAAACTGTTTTTTGAATTTTATTTTGTTTTCTTGGGGAACTTATTTTTTTTTTTTGAAAAAAGAACGTTATCATTTTTATTATAAACTTTCAAGAAACACGTGATACAACGGAACAGGAAATAGTGTTTTATTGACTTTATACGGAGGATGTTTGTTAGAACTTTTATGGTAGGAAAAATCAACGATGGAATATGTAATATGAATTTATTTTATTTATTTAACATAAAATTTAAATATTATTAAACTCTTAAAAAGTAGGTTAGGTACATTTATTAAATAGTAACTTTAAAATAATATAATAATTAATTACATAAACTTATTTTTATAATTAATATAACACGAATATTCTAATGAATGTATATGAGTGAAAATGTGAATGATTTTTATTCTATGAAGCTGCAAATTCCGAAGAATACTGGATAGCAGAATGGACAATATTATTATTATGGTAAAAAAATATTGTATAATGATTTTTAATGAATTTAATATGTTTTTCTTTAGATCAACTGAATATTATGTTGTTGTAGAATGAATGGATAAATATATTATGAAAACACATACATTACAAACTTTATTAAAATATGCATAAATTTTTAATTTATAATATAAACATGATACAACATTACGTAAAAGCTTAGAAAATAATTATATGATTCTTTCGTAAATAATTTTGATATTTTTATTTATGCTTAGTATTAAAATGATGTTTATTATTTATCTAAGTAATTATTTTATTTTTGCAATTTAGAAAAGGATTTTAAAAGTCTATATTTTTGTGTATTTTGTTTATTGAATAAGCTAAGTTACGTTATGAGTAGAAGCCTATATTTAGATTGAAAAGTTTACTAAGTATAGACAATATAGTATGAGTAATTTGGATAATGAATATTTTATTTGAAGTTGATATTTGTTTTCCGGAAAATGTTTTAAGTGAGTTTAGAATATGTTTTATAGATAGAAATTTATTAGAAAGGTTAGTAAAGCACATAGGGTAAAATAATGATTTTACACAGAAAGGAATCATAAAATTTATCTAATGCAATGTTTTTATGAATTTAAAATTGATAAATGATTTAAATATTATTATTTGAATAATACAAAAGTAGAATGCATATTTTATAAAACATATAACAGAAATTACATTAGGTGGAATATAATTATAGCCAATCATTTGTTTTACATTATAAAGAGATATTGATTTTATATACAGATATTAAACAATGCTAGTAATAAAGTGAATACATTATAATATATTATAAATGATATTTAAGTAATGTAGTTATTTAATAGGTAAAGCTACATTATGTACACATGCTACATAAATAGTCTTAACATATTGTTATTTGTAGTAATTAAAGTACAACTATTTATTTAAAATCTAAGTTTAAGAAAAATACACTGTAATATTATTAATATAGCATTTGAAGGAATGTGTAATTCCTTATTAAGTACATAAGTTAATAACAGTGTAAGCCTCTTATATTTGTATTCCTATTTTTATTTTATTTGTTGTCATAAGTTATAAACTGTAAATAGTGTAAATAAATTTTATTTGAAGTTATTGTAAATAAATTTGTTAATTTGTTTTAAAAGTGTGTCGAGTTTCCTTATTTTTCACCTCAGCATTTTGACATCAGATGATTTGAAATAAACATAATATTTGCACAAAATTGAATTTGTTATTATTACTTAGAATTGAATACCATATTTGCTTAACATTATTTTATAAGAATTGATTGACATGAATATAAATATTACAATGGTCATAAGATGATTATAATGCACATTATAAGAATACAATATTGTTTATTGCCACAGATTATTAAGTCTAAGATTTTAATTTATTTTAAAATGAAGATACCATATGAAATAAAAGATATACATATGATTGTTTATTCATTTAATGATTGATTATATCATAGAAATAGATGAAATTAAATTACACTTTAAGATTATTATTTATTATTATTATTAAAATAAGTTAGGTGTATTTAAGTTTGATATAAAATCCCACATCATACTTATTTACATGAGTTATTATTATTTTAAATACAACTTATAGGAACCTGAGATTATTTAATTATATTTTAAGTTTAAAGTTAGGAATTATTTTAGTATTATTAAAAATAATTTATTTCATTTAAAAGCCATAAGAATGCTATAGATGTAGTGGTAAAGTGATAGGGTAGTGATAGTATTCTTATGCCATTGAGACAGTATCTTGGGAGATATTGACTCAGTGTAAATCTGCTTATTACTTTGTAACTTTACTTCGCAGTCTCATAATTTTATAAATACTTATTTAATTAATATAATCTAGAACTATATTGATTTTGATGATTGATAATAAATTTAATTAAGATATGATAATATAAAAGTATATTAAAGATAGATATGCAAATTTTAATTAAGCATAATAATGTAACTGAGCTAGTTGTATTTTAAACTATTTTATATATCCAGAAGTAAGGGTACAAAGGGTAGGAAGATTTTGGCGCCCAACGTGGGGCTATTGGTTATCAACCCGATGGTTGGAAAAGGAAGATTTTGGCGCTCAACGTTATTGGCATGAGATGTTTAGGTAGGATTTAGATGTTCAAACGTTATCGGTTTGATATGTTAAAGTTACAATTTTATCAGCCCGATAGGTGGTCAAGAAAGTTTTGGCCACAACGTTTTAGGCTAAATATTTAATTAGGGATTAAGTTATAATTTTAGGATTAGTATATGTTAGGAGAATAAAGTGATAAGTATAATTAGTATTTTATAATAATATTTATAATTAATTAGATGTTGATTATAAAATTAAAATAAAATTAAAATAAAAATTTTATTAGTAGAGTATTATATTTTATGTGGTATCTGTAATATGATTATTCTTTGAAGTTAAATACTATGTTGATTTTAAGTTAGTAAATAAATAAGTATGCAAACCATGAAATGTGGCAAATAATTATATTATAATATGACCATATCAATTCTTGAAATATTTTAAATGGATATTTAATATTATATATTATGTGCAAATTGTCTGTGGGTCATAGGTGTAAAAATAAATGATATGACACAATTTTGTTATTGAAATTTATATAATTATTTAATAGTAAGTAGTGTAGAGTTTTTGAGGATACTATTATATGATTAGTTGTAAAAGTGAGTTGAGTGGAGATGGGAAGGTTGATGGGGAATTGTATTTTTAAAAAAGTATAAAATAATAAGTACTGCATATTGTTAGGATTGAATTTTAAAAAATAAAAATGGATAGTTGGGATAAAGATTTAAGAGTTGAAATGTCAAATTTTGTTGTAGAAGATAATAGTTGTGGGGAGAGCAAAGTAATAGAAAAATCAGCGAATTCAGAAATAGTATTAGAAAATACTTAAAATATGGATAATGAAATAAAGGAAGAGGAAAAGATAATTTTAAGAATGGGAGGAAAAGAAGTAGTAAAAACTAAGAAAGAAGTAGATAACTTTTCAATGTCTGACATTATGAAACATTTGGAATTGATGAGACAAAATATTATTAATTCTATTAAAGAGGATAATAATATTAGATTTAATTCTTTTAAAAAAGATATGAAAGAAATGAGAGAGGATAATAAAAAATTTATAGAAGAAATGAAAGAAAGGAGAGAGAAGAGAGATTCTTTAAAAGAAGAAATAAAAGAGGAGAGTAAGTCTTTAAAAGAAGATATGAAAAATATGAGTATAAATATGAAAGAAGATATGAAAGAAATGAAAGAAGATAATGATATTAAATTAGATTCTTTAAAAGAAGATAATAATATTAGATTTGATTCTTTTAAAAAAGAAATGAAAGAAGAACATAAGTCTTTAAAAGAAGAAATAAAAGAAAATGTGAAAGAGGAGAATAATAAAAATAATATTCAAGTTGAATCTATTAAAGAAAGTATTAATTCTTTTAAAGTAGAAATGAAAGAGGAGAATAATTCTATTAGAGAAGTTTTAAAGAATTGTGGAGAAGTAATAATAAATAGAATGGATAATCTAGATAAAAAATTGAGTAAACAGGGGGAAGTACTTGAATCTATAAGGTTAGACGTAATAAAAAGTCATGATAGAAACGAAGAATTTTTAGACAGAAAATTTAGAGAATTGTCAGAAAATATAATTAAAGCTGTGAAAGAGCAAATAGAAGAATCTACTAGCCAATGGCAAGTAGAAAATAGTGAGTTAGATCAGAAAATAGAGAGTAATAATTTAAATGTAAAAGATGAGATTTATGAAGTAAAGTATGATATAAATCATATTAATAAAGAAGTTAGAAGTATTAAAGAAGATGTAGTTCAGAATGGAAAAGAGATTCCTATAAAATCTATTAAAATAATTAATAGTAGGAATGAATTATATGGAAAAATACTGGAAAATCCCAAAGCGTATTTTACATTAACTAAAGAAATGATAGGAATGTGTAAATCCTATGAGAAATTAGATGGAGAAAGGACTATAGACCAAATTAATAATTTAAAGAAATATTATGTTGATGATAAAAGATTTGGGAGATTTACGAAGATAAAGTCAAAATCTTCAAAGCAAAAGTATTTAGAGTTATTGGAGCATGAATTATTAAAAATGATAGATATCAGTGGTAATAAATTTAAGAATAAACTGCAAGAAGTGATATCTAAATGTATTATTAATGATAAAAATATTCATGTACAAGCTGATATTTTAAAAGAAATATTATTTGAAGGAATTAGGAACTTAATACTTAATAATGATGTTATAAATGGAAAACTTAATTGGAATAAAGATTTAAGCAAGATAAAAGTAAGACTTAAATATCCAAAGCATAAGAAATTTATAACAGATTTTCTTGAGAATAATCTTAGTAAAGGAAAGAAGATAGGAAAAGTTAAGGTGAGATTTAAGAAAAGAGAAAGAAAATTAAAGTTTAGATTTAAAGAAGAATATATTTAATAATTAAGACAGGTAATTCTTAAAGAAGATATGTGTTTGATAATGTGTTATGGCATTATATTATTATTTTTTTTTTTGGGCTTTGTAAAACAAACATGAGATATTTCTATGTTTGCAACTTTCAAAGTAAGGTGAAAATACCTTGATGTTAACCACACTAGATGGGGAAAAAATGATGTATAATGCAAGGAATTTAATTCTTTTTCCTCCTGATGTGTGAGTTACAATCGTAAAAATGTTGTGAATAAATATTTTAATGTCATGTTTAAATATAATGTTTGACATAAAGAAAGTAATTTATTATATAATAAATTAGCATAGTGAATAAAGTTTAGTTGAAGAAATTTACAAAATATGTAAATGATATTTTAAGAAGAAATAAGTTTTGTCATAATGACTAAGTAGAAATGGAATTAGTTATTGAAGTAAATATATTTTAAACAAGAAGTTAAATAATAGAGTTAAAGAGTATAAAACTCATATGTTTAAAGTATATATAATTAAATCTTATAAAAGATTAATTTGTATTAAGGTAGTGATCATGAAAGTGATCAATCTTAAAAGATGAAGTTAATCATTTTAAAAGAGAAATATATAGATTTGCTGAATAATAATCTATAAGATTGCTAATGAAACTAGCAATAAGTTGTAAATAAAATACATAGAATAGTTTAAAATATAGTATTAATTATAGTAATATGTATTTTAGTAGCTTATGTAAAAGGTGTATTTAAGAGAATTTAAATACTTGATATTTGTAGAAATATTAGGGAAATGGAAGTAACCTAATTAAGAGATAAGTAAAGAGAAGTGAAACTTAATTTATGAAGTAAAGAAGTCATTGTAGTTTATTTAAAAGTGTTTCCTTAGTGAAATTTAAGATGATATTTAATGCTTTATGAAACTTTGTGATAAAGTAATGTGTTATGATATTTAAATGATAAGAAAGATAAAATTGATAAATATGGAGTAAAGATGTTAAAGATGAAGGTTAAATTTAAAATTTTATCCGAAGGAGGGGAATATGTGCCCTTTTGTATGGGTCACCATTTAAGTTTTGTGCTAATCTAGTGGAAATTTTAAATTTAAGAAGTATTTTAAAGAGGTGATGTTGACTTTGCTTGTGGTAATGTTACCATAAGTTTAATTAAAGCAATCTATGAGTATTTGATATGTGAATTGTGTTGATCTTGAGAAGAAATTAAAAATGATGATGATTATGATGTAATACTGCATTAATAAATTTAATGACAAATGTTTAAAGCTAAAATATTTAAAAGACAAGCTAAAATTAGATAAAGATATTTATTAAATTCAAAATATATGTTAAAAGTGAATAAAAAATATTTTAAATTATAAGTATTTAAATTGAGATTAATATTTGATTTTAATCATATCAAATAATTATTTTAAAATCTATTATAATATTTTAAATATTTAAAAATATTTATTTTAAAATACTGCAATTGTTAGTTTATTTTTAGACAAGCGTTCTTGTGATAAAGAACAGATGTTATACACACACGCGTGGAAGTTGTCTAATAAAGTTGCATAATTATTATTTTACAAAATCATGTTGTAAAATTTATAAATAATACGTGAGTTATCACGAGATAAAAAATAAAGATATTAATGTAAAATATTAAATTTGATTTTTAAAATATTGTCTTAAAAATGTAACGTATTTAAAAAGATTTAATTTATTTTAAATGATCTTATAAAAGTTAAGATTTAAATTAAGTGAGAAATAATATTTTAAAAGAATGTATAATAGATTTAAATAAACGATAAATATTGTTTTGAAAGAATTTGATAAAATATCAAAATATTAAATAAGTCATTATTTATTTTTAATATTGTGTTGGTAAATATGTAAATAAGAAAGTTTGATTGTTTAATCGAACCAATCAGATGTGGAGTCTCTTCCACTATAAAAGCTGGATTCAATTGTTGAGGGGGGCTCTCTACAATAAAACTTCTAAGTCGTTTGTGCTATTGAGAAAATAACTGAGTAAATTTATAAACGCTCTTAAGAATCAGTTTTAAAATCATAAGAGTGTTATTGTATATAATTTTATAATTTTAAATGATAAGTATGCAGGAGTAACTTAATAATTCCCTATTATCTTCTCAATATCGAAACTCAATTTACGTACAAATAATCAATGGAAACATCACGTATCGGAAAAATATGTCAGAAACTTTATGCTGAAAAAGTAACAGACGCTGGATTAAAACATAAAACTACAAGATGGAGAAAAGTAGTATTTTGGACTAAAAATAGTTTGCAAAAGTTAAATTACTATTGTCTATTACTAATAGATATTTTAAAGAAATATAAATATTTCTGTAAAAGAAAATATTTTGACAAATTATAGAAGTAAAATATATATCTTGAGGAAAGATATAAGAAGCAGTAGTAATTTTAAATAAATACTTGCCTTGTTAAGTCTTTATGCTAAAAGACTAAATATTTTGCGATTTAAAAAGGCAAATAGACTATAAATATGATTATTTAAAAAAAACGCAGTATAATAAAATTGCTATAGCGAAGTTATCTAAACGCTGGACGTTATAGATGAAGAAATTAATTCTTACCGGAATATGGTATTTACAAATGCGCAAGTAATACAGGGATATCCAAATCAAGTTAAACTAAGCCAAGCCAAACTAAGTTAATGAAAATAATTGAAGGATAATTTTATAAATTATAACTTAGTTTTGAAATAGTAACTTTTGAATAATATTTTATGAAAACTGGATCCAGAAAGAACTTATAAACTGTTTTTTGAATTTTATTTTGTTTTCTTGGGGAACTTATTTTTTTTTTTTGAAAAAAGAACGTTATCATTTTTATTATAAACTTTCAAGAAACACGTGATACAACGGAACAGGAAATAGTGTTTTATTGACTTTATACGGAGGATGTTTGTTAGAACTTTTATGGTAGGAAAAATCAACGATGGAATATGTAATATGAATTTATTTTATTTATTTAACATAAAATTTAAATATTATTAAACTCTTAAAAAGTAGGTTAGGTACATTTATTAAATAGTAACTTTAAAATAATATAATAATTAATTACATAAACTTATTTTTATAATTAATATAACACGAATATTCTAATGAATGTTTATGAGTGAAAATGTGAATGATTTTTATTCTATGAAGCTGCAAATTCCGAAGAATACTGGATAGCAGAATGGACAATATTATTATTATGGTAAAAAAATATTGTATAATGATTTTTAATGAATTTAATATGTTTTTCTTTAGATCAACTGAATATTATGTTGTTGTAGAATGAATGGATAAATATATTATGAAAACACATACATTACAAACTTTATTAAAATATGCATAAATTTTTAATTTATAATATAAACATGATACAACATTACGTAAAAGCTTAGAAAATAATTATATGATTCTTTCGTAAATAATTTTGATATTTTTATTTATGCTTAGTATTAAAATGATGTTTATTATTTATCTAAGTAATTATTTTATTTTTGCAATTTAGAAAAGGATTTTAAAAGTCTATATTTTTGTGTATTTTGTTTATTGAATAAGCTAAGTTACGTTATGAGTAGAAGCCTATATTTAGATTGAAAAGTTTACTAATTATAGACAATATAGTATGAGTAATTTGGATAATGAATATTTTATTTGAAGTTGATATTTGTTTTCGGAAAATGTTTTAAGTGAGTTTAGAATATGTTTTATAGATAGAAATTTATTAGAAAGGTTAGTAAAGCACATAGGGTAAAATAATGATTTTACACAGAAAGGAATCATAAAATTTATCTAATGCAATGTTTTATGAATTTAAAATTGATAAATGATTTAAATATTATTATTTGAATAATACAAAAGTAGAATGCATATTTTATAAAACATATAACAGAAATTACATTAGGTGGAATATAATTATAGCCAATCATTTGTTTTACATTATAAAGAGATATTGATTTTATATACAGATATTAAACAATGCTAGTAATAAAGTGAATACATTATAATATATTATAAATGATATTTAAGTAATGTAGTTATTTAATAGGTAAAGCTACATTATGTACACATGCTACATAAATAGTCTTAACATATTGTTATTTGTAGTAATTAAAGTACAACTATTTATTTAAAATCTAAGTTTAAGAAAAATACACTGTAATATTATTAATATAGCATTTGAAGGAATGTGTAATTCCTTATTAAGTACATAAGTTAATAACAGTGTAAGCCTCTTATATTTGTATTCCTATTTTTATTTTATTTGTTGTCATAAGTTATAAACTGTAAATAGTGTAAATAAATTTTATTTGAAGTTATTGTAAATAAATTTGTTAATTTGTTTTAAAAGTGTGTCGAGTTTCCTTATTTTTCACCTCAGCATTTTGACATCAGATGATTTGAAATAAACATAATATTTGCACAAAATTGAATTTGTTATTATTACTTAGAATTGAATACCATATTTGCTTAACATTATTTTATAAGAATTGATTGACATGAATATAAATATTACAATGGTCATAAGATGATTATAATGCACATTATAAGAATACAATATTGTTTATTGCCACAGATTATTAAGTCTAAGATTTTAATCTATTTTAAAATGAAGATACCATATGAAGTAGAAGATCTACATATAATTATTTATTTAGTTAATGATTGATTATATCATAGAAATAGATGAAATTAAATTACACTTTAAGATTATTATTTATTATTATTATTAAAATAAGTTAGGTGTATTTAAGTTTGATATAAAATCCCACATCATACTTATTTACATGAGTTATTATTATTTTAAATACAACTTATAGGAACCTGAGATTATTTAATTATATTTTAAGTTAAAGTTAGGAATTATTTTAGTATTATTAAAGATAATTTATTTCATTTGAAAGCCATAAGAATGCTATAGACGTAGTGGTAAAGTGATAGGGTAGTGATAGTATTCTTATGCCATTGAGACAGTATCTTGGGAGATATTGACTCAGTGTAAATCTGCTTATTACTTTGTAACTTTACTTCGCAGTCTCATAATTTTATAAATACTTATTTAATTAATATAATCTAGAACTATATTGATTTTGATGATTGATAATAAATTTAATTAAGATATGATAATATAAAAGTATATTAAAGATAGATATGCAAATTTTAATTAAGCATAATAATGTAACTGAGCTAGTTGTATTTTAAACTATTATATATATCCAGAAGTAAGGGTACAATATATATATATATATATTAGTAGATTTTGAACATGATTCAGATTTGAATGAAATTAATATGAAAATAACTGATACACTTTTAAAAACTGCAACAAAGATAGCTGGTAGACAAAAGCAGCAATTGACCAACAAAATTTCTATTGAAACTAGAGAATTTATGAAGAAAAGAAGAAATATGAAGATATACAAAAATGATGCACTAAAAAGAATTGAATATGTCGAATTTTGTAAAATGGTGCGGAAAAGAGTTGAAAACGATATAAGAAAATATAACTGTGAACTAGCAAGAAAAGCTGTAGAAGAAAATAAAAGTCTTAAGAATGTAAAACAACATTTTGGTATTGGTAGGAAATTTATATCTGCAATAAAGAAAAAAGATGGAATTATTAGTAAAAAGAGAGATGACATCATGAAATTGGTAGAAAATTTTTATCAAGAATTATATAGTAATAAAGATCAAGTACCTCCTATATCTATTACATCTTCCGAATTGCCCAGAATTTTAAATGAAGAAGTGAGAAATGGAATTAAATGTATGAAGAAAGGAAAGGCTCCAGGTAATGATGGAATTATAATTGATATATTAAAAGAAGCAGGTGAAGAAACAGGAAAAAAATTAGCAAAGTTATATACCAAATGTCTAAGTGATAAAGATGTACCGGATGATTGGAAGAATGCAGTAATAATATTAATATTTAAAAAAGGTGATAAAGAAGATATTAGAAATTACAGACCTATCAGCCTTTTATCAGTTTTATATATTTTTACCAAAATAATTACAACTCGTCTACAGAGAACATTGGATTTCCACCAACTAAGAGAACAAGCTGGATTTAAAAGTGATTTTAGTACACTAGATCATATTCAGGTATTGAGAGAAGTTATAGAAAGGACAAATGAATATGAGTTGTCATTATGTTTTGGATTTGTAGAATATGAAAAGGCATTTGATTCTATAAACATTTCTTCAGTGATTAAAGCATTGGATCATCAAGGTATAGATCCAGGATATTGTCATATTTTAAAGAATATTTATAAAAATGCAACAGCAACAATTAGATTACATAATGATACTGGGAAAGCAACATTGAGAAAGGTGTAAGACAAGGTGACTCCATATCTCCAAAACTTTTTACAGCAGTGCTGCAAGAAGTATTTTGTGGATTAAAATGGGAAACTAAAGGAGTGAAAGTAAATGGAGATTATTTAAGTCATTTAGATTACGCAGATGATGTAGTTGTTTTTGCAAATAATGCTTCAGAGCTTCAGGAAATGTTGCAGGAGTTATCAGATGAAAGTAGGAAAGTAGGACTAAAGATAAATGTTAAAAAGACTAAAGTAATGTTTAATCGGTTTGCTCAAAATATGAAAATAAAGATTGATTATGATGAATTAGAAGAAGTTAACAGTTACAAATATCTTGGTCAGATTATTAATACAGATGGAAACATAATGGAGGAAATTAATCATAGAATTAAAATTGGTTGGAGTGCTTTTGGTAGAAATAACTTGATACTAAAAGGAAATATGCCTATGTGTTTGAAAAGGAAGGTTTTTAACAAATGTGTTTTACCAGTTCTTACTTATGGATCTGAGACTTGGACACTCAATAGAAGAGCAATACAGAGACTTCAGACCACTCAAAGAAGTATAGAGAGGTGTATGTTGGGAGTAACAAGAAGAGATCGAAAACGCAATGTATGGGTAAGAGAACAAACAGGTGTTACTGACATCATTGAAAAGATTAAAAGATTGAAGTGGAGTTGGGCTGGACATATTGCTAGAAGAGATGATAATAGATGGACAATTGAAATTTTAAACGGGATTCCAAGAGATTGTAAAAGACCCAGAAAGAGACCACATGTGAGATGGATGGATGAAATAAGAAAGTGTGCAGGGGTGATGTGGAGAAGAGAAGCTAAAGATCGGAGAAGATGGATTAAACTTGGAGAGACCTTCATCCTGCAGTGGATTGATAATGGTTGATAATGATGATGATGATATATATATTAAGTTAATTCATATATTATTTATAAAATTTTATTATTTACATTGGTAAATAATTAATACACTTTAAAGTAAATATTTCTTTTAAATCTTGATAAAAAAATAAAAAGAGAATGCAGGGGAGGGTTAATATAAAATAATAATAACTAAAGGCTGGTAATGAGTTGATTTTCATGTCAGAAGTTTAAAAATGTTTTTCAATGCTATAAAATAATCTAAAAAATAGTAAAATGTTTATCATAAATATTAAATCTTCCATTATTTTCTTCACAAAATGAATAAATAACACTAATGCGTTATGTGCGATTCTTTGATAGTTAAACTTTAGTAAAAAAAAAAAAAAATTAAGGGAAGGATGGAGTGATTAATTCAAACCATATATACTAATGTATTCAATAAGGTTTTAAATGTTAAACATTACTTTTCATTTTTAAATACAGTTTTTATAAGCAAAAAGTGTTATTTCCATAATTGAATTTTAATTTTCGTTTAAAAAAATATACTTTTACAATCAAAACAAAACTTAAAATGACTTATTTTGAATTTAATTATCTTAACTGTTATTTTTCATAATCAAATCATACAAATTACTTTTTGTTAACATCTTTAAGTTGTCATATCTTTTAATCTATTTGTCCAATATAATAATTATCTCCTTTCTTAAGAGTTGCTATTAATTTATATTTGCTTTTTTAAATATATCTTTTATTATTATATTATTTTTTTTTTACTTCTTACTATATTTATATATTTATTACAACACCACCCCCCATTGCGATGCACTGTGGCTTCTCCTTTCCCAGAGGCGGGAATCTCTCATCTACTATGCCCAGAGACACCTGTTAGCCACCTTACTTTCTCTTTCCATTCCCCACTCTTAAATTTTTTCTATATTTTTCTCTATCCTGTTCTAACCCATTTCCACAACATTATCATTGTCCACTGTATGGCCTTCATATTTAAATCCCCATTATCTTTTTTAAATCCCACGTAAAAACCAAGAACGCACTTTTTATATAATCACTTTGTTTTTATATTTATTCTCCCACAACTTTATTATTTGTATCTTTTCTGCTTGTAAGTCGTTACATTCAATTATTAGATGCCTAGTATTTTTTATGCCTTCCTTGCATAAACTGTAGACTAAATCCTTCACATTTCTTTATTTATGTGTATATTCCCTTGTTGCTAATGATCCTGTTCAAGATTTAAACTGTAAACTACTTTCCTTGCTATTATCATAAATTAGCTCATACTCAATATTTTTACTCTCCATACTAGTTTTACATGTTTCCAACTCCTTATTTTTTTTTATTAATGCAGCTATTTTTATATCTCATTCCTTGCCACTATAACACTCAACAATTCTCCTAACATAAATCACCTCACCTTTGGTATAAGTATAATGTCATAAAAGTCTTTATCCAACTCTGCATACCATATTATCTTTCTCATCATCTTGTTGCCTGTCCTTTACTCATAACTCAATTAAATACTATTTTGGCTATTATCTTATTTTTCATAAATTGCAATTTAGTGAACATTTTCATTTTGCTTTTTGCATCGTTCATATAAAAACTTGACAATCCCTTTGGTTTGCCTTCTTTGCCAACCATACATCTGCATCTAATGCAAGTCTTCCCAATTTTCTTTATACTTTTTTTAAGTAATTTAACACCCCTTTTTACTAATACATAACACATTGTTACTATAAGTTAATCTTGCTACTTCCATTCTCTTTCATACAATTCTAGCTACATCATGTTTATTATATGACAACACTTAATTTCTTTATCAATCCCTTTCTTTTCTTTGCTTCATTTATCATTTTTTTCTCCCATTCATCCAAGCAATTTCTCTGATTACTTAAGATGATTCCCAAATAGTTGTATCTATTCACCCTCCCCCAATAAAAATTCTTTCTCTTCTCTTTCCCCAGCACTTGTCATCATTTTCATTTTATTTCACTGAATTTAATCCCCATATTTTTACCCACTCTTGCACCCATCTTCAGCATAACATCCATAGCTTCCCTACTTTCTGTGCACAAAAACATATCATCAGCAAATAAAAGATCTGATAATATAGACACTCTTGCCATCTATTAATGATATCTCTACTCATCTTCCCAGTCTTTCTATTGCTCTCTTCATTTCTCCAAATATAACAAAAACAAAATAGGTGACATAGGGCATCATTGCCTAGTGCCACTTCACTTTTAATTCTAATCGATTCTATATTTTCTTATTGATATGTATAGTAGTTATTTTCATACAATCTCTTAATATGATCCACTAAAATTCCATTCATTGCCAAATTTACTAAACTTACTTATAATTTATTTCTATTTACTCAACCATATGCCTTCTCTATATCTATAAAGACTACATATAACTGTCTATCTGTATTCTTGCTATATATCTATAACTAAAATATTAGCATATCTAAATATTATATCTAAAATATTATGTGTATATCTGGCATGAAATTACAAAATGTTTAAAATGAAAACATACTTACTGTGTAATATATAACAGGAATTGACATGATGATGAAACAGTCATTCATCTGTTCTACTTCATTTTAAATTGATAAAATTTTGTTCCAAAATGGAGGCTTAAAGTATTTTTTTTTTTCAAAATGGAAACTTACTTAACATATGATTCACATGAAAATTGTCAATAATTGCCAGCTTGTAATTCATCAGTTTTATAGGCTTTCCAACAGTCTAAATAAATTGTTAATTTCTTTTCACATTTTGTTTGATGGCTTCCATCAGAGTTGCCACTGTTCTATTATGAATTCTCATGATGAAACACTTGGCAGTCTCCCTGCACAAGCCATCAAACATTCACTGTTTTTGAAGGATTTGTCTGATTTTGTTTTTTTCTTTTTGTGCAATAGGTTCTCTCAACAATTTTGTTAGGACCTCCAATTTTACATTTTTTTCTGCTAAACCAAGCTCTTTTCCCCATTCTATGGATGCTAATTTGTGATCCCAGTTGTAAAGAAATTGGATCACTATCAAAAATGGAATTGTGGAACCTTCCAACCACATTTCCTTATGAAGGTCTATTTTATTATTACATCTTTGAATGTTACCATGCCATTGCTTTTCTGAAGTGTGGATATACTTGACTGCATTGATCTCAGTTGCAGGTAAACTTCAAATGTTTATCATTTTATACTGTTTTAAAAAAAATTATAATATTAATCAGAAAATGGAAAAATAAATCAGCACTGAAGTAAAAAAAAAAAACACTTTGAGAAGAACTTGTTTGAATGAAATCTGGGCAATAAATGAAATTGTAAATTTATCACATTATTGGATGAGATCACAGGGTTAGACATTTATCAGGAATGTGAAAAGGCATAGCATGTCTCCTATATTGCAGGAGTAATATGTAAATACCAAAAAATACCACTCAGATATTGTATATATAGTAATTTATGTGCTATTACTAATAGTTGAATGTAATTAGAAAATTTAAATAAAGTTTAAAAATCTAAAGGCATTCAATATTTAATATTAAAGATGATAAAAATAGTCCACTATGTAAATACAATTAATTGCCACTATCACAAGTTTTCAGGAGAACACATATCTAAGTCTGTCACTTTTAGTGCTTAAAGGTTTTTATGGACTCTTGAACAATATTTGTGGAAAAATGAATAAAAATGAAAATTTTATGGCAAATGATACATTTTATTTATATGATATAAATAACAATATGACAAAGATTCTATTTTTTTTTCTTTCATGTGGTTAACTTTTTCTTAAACTATTCTGTCCCATTAATATTTTATAATTTATGTGCAAAGATATATGCCTAATTTTATTTAAAAATCGTGTTATTATAACTATGGCTTTTACCAATAAGCCACTACCATTATACTTTAATTGATTATGATAAAAGAATTTTCTTTTTTCTTCCAGAAATTAATTCAGAAAATTATGCTTATTAGCCAACTATTTTTAAAAGCTATTCATAGTGTTAAAAATTTAAACCTGCATTTAAAAAAAAAGATTCATTGCTAAAGGACTCGTGATGGTGATCTAGGATTGTAAGAGTTGAGCTTTGATCCAGAAACCTTTATCTCTTCGAGTTCATCCTTCTACAACTGCAGCAAATCATGCAGGGTACTGAATGTTTTAAAGACTGGTTGAATGGAAGAAGAGTAATGACTTTTTTTGCGATTTAGCAATTTTTTTTTTTTAAATATATGAACCGAAAATTAACAAAGCTAGTCAGATAATAATTTATTTGCAATTTAATTATGAAACTTACGTTATATATATAATTTTATATTGACTTATCCTTCTATTTTTTTTTTTAAAAATATTTTGTTATATAAATACTTCATCGCAAGTTTATTTACGAGTGTTTATAACATTTGATTTTAAAAAGGCGATGCTTAGAGCCTTAAACTTTCGATCTATGGAAAATAAAGTTATATTTCTACAAAGTATAAACAAAATAATTTAAAACGCAAGATATTTTTTTTTCATATTTGTAACAAAATAATTTGTATTTTTTTTATTTTTCATTTTTTAAATAATCAAATGAACCCCCTCTCAGTCTTTGTGAAATATTCTGTTGCTATTAATTTATGTGTTTTTTATTTCTTTATAATTTTTATTTTTATTAAATATCATATAAATAAGTAAATCAGTAACAGAAATAAGAATATAATTTGTTTTTCATGAAATATCATATAAATAAGTAAATCAATAACAGAAATAATGATGTTACCCATATGAAATATATATATATAAAATTGGCTATTATTGCATTAAAATAGCTTATTGCAAGCGCAAGATACCTCACATATTTCTTTACAATAAAAGAAGAATGAACTCTTACCAGAACAATAAAATAAAGGGTGGCAAGGGTTTATGATTTGTTGTTTTGTTCATGTTTTAATGTCTAGCTGAGGTAGGTACCCATTTACCACCAATAATTAGATGGCTATAGATTAGTATGAATCGGTTATTTTAAAAGATCTTAAGCTTTCTTAAAATTTAGTATTGAATTCCAGATTTTGGAAATGGTAAGAAGATATATTACCTATATATAACAGGAAACTTCAATTAACAGCTTATATTTATGATAAAAGACCTTGTAGCCTTACAGTTTGTTATTCCATCTACATAGAATTCAAATCTAAATTAAGTAAAATTGAAAATTTTTCAGGACCCAAATAGGTTTAATATTTGTCTTTCAACTAGCCAAACTCAAACAAAACTGACTGTTCAATATTTGTAAATAAATGGAAAATCTAATTATTATTGCTTAGATTATAAAATAGATGGAAAGTCAATATAAATTTTAATCATTCAATATTTGATAATGTTTTTTTGAATAAAAGATTTTTCTTTATAGTTTTTTTATGTTAGGGCATTGCATAAACTTTTGTTCTACCTTGTGATATTTAAAGAATATTTACCCATCCATGTGTTTATATTTCAACAAAAAAAAATCAACAAGAGAGCTATAGTAGGTTAATGGAGAAGTTATTTAGCATTAGTGAGATTGTCAATTAGTAATAATTGATAGTTTACTGGCAACATCAAAAGACAAATGTTATTTCTGGTTATATGCATGTATATATAAGAATACATTTTTATGATTTGAGAAAGAAAAAGCTTTGAGAAAAATACTTGTTATTGTATTAAAACATCAGCTATTTACCTGTTATATTTTTATTATACAGAAGCTCCCTGAAATAATATTATGAATTCATTATATATATATATATATATATATATATATATATATATATATAATAATATATATTTATATATATATATATATATATATATAAATAAAGTTTGATATCTGTATTCGTTTCACAATATATGTAATATACAAATCAATATATATATCAAAATACAGTACAATTTATATAAATTATATTCTTTTAGAAGTACTTTCGACTATACACTTTTGTAGTCTTTATCAACTATATAACGTTGAATAATCAAAACGAGACAACCCTTAACAATACCCATAGTTCAATTCAGATTTCCCACAATTCTGTTATCTTAACATTTGATGACTGGCGATTCATTAACATTTGACGATTTCTTGAAATCAACATAGCCTTCTTTTATTTTACGTTTATTATGACAACGTTCAATTTGAATAATTTTCATATTTTTATAATCAAATTTAAATCCATATTGACAAGATTTATTATGATCAAATATAACAGATGATGAAGGTTTATTTACATCTGTCTCCATATTGATTCTTTTTGAATTCTATTATATAAAAGCATATGTTCTTTTATATAATAGAATTCAAAAAGAGAATCAATATGGAACAGATGTAAATAAACCTTCATCATCTGTTATATTTGATCATAATAAAACTTGTCAATATGGATTTAAATTTGATTATAAAAATATGAAAATTATTCAAATTGAACGTTGTCATAATAAACGTAAAATAAAAGAGGCTATGTTGATTTCAAGAAATCGTCAAATGTTAATGAATCGCCAGTCATCAAATGTTAAGATAACAGAATTGTGGGAAATCTGAATTGAACTATGGGTATTGTTAAGGGGTGTCTCATTTTGATTATTCAACGTTATATAGTTGATAAAGACTACAAAGTGTATAGTCGAAAGTACTTCTAAAAGAATATAATTTATATAAATTGTACTGTATTTTGATATATATATATATTGATTTATATATATATATATATATATATATATATATATATATATATATATATATATATATATATATATATATATATATATATATATATATATATATATATATATATATATATATATATATATATATATATATATATAAGAGAGAGAGAGAGAGAGAGAGAGAGAGAGAGAGAGAGAGAGAGAGAGAGAGAGAGAGAGAGAGAAAGGATATAAACAAAGAAATAAGTAAAGAAAATTTTATATACTCTGCAATGATATAGCTAGGTAATGAATTAAAATGGGCATTGCATAGTGAAGCAGTTCCTCTAGTAGCCAATATGTCTTAGTTTATTTAAAGAAAAAAACGAGGTCCAGTAGTAAACAGAAATAAAAAGCTATCATTGGCTATTAAAGTAAATAGTTCAGCTTGGTGATATCAATTTTAATTGTTGATAGTCTAGAAGTGCCATTACTGAACATATTTTAAAAATTCTTATAAAAAATTCTTGACTTATTCATTTTTTTATATTTGAATTATTCCATAAAAATATTTTAAGAGAAACTTCAGTGCATTTTTATAAATGTTTTAGCTATAATATAAGAAAACAAATACATTTACTAGATGATGTAATTTTATTTTATTTTTTGTTAAAAAAGCTTTATTAATAACAAACTATGTACAAATATTAACATATTTACAGTAAAATAAATGTGTTACATAAGCAAAAGTATGACAAAAATGCAATCATAATAGTATGAGTAACACAAAAGATTATTTATATTTAATTAAGTATTCTTCAAAACTGAAGAGTGACATGTTCTTGAATTACACAATTATGGTAACTAAATGGAATAAGAGTCTAGAAATTTATTTTCAAGAGTTAATCTGATGAGAAGTCTTAATTGAAATAAATGTTTAAGCTATGAGAGAGCACAACTGAGATAGATTGTTGATTGCCAAATTTTGATCATGATGCTTCTGAGTAAAAATTTGAATGAGTAAAGGTATGAGATAGAACCATTCTTTGTTATTTTTTAGTACATTATATTTTTTATTATCAAATATTATAAGAACAGTATGAAAGCCACATAGTTCTTAATGTATGAATAATTACAGATGCATTAAAAAGCTGAAAGTATTTTTTAATGCTTGAGATTGATTGTTTACTTATGAAATATGAATGGACATAGAGATGAGAAGTATGGAAGATTTGAAAAAAGGTGTAGCATTTTTTCCAGATATTTATTGCACAAAACACATGTAGGTTCAAGATTTAGCTTAAATCGATCATTAATAAATATTTTGGTTGGAATTGTACCCTGTAGTAAATTTAAAAAGAAATTTCAACTATGAGTGAGGAGCACAAAGGTTTTGGAACTTTGTTAAGTTTTAGCAACTGGTAGCGTTGTCCATACAAATTGGAATAGATAAGCTATTTTATTTAAATCTTTAAATGATATGTCAATGAGAGATTTGATGTTATATTGATCTAATAGATCAGCATGCTCAATAAATCTATGAAAAATGACCATTTGACTTATGAAATTGAGACAAGCAATGATATTGGATGAGGGATGGCACTAAGTGTTGGATTAATAAGTGTTGCAATATACCCTTTGGGCCTAATATATGTTTCTAAACATTTGGGGCATATCAAATTGAGGCCTCCTTTGCATATGAAAAAGCATGATATTCTGATGGATAGAAGATGTGAAGATGAGTCCCAGATATATGATTTTATTACAGACATAAGTTTATTATAGGTTTTGTTAAAAAGCTGCATCCATGAACATGTGAGTATTCCACTAAGAATAGCATTCACTATATGAACATTTACAATAGGATATAGCATTTTTGGACAAAATACTTTCATTTTTGTACTAAATGTGTTCACAATGAAACTATTTAAATGATGACTTAATTGCATTTTAGATAGAGTAATTGAGATGCCAAGAAAAGATGAGGGGTTACCCTTGAAGAAAGATGGTAGTTTGCGGCCTGTAGATAGTTACCATAAAGATGACTTGCAAACTTGTATTGTAGAATCAGTTGATGTTTGAAATTTATTTAAAATATTCAGAATGATGGAGATATTTTGGAACCCTCTGAAGATTATCAGGACATTCATCAATGAAGAATATGGCTTGCATGTTGTTTCCAAGATGAGGAAGGAAAAGACCTTAAGTGCATTATTCTATTTCCTTAATCAGAGAATTTATATAAATTGCAAATAGCAATGAGGCAAGTGGTGAACTCTGTGGAATGCCATGATTAGGTTTGAAAGATGTTGACAGTTGCATATAATTCTTCAGTTTAATTGATCTATTAGTGAGGTAGTTCTGGATAGCAATTATAATATTACTTTGTTCAGACAGATTCTTGTATAGTGTAGTGAAAAAATAATTACAATTGACTAAGTCAAAAGTAGCTTTAAAGTCAACTTGGCATGCAACATAATCTGTAAATTTGTTCTTTTTGGCAAATAAAATTGATTCTTGTGCTAAAAGAATAGCTTGAAAGGCATGATGATTTTTATTGCATAATGTGAAGTTGATAGTTTTAGCTGGATAAGTGCACTTAGTTTTTTTAAAATTATTCTTGCAAATATTTTTTGAAAATATCTTCATGTGCAATTAGATTAGAATCATTTACTGAGACAAAATATTATGTTGGTAGAAAGGTTGGAGCTGTGAAGATTGCTTGAGCATAATTGATTATAGCATTTATGTAGAAAAAGGAATTATTAAATAGTCAAGCTGCTTTTAGACATTAGCTGTGATAAGATCTGCAGCTAGAGAAGTGTGTGTTTTAAGATGCATAATTTCTTGGTATATTTATAGCTTTGTAATAAAGATTTTTTGAGGAAGTTGTATTGTAATGAATAGTAGTTAGATATTGATCATCTGTTTTTAAATTAGATTTTAGATATCCAAAAATTTCCATGTCAAAATTGATCCCAGATAGAAGAATATCATCTTTTGATAAAATAGCAATGCCAAAGATTTAGGGTGGGTTGATTTTGCATAATTTACAGTAGTTCCTACAAGCTTAGAGAGATTTGGTATTATTTTTTTAAATCTCTGTTTTAGCATTCTGATAGCGTGATCAACTGGTTTGTTTCATTTTGCAGTCTATGTATAAGAGCTTTGGCATCATTTGCTTGTGAAATGGCTTGCAGGGTTGTATCTATTTGAGTGATAACTTGCTAATCAGTTGGAGCAGTAGTTGTTTAAAATTTTTTAAAAGGCTAACCAAGTTTCGACTGGAGAAAAATACTGTAATTGATGATTGTAACGACATACAATGATTGTATTAGAAAACTCATCTATAGTTACTTTAAATTTTATAGTAATTTTCTGTTTAAATGTGAACTTATATAATTGTATGTGTTATTTTTTTATCTACATAATTTGAGTGCTACACAAGCATAGTCTGAAAGTGGAATGCTGGATAGATGTATTGAAGTTTGAAAACTGGATGGAAGTACAAAAAAGAGATCAATTAGAGATAAATCTTGCTCTCCAATAAATTAAACTTTCAGGGGGGTATAAGGATTAAAAGTGATAATAAGGTGAGTTGATTAAGTTTAGAGTTCAATGTGAATGGTAATTTATTATAAGAACTGTTGAAGTCACCACAAAGAATAGTTATTTCAGGTCTGTGTAAGATTTTTGTTTGAGAAATGAGGAGTATCTTGGTCACATCTTTGGCTTTTTGGCATGAGTATATTGATATAAGGTAAAATTACTGTGATTGATGACTAAAAAGAAAAAGATTATCACATTAACAGATGTGTGTATTATGTTTAATTTTGTTCATGGAATTTTAGTAATTAACAAAACTCCTACACTCTTTGTTAGTCTGATATTTAATTTGTGTATAAAAATATGGTCTTTATTTAGAACATTAATGATAGCTAGTTGAGTTGATGATGAAATTTTGTTTCTGTTATGACAAAAATATCACAATGGTGATTCTTTAGAAAGTTGAGTTAATTGTGTGATTATTTTGTCAGAATTTAGACCACACACATTGATAGTAGAATGTTGATTGTTCATATCATGTATTTGAATTGTTGGATCATCACTTTTTATTGGCATGTTTAAAACCTGTATCAAGTATCTTGGTTTTTTTGTTGTTTCAGAAGATGAATATGTGATTTTATCAATTGTGTCAAATGTGTTTTTTTGTCTTATTAATGGAAAATTTTTTTTATATGTAATATCATGTTTAGAGATGAAAATTAAATTCTGTGTCTAGTCTCAGTTTGGTCCTTGTATTGAGAAATGAGATTTAAATTCTGAATGTTGAACTCAGATTGGTCCATTGCATTGTTAAAATGCACTTTTATAAGTGACTCTTGGGATTGGATTTCTAGATTAATAGGTTTGTTTGAAATATTTGACTAGTGTCATTGGTCTTTTTAGTTTGTTTATTTTATCTTTTATCTTCTTCCAAATATATACTATCAGTGGTCATAGCTAGAGCAGTAGATTGTATAGTTACATGTGTGTTTATTTTTGAAGTTGGTGAATTGTTTTCAGGTAGATTTGTTCATGATCAAGGTTTTTGGTTATTACTGCACAAGTGATTCAGTTTATCAATTTTGCCATACTTGCTGCAATCATCAGCATTACATTGAGAAGCAATATGATCCAATCTAGAGTATTTGAATCAGAGGTGATCAACCTCTAATGCTGATAGTAATTGGGATGGAAAGCATGAAGATGCAATAATGAAGTTCATTTGGGATATGATGTTATTTTATCTTAATGGTGACTTTCCATGAATTTGTGGGAATCTCAGAAGTAATGTTTGATGTGAGTTTCCTTGATATACTAAGCTGATGAGCTATATTTTCTATACTTTTTTGTAGCACCTCTCATATAGTCAGGTGGAGCAGGCATAATGCAGCCATATATGAGCAGATTTTAGCCTCCTCTCACTGCAGCCATATATGAGCAGATTTTAGCCTCCTCTCACTGCTGCTTACTAAAATATTCTAGTCCTATGAATGATCTGACTGTGAAGATATCAGTAGATTTAATTGTTTTGATTATGTTATTTTTTTGCAGCTCTGCTATATAATTATATGGTGATGGATGTGATCATAGTGGCTGGACATCAGCCAAATCATACTTTTCTATGATACTGATGATTGATGCAGTGAGAGAGCTGTTTTCAAATATTTTGTGCCAGTATTCATTAAACTTTTCAAAAGAAAGGGGCTTCATTATATCAGTCACATTGTTAATCCTGATATTATTTGTTACACCTAATGGATATTTTGATGAGATATTTTTAAGTAGTTACTTCTTGATTGTTGTATTAGTAAGCTGTAAAATGCATGTTAATGCAAAACTAGAGAGTCAAAAATTATATAAAAAAAAATATTCACACTTGATATTCCTTATCTTCAAAACATTCCAATGAATTTAAATTAGAACATGCAAATCGTTTTCATATATTAACAGATTTTGAACATGATTCAGATTTGAATGAAATCAATTGAAAGATAACTAATATACTTTTAAAAACTACAACAAAGATAGATGGTACAAAAACAGCAATTGGTCAGTAACATTTTTTCTGAGACAATTTATAAGAAAAAGAAGGAATATGAAAAGATATAAAAATGATGCATTAAGAAGGATTGATTATCTCAAATTTTGTAAAGTGGTGCAAAAAAAAAGTTGATAATGATATCAGAAAGTATAATTGTGAATTAGCAAGAAAAGCTATAGAAGAGGATAAAAGTTTTAAGAATGCAAAATGACATCTTGGTATTGGTAGAAAATTTATGTAATAAGAAAAAAAGGACTATTGCTGAAAAGAGATATGACATCATGAAATGTGTAGAAGAGTTCTATCAAGAATTATATAGCAATAAAGAACAAGGAAAAATATCTCTTACAGCTACTATATCTTCTGAATTGCCCAGGATTTTAAAGAAGTGAGACATGCAATTAAATTTATGAAGACAGAAAAAGCTCCAGGCAATGATGGAATTATAATCATTATCTTAAAAGAAGCAGGTGAAGAAATTTTTTTTTTTTTTGGCAAAGTTATATACCAAATGTCTAAATGATAAAAATGTACCAGATGATTGAAAGAATGCAGTATTAATATTAGTATTCAAAAAAGATCATAAAGAAGTCTTTTATTAGTTTTATTCAAAATTTTTACCAGAATAATTATAACTCATCTACAGTAAACTTTAGATTTTAAAAAAACCAAAAAAGAACAAGCTGGATTTAAAAGTGGTTTTCATGAACTGGATCACTTTCAAGTATTGAGATAAGTTATAGAAAGGACCAACGAATATGAGTTGCATTGCACTTTCGATTTGTAGGTTATGAAAAGGGATTTGATTCTATAAGCATTTCTTTAGTGATTGAAGCATTAGATCATTGGGGTATAGACCCAAGATACTATCATATTCTGAAGAATATTTATAAAAATACAACAGCAACAATTAGATTACATTATGATACTAAGAAGATTAACATTGAGTAAAGTGTAAGATAGGGTGACTTGATATCTCCAAAACTTTTTACAGCAGTTTTGCAAGAGTATTTTGTGGATTAAAATGGGAAGCTAAGGGAGTAACAGTAAATGGAGATTATTTAAGTCATCTAGATTTTGCAGATGATGTAGTTGTTTTTGAAAATAATGCTTTAGAGCTTCAGGGAATATTTCAGGAGTTTTCAGATGAAAGTAAGAATGTAGGATTAAAAATAAATATTAAAAAAACTAAAGTAATGAATTTTCTCAAAGATGGGAAATAAAGATTGATAATGATGAGTTAGAAGAAGTTAACAACTACAAATACCTTAGTCAGATTATTACTACAAATGGAAACATGATGGATGAAATTAACCATAGAATTGAGCTTAGTTGCAGTGTTTTTGGTAGAAATAACTTAATGTTAAAAAGAAATATGCCTACGTGTTTGAAAAGGAAGGTTTTTATCAAATGTTGTTTCAGTTTTTACTTATAAATCTGAGACTTTGACACTTAAAAAGAATAGCAATATAGAGACTTCAGACCACTCAATGAAGTATGGAGAGGTGCATGTTAGGAATAACACAAAGAGATCTTAAATGAAATACATGGGTGAGAGAACAAAGAGTTGTTATTGACATCATTAGAATTAAGAAACTGAAGTGAAGTAGGCTGGACATATTGTTAGAAGAGGCAATAACAGATGGACAGTTGAAATTTTCAACTGGATTCCAAGAGATTGTAAAGGGCACAGAAAAAGTCCACATGTGAGGTGGATGGATGAAATAAAGAAATGTGCTGGAGTTATGTGGAGAAGAAAGGCTAGAGATCAAAAAAGATGGATTGAACATGGATAGATCTTCATCCTGCAATGGATCAATAATGGTTAAAGATGATGATGATCAATCTATCTATATCCACCCATCCATCTATCTATCCTTCTATTTATCTGTATCTGTGTCTGTCTGCCAACATGCCTGACTTTCTGCTATCTATTCTTCCATCACCCATCTATTCATCTAGCTACAAAATATATCCTGGAATATTCTCAAAGAAAGTACACTTTATATATAAAACCAATCAACATACTTCTCAGTAGCTTCACACCTGTTTTGTTATAGACTTCATCTAATAATGAATAAAGATTCATATCTGAAATACTTATATAGTGAGATAAGGCTGGACTGAATTCTAATATTGAATGATGGGTTAAATATTATAGATTTGAAGCCAATGGGGAGTTCACTGTGAATTTATTAATTTGATTGATTATATAAGTCTTCCACTAAAATATTTAATTGTATATACAAGAGTGAATTAGTCAACTTTTAAAAAAGACAATTACACAAATATAATCATACTTTTCAATACATTTTGTCCCTTTCACTAAAAATGTTTTAGGCTAAGCTGAAAATTATGAATGCACTGTTGTCTTCTCTCTTCATCAGATGTGGATCTTTATCCTTATGGGGCTTCATTCATGACCAAATAAATAATAGTCTAATGGGACAAGATCAGAATTACAGTAAGGATTCTCCAACATCTCAAAGTAAAATTTTTGAAGAGTGTTGACACAGTGGATAGCTGTGTGTGGTTATGTATTGTCATGCATTAATACAAAATCCTTGTATAATTCTATGTGTTTTGTCTGAATTTTAGGTTCTATCTCTTAAGTGAGAATCTGTTGATTGTTAAGTCTTTTTCCTGACAATGTTTCAATACTACCCTTTGAGAATCCAAAAAAACTGTCAGCATCAATATTCCAACTGATGGTTGACTTTTGAACTCTTTCTTCCTACTTACCTTGAAGTGCTCTATTAATTCGTATGCAATTCTTTATGACAAAACACTTTCTCCATATTATGCACAAAATCTTTAATAAATATCAGCACCAGGTGTAATCTCAGATACAAAAAAAAAGATTCACTTCAAGTGGTTATTTTTTCATGAAAATTACAGGTAGGGCAACCATTGTTTCTCACACTGCTGTAATATTTGATTTGATGTAATTCAATATTAGAAAGCAGTAACTAGGGAGTCAACAATCTCATATGGCAAGCATTGATAAGTTGATGCTGCCAACAGAAGTTTTAATATAATTAGAGAATTGTTAATCTCTAACTTACCTTTGTAAGAGCACATGGAGTTTTTTTCATTTTATTAATTAAATAAACATAAGTGTATTAGCTGAATTCACAAAGGACAAATACAAAATTCACATAAAAATAATATTAATAATACTTAGTTGCAACTGCCATCAATAAAGCTATTTAATTAATTTTATAAAATGGTATACATAAACATTTTTAAAGCTATTAAGTCTAAATGAATTTATTATATATTATAGAGCATTGGCCTTCAACCTTTTTATACACACAGACCAGCAAAAATAAAGATTTCATGGACTGGCAAAAATAAGGATAAGATTTTGTGGACTGGCAGAAGTCTACAGATAAATTTTTTTAAAGATTTAAACTGCTTAGCCTTAGATGAGTATAATTGTTATAACTGACCAAAACAACACACTAGTTACTGTGTGTTGTAATGGTGTTGCTTATTTTCACATGCTGAACACTTTTTCTCAAGTTGTGCAGTCATATTGCTACAGAAAACAGTTCATTGTCAAAACATGCAAAAATAAAATGATATTCAACTGAATGTTGGGAAATTTCACAGCTAGTGTAATTACATGACAATGATTATAATAAATGTAATATCTGTATTTAATGTTAAATATAACTAGGGAGTCAACAATCTCATATGGCAAGCATTGATAAGTTGATGCTGCCAACAGAAGTTTTAATATAATTAGAGAATTGTTAATCTCTAACTTACCTTTGTAAGAGCACATGGAGTTTTTTTCATTTTATTAATTAAATAAACATAAGTGTATTAGCTGAATTCACAAAGGACAAATACAAAATTCACATAAAAATAATATTAATAATACTTAGTTGCAACTGCCATCAATAAAGCTATTTAATTAATTTTATAAAATGGTATACATAAACATTTTTAAAGCTATTAAGTCTAAATGAATTTATTATATATTATAGAGCATTGGCCTTCAACCTTTTTATACACACAGACCAGCAAAAATAAAGATTTCGGGCGGGCAAAAATAAGGATAAGATTTTGTGGACTGGCAGAAGTCTACAGATAAATTTTTTTAAAGATTTAAACTACTTAGCCTTAGATGAGTATAATTGTTATAACTGACCAAAACAACACACTAGGTACTGTGTGTTGTAATGGTGTTGCTTATTTTCACATGCTGAACACTTTTTCTCAAGTTGTGCAGTCATATTGCTACAGAAAACAGTTCATTGTCAAAACATGCAAAAATAAAATGATATTCAACTGAATGTTGGGAAATTTCACAGCTAGTGTAATTACATGACAATGATTATAATAAATGTAATATCTGTATTTAATGTTAAATATACAAGATGAAGTTATATATATATTGTGACAACCACGTAAAGTCGTCGACACACATATATATTGATTAATAACATTAGATAAATTTGCTAACAAGAAGTAATAAAGGTGAAATCAATTAGCTATTAAATTTTTAAAAAAAGGAAGGAAAAAAAAAAATTGAAATTCTAATGTCAAAATTTACTGTGGATTTGTAATAGTAAGAGAAGGGGAGGGGGTGCATAAAGAAATGCATCTCTTTCTCTCTTGTAAGTCAAATGCTAGAAAGTTATTTTGTTTATTGGGGGAGAGGGGAAGGGGATGCATAAAGAAATGCGTTTCTTCTCTCTCGTTAAAAACTATATAATAACAAATTAAAATAAATGTAAAACACAAATGTGGAAAAAAAATGAATTGTAAACTTCAAATAAAATCTAATATGTGATATATAAAAAGAAAAACAATATGGCCATAGGTGTGAAAGTCTGTTGGACAAATTAAATTCCATGGACAAAGAAAATGTTAACAACGGAAGATCTGTGCCTGATGTGTTAAATTAATTGGGACTTACATTCCAGCCACTAATTAAATAAAGAAACATAATGATAAGAATTGGTTGGAAATCTAAGTCTTAATTAAAAATTTTAAAAACAATGAACAAAAGAAAGAGATTAAGAAAATTACAATTTTATCTGGCATTGCTAGTAGAGACTTTGAAGAAGCAACAGCTCAAAGAAAATGAAAGAAGTGCGTGGCTAGTGGCGTTAAAGGGACATGGGTTCGGATTCAAGCCGTCTCATCACTGACTCACAATGTAAGATCTTTGCCTGACCTGCTAGAGGGACCACCACTTCTATAACTGTCAACTGAAACTCAACCCAAAGAATCAACAAGCAAAACTGGAATAAGAAATAACCCCACAAACTGAGGAAGTTAATCAAGAGCGCTCAGAAGAAATACCCATGGGACAATTACAACAAAGCCTAGGTAAAAGCATGCATGCATTTTAATCTGTTTACTACTCATAACTAAATACACAATTAATAATTTGATAAAATAGAACTCTATCAACAGGACTTTAAGAACTTTAATATTTGATCTGTTTTCATATGTTTATTATAGCCATGTATTTTATAAGTGTGTGTTTTTATTATTATGATAATGTATTTTTTTATATAAAGTGTGAGTATTATTATTAAACATATTTATCATTAAATTTCGTATCCTTGCTTTATTCTCCTATCACCAAGCTACGACAGGGAGGAAACTGTAATTAGTGATTAAAGGGTAATGCTGATTTTTTTAAAGGTATTCATGTGCTGCTTGTTCATGTGAATTTCCCAATTATATAAAAATAAATAGCAAGCACTGGACATTCGTTAAATTTCGTTGAAATGGTTTGCATTGTTCAGCAGCCGAGAGTTCTTGATCAGGAAAAATAACACCAAGATAATATGTACGTATTGCCTTGGGGTTTGGTCAAGGGTATAGATATGAAGTTAAATTTGTATCTGTATTAGCTCTCTGCTTGCATTGTAATGGTGTTGGTTAAATAAATAAATAAATAAACAATATCCATTACAGTTGGAGGCTAAGCCGGGATATTTCGGTTAGCAAAACTGATAGTAAACAAATAAGAAATAAGAATGAGCAAATGCTGTAAAAATAAATGTATAATAAATAAATAAATGAAAGGAAGAATCAAAGTGGTGAAAAAATAAAGTATAATAAATAAGTCTAAAATATAATTGAAAGTATTAAAGATAAAAATCAAATCAAGCAACAATCCAAATAACTGTTTCCGTTATAATTGGGGGCCAGTCCGGGATATATTGTCACGTTTACAAGTTCAGCCCATTTGAATTCGAGTATAACAAAATTAATAGTTTATGCAATAATTAATAAACCAATCAAAAAATAGCTTGGTGGTAGACAAAAGCAAGAAATAAAATAAATATTAGAGGGTAAAAGGAGAGAAAGAGAACGTGATATAATTTGGGAAGTTAGGTTGTAAATTGGAGACAGTTGCGGAGGGGTCTTGAAGGTAGGCGTGGGTGACTGATGATTAGTGAGTGAGATGGGGAGAGTCGAACAAACATACCTAGTGTCAGTGAAATATAAAGTTAGTAAAGTAAGATAATCCTATACAGATAGGGTTAGAATAATAAAGTCGTAGAATAAAATATAAATGATTAGTGTGTGTGTGTTAAATAAATTTGATGCACATGATATCAAAAACAAAAATGGATGCTCTAGTGGGCGAAATAGAAATTAGCAAAAGAATGAAGATGAAGACTGATAATAAAAATAAAATAGAAAGCTGCATTATAATGGATATGCTTACGAAAATAATGGAAGGCCAGCAACAGTTGATTATGGAAATGAGGGAAAGAAATGAAAGAAATAGAAAGATAGAAAAGTTGGACGAACGTCTAAATAAGAATTTTAACCAAAAGATTGAAGAAATGAATGAAAAATGTGAACAAACCTCAGACCAAATGAAGGTTGCAAATGAAAGGCTGGATCACCAGGAGGAACTCCTGGAGAAATTAGAGCAAGTTAAACTAGAGCAAGGGGAAAAAATTGAAGTAATAAAAAATGAAAACAGAAAGGTTATAGAAAGCATACAACTAGACGTAACTCAGTTAGCAAACACAGTTGAGAGGATAGAAGTGAGAGTAGAAAGGGGTGAGAATAAAATAGAAAATATAACAGAGATAATAAGAGCTAACAGTAAAGAGCAAGAAAGCGCGAGCAAGTGCTTGCAAATAAATAGCGAAAGTAACAATGCGGATCAAATGCTTATAGGCCCAGAAGGAAAGACTGTCCCACAGGTTATTGAGTCGCTAAATGCGTTTGACAGCACTAGGCCTAATTATAAGGTGGAGGATCAGGAATTTAAACCCCAGCCCAATGATCCACACATAGGAAAGATGCAACTCAATCCTCACCGCGATTATTGGGAAGGAAACCAGGCATTTCCTGATAGATCAGAAAGCGCTAAATTGTCTGAACAGATCGGAAGAGGTTCAAATATAAATTACCCAGATGAGCAAGCCGACTCTAGTGGACATCGGAACATTGCTCCAGTTCCAAGCAAAAGTGGAAATATGTATGGTAAAAAGCATAAGAAGCCTCCAGACAAAACCTAATCCGAAAGAAAATAAACGGACGGATATGTCACTTCGATGAAACAGATAACATCATGGGATCATGAAAAATAAAATTGTTTTTTTTTTTAAATGTATGACAGGTGGGGCAAATCGTCTCACGACAAATAATTAAAGTCACTATGAGAAACAACAAAAAAAAGGTTGTGTTCACGGAGTGAAATTAATGATAAACTTAATGAGTGTTTATGTGCAGTCAAGCACAGCAAGACAAATGCAAATAAAAGTAAAAAAAAAAAGAAAGAAATCTATAAATAATTTATTCTTATCACAATCTGTCAATTATAAATGCAGATAGAATTAACAAATAAATAAAAGTAAAAATAAAAATAAGAATCGTTTAGGCTCATTAAAGAGCCAGTTAATAATTAATAAAATAAATAAATGAATAATAGTGATAATGTGTAAATGACAGATATCACTGGTAGGTATATGAGGTTGCAGATTGAGGCATATATGTGTGTGTGTATGCATTATGTTTGGGTCGTATTTTGAGCTTGATTCAGCCGTCTCTTCACACTTTAGATTCTCATGGCTCTCGGTGGTTAAACTTTTAAATGAAGTGCCAGTAAGAATCCTGGACTCATTGTATAATAAGAATTAGTGTCTCAATATAATAAGAATTAGTGTCTCAAAATAAATAAATGAAGAAATAAGAATTAGTGCCTCGAATAAAATAAATAAAGAATAAGAATTTGTTGTTTGCACAAGATGAACAGGCAGTAGAAATATCCTGCTGTTCACATGCTTTAAACCTTTTATGTTTTGATAGAGTTAAGTTATGCCATGGTCTCGTATGCATAGAGATTAAATTGGTTGATCAGCCAAAATCGATCGGAAAGAATTGTGTAGTTTTATCTAGCTGTCTCTCTGCAGTCATCCTCATCATCTTCATCACTCATCATGATAGAGTGGAAAAGTTTGTAATAAAAGCAGAAGGGTTGAAAGCAAAGAATTAAAATAAGCTCTCATCTCAGACTAAGATTCGACCCGATTTTAATTCTCAAAAATGGGCGGAGTATAATGTGACGACCACGTAAAGTCATCGACACACATATATTTATTAATAACATTAGATAAATTCGCTAACAAAAAGTAATAAAGGTGAAATAAATTAGCTATTAAATTTTTAAAAAAAGGAAGGAAAAGAAAAAATTGAAATTCTAATGTCAAAATTTACTGTGGATTTGTAATAGTAAGAGAAGGGGAGGGGGTGCATAAAGAAATGCATCTCTTTCTCTCTTGTAAGTCAAATGCTAGAAAGTTATTTTGTTTATTGGGGGAGAGGGGAAGGGGATGCATAAAGAAATGCGTTTCTTCTTTCTCGTTATAAACTATATAATAACAAATTAAAATAAATGTAAAACACAAATGTGGAAAAAAAAAATGAATTGTAAACTTTAAATAAAATGTAATATGTGATATAGAAAAAGAAAAACAATATGGCCATAGGTGTGAAAGTCTGTTGGACAAATTAAATTCCACAGACAAAGAAAATGTTAACAACAAAAGATCTGTGCCTGATCTGTTAAATTAATTGGGACTTACATTCCAGCCACTAATTAAATAAAGAAACATAATGATAAGAATTGGTTGGAAATCTAAGTCTTAATTAAAAATTTTAAAAACAATGAACAAAAGAAAAAGATTAAGAAAATTACAATTTTATCTGGCATTGCTAGTAGAGACTTTGAAGAAGAAACAGCTCAAAGAAAATGAAAGAAGTGCATGGCTAGTGGTGTTAAAGGGATATGGGTTCGGATTCAAGCCATCTCATCACTGACTCACAATGTAAGATCTTTGCCTGACCTGCTAGAGGGACCGCCACTTCTATAACTGTCAACTGAAACTCAACCCAAAAAATCAACAAGCAAAACCGGAATGAGAAATAACCCCACAAACTGAGGAAGTTAATCAAGAGCGCTCGGAAGAAATACCCATGGGACAATTACAACAAAGCCTAGGTAAAAGCATGCATGCATTTTTAATCTGTTTACTACTCATAACTAAATACACAATTAATAATTTGATAAAATAGAACTCTATCAACAGGACTTTAAGAACTTTAATATTTGATCTGTTTTCATATGTTTATTATAACCATGTATTTTATAAGTGTGTGTTTTTTTATTATTATTATTATAATGTATTTTTTTATATAAAGTGTGAGTATTATTATTAAACATATTTATCATTAAATTTCGTATCCTTGCTTTATTCTCCTATCACCAAGCTACGACAGGGAGGAAACTGTAATTAGTGATTAAAGGGTAATGCTGATTTTTTAAAAGGTATTCATGTGCTGCTTGTTCGTGTGAATTTCCCAATTATATAAAAATAAATAGCAAGCACTGGACATTCGTTAAATTTCTTTGAAATGGTTTGCGTTGTTCAGCAGCCGAGAGTTCTTGATCGGAAAAAATAATGCCAAGATAATATGTACGTATTGCCTTGGGGTTCGGTCAAGGGTATAGATATGAAGTTAAATTTGTATCTGTATTAGCTCTCTGCTTGCATTGTAACGGCGTTGGTTAAATAAATAAATAAATAAATAAACAATATCCATTACAGTTGGAGACTAAGCCAGGATATTTCGGTTAGCAAAACTGATAGTAAACAAATAAGAAATAAGAATGAGCAAATGCTGTAAAAATAAATGTATAATAAATAAATAAATGAAAGGAAGAATCAAAGTGGTGAAAAAATAAAGTATAATAAATAAGTCTAAAATATAATTGAAAGTATTAAAGATAAAAATGAAATCAAGCAACAATCCAAATAACCGTTTCCATTATAATATATATATATATATATGGAGTTTGTATAATAAAAAACTTTTTTTTTTTTAATTTTGAATCTGGTGTTATATTAATCTCATTTTTACCCAATTAAAAAAAAGAAACAGAACAAATTTTGCTAAAAAAAAGATAATAGATTTATATTCTCGATGAAGAAAAATCATCATCAATGATCTGTCTCCATTTTGTGAAGTTTACAATTTGAAAAAGAAATGTCACACACAAAATAAAAAGATGATACAAATGCAATAAAATTTTTGTGCTATATGTGACCAATAAATGAGCTGATGCAATACAGAAATGCTTACTAGGTATAGAAATTGATGTGTAAAGAGTGGGGCAATTATCATAAGATTGACACTTTGTCTTTTAAAGATTGCATTTTCAGATAAATTCCTTTGATTATTATTTAGTAATTATAGTATTATCTAATAGTTTAAATACAATTTTGATTTATAATTAATTTTATTTAAGCAATTGCAATGAAAAAAATAAATAAAAATTGTTTATATTAATTAAAAGTTTAAAATCTTATTATTTTGTCATTACAAACTTTCCTGCCAGTCTAGTGCACGAACTGGCAGAAAAGTCCTACAGACCAGCACCAGTCCATGGAACAAGGGTTGAAGACCACTGTTATAAAGTACTTAAAGTGCTTTAGAATATAATTAAAAAAAATATTTTTTTTTTCAAAAACAACCATAATAATAAAAATTATCTTGAATAATTATAATATACATATCTTACTTTTCTAGATTTGGTGATATGATCTTAAAAGGATACTTATAATGATTGTTTTTGTATGCAATTAAAATATTGTTTGTGTTACACTTCTCCTATAGGCATAAAATAGCTATTGCATTTTTAAATTGCTGTATCTGTTATATATATATATATATATATATATATATATATATATAACAGATACATATATATATATATATATATATATATATATATACACACTGTGCTCTTATTAAAAGGAGAATCCTCCTAACAAAAGAATCCACTAACTAGGATATAACAACATTAAACTGCAGTTGAGTTACATAAACAATGACTATCAAGATAATTAACATTAAGACTATCTGAAGATACACTGCTAACATACAATATTTAATAAAACAATATTTTTCAATATCTAAATAATTCAACATGATTAATCAGGTTCCAACTATAATACATCTTTCTTTTTATGCAGTAGATAGGTTCCGCAAAAAACATACATAAAAGAAATCACACAAAAATAGACTTAACATACATTGAAAAATGTGGGATATATTCCATAATTGTTGAAAATCGCATAAAAGCAAAGCAACAAGGTTAAAATCACTTTAAAATTTGCATAAAAAAATAAGGAAATAAAGCATGACTAATAAAAAATTTCAAATATTTGAAAAAAATTGATACAAAACAAATTTTTTACTTTTATTAACTATTTAATTTTATTCAAAACAATATGTTGGTATGTGTAATTTATTTTACATTTTTTCATACATATTTTAATCATTATTGCTATTTTACAATATACAGGTATATTTGAAAACTGATAAAAAATCAGATTCATCACAAGAGGAAATACAATTAGTGCCAGCTTCAGTCTCATGCTATGTTTAATAAGTGCATCAACTTAAAATTTTCATTCATGGCTTCAGGTCCCTCTAAAACCATCAATTTTTATGTTATTGTAGTGAATTTATGGTCTTTTTAAAGATTAAAATGTACCGTAAGGCACTGATTTGTTGCTGCTCATTTTGAACCAAAGAGAGCACTTGACAACAATTGTGACAGCTACAAGTTCTTTGTTTTGATATTCAAAATGAAAATGTATATTTTAAGAGTATTTTTTTTATATTTTTTACATATTATAAATTATTTTAATAAAATATGCTGAAAATATAATTATTTTAGAAAAATAGTTAAGATTTTAGTAAAAATTCTTTATTTTTACACAAACATAAATTGAGAAAGAAATCAACAATGTACACAGCATTTTTTAATTGGTTACAAATGTTCTTTTTAAGTTCTTCACTATATAATATTTTACAATTATAAATAGAAATTTATTTTTGAAAAAATGTTCGTTCGCTTTCATAATCTGACAAATTATTAATTTGCTTTTTACAAACAAATGTAATATTAAAAGATGAATATATTTTTACTGCTGATTCTGTAATTGAACCAATCAAAAGTTTAAAACTTTAATGCACTCAGTCAATAAAATTTTTTTCAGTCTAAAAATTAATGATTTTCTGTTGATAATGTAATCAGTGATTAAGTTTTGAGACAATGATATTACTAATTGTTTATGAAGCTCATGATATTCAGACATACAACTACTTAGCTCTTGTTGGAATTTAATAGCTCATTTATAATTTGTGTCTTTAACAAAAAAATGATTATCCAATTGATATGAAAGTTCATTTTTCTGTGAAATAAACAGGTTCCAACTTCTGTTTCATTATCTTTTTCTAAATCTTCTACAGTATCTAAATTTATTCAAAACCTTTTTCCAACAGGCATTTAAAGAATGTAAAATATAATATGTGTATATAAAATGGGGAAATCCTGATTTTAAGTGAAATATGAATTTCTTTATTATATAAAAGAAAACTGCATAAAAAGATATTTAAAAGAATCATGAATCGCATAATTTCAAAATTGCATTAAAAAAATCTGCACAAAAATAGACCCAGGTGTACTCAATCTATTCATTCCAATAATAAATTTAACTTATAAACTTGCTTAATATTATAAGCATTTATTTTATAGTGCTATGCTTTATAAATTGTAATACATTAAAGATCAGCCTTTCTTTCATTTATTATTAACACTCATGAAAGCGCATGCCCAATAGCTTGAAAAAGCTGAACTTTAATGTATTAAATTTATGGTTCTGTTAAAAAAATGACAAATATAATTATGAAACTCTTAACATGAGATGTTCAGTGAGATACACTGGTTTAATCATTGAGGATGCATCCCTCAAGATACATTCCCAATGGCATAAGAATATTACCCCACTAAATTCACATAACAGAAATACTATGTAATACTCTCATGTCTTAGACCACATGTATAATAATTCTAAATATGATTTATAAAAAACTTACTACAGAAATAACAATTAATTATTTAATATTCCTTTAATAAAATATTAATTGGACATTTAACATAAACTAATAATTTCTTAACTTATCATCTTTCAATAAAAAAATTTCATTTCTCCAAAAAATAATAATAATCATCATCATCATCATCATCATCTTAGGATCATTCCTAACAAACTAATAACAAAATGAATGAATTAATTAACACCCTGTAGTTAAATATGATGAGTGATTTTACATGATATCTAACTACTCTTTTAAAATAATAACAATAAGCAACTAAAATAAGTTAATGATTCTCAACATTTAATGATTAAAGTTTAGTAATAAAACATAAATAATATAAAATTTTAGTTAAAACATTGTGCAGTCTTTCTTTGTTTAATATGACACTCTTAAAAATATAATGTATTTGAATATGGTAGCAATATCAAGTATATCTCTCATTGGTGTTGTGTCTTTTAAAAATAATTATCAATGATCATATCTTCTAGATAATGAGAATAATAATATACTTTGTTACTTAATCAAATATAATAGAAATAACATCTAAGTTATCTTTAAGGATTATGTGCCAAATAAGTAATATTTCAAATTATTAATTTCTGTGAATCATGCATGTAAAATGAAAAATCAAATAAACAACATGCAGATAAATTACAACTCAACTAAGATAAGTTTCAAAAACAACAGTTAACAAATTTATTTATAAATTAAACAATATTATACTATTACAATATAATAACATAATATAATATATATATTTACAATAAATCTTACTAATAAATACAAGAAATAAAATAAGATAGCTTTCACTCTAGCCATTTCAAAATAAAATAAAACTTACAACATTATTAATAATATGTAATCTTCATTCAGTAAAATAGTATTCTATTATTTGTATTGGGAACAATTACAATAAATTTCCCAATTTCCAAGAAAACTTAATATCACACTTATACTGTTATAAAATATATTTCTTATGATGTAGTGCAACAATATAAATTTATATTTTAAAATACATTTCTTAAAATCTAACAAATAAAATATTAAAAAAAAATTATTAAATACTTTCTTTGCAGATTAGCAGAATATCATCCAAATATTTGAATATCAGAAAATTTTTAATAAAAAAATATGAATATCTCCCTCTATAAAAAATTAATTATTATGCAAAAATATTTAAGAGATAATTTTATAAATTTTTGTAACTTAAATGGATTTGAATTATTTATAATAAAATTAAGAGAACTATCAATATATTATAATGCCCAATGTTTGCATATTTTTTATTTTATATACTCTTACATACCAATTTCACTATTCCCACTTTCATTCTGATTTGAATATGCATTTTTTTGAGCTAAGTGATCTCTAATATTTGTATGATTATCAATTATTTCTCTCTTATGTTATATACTATGAAGTCATCAAACATCTCGACATATTTGCAAAAGAAAATTTTATATACTTAATCTTGCCCTCTCAGTTTAGTTATTACTTTGCCAACTTATAAAACTTCTGTGGTGATAGATAGTTATTAAAGTGTAGGGTATGGAATAGTAACAAGAATGATTCAAAGGAGTAAGATAATATTATGAATACAGTGCAAATCATAATAATAGGTGTGTATTTATTAGGCACCTAAGATTCAAGTCATGGTCTATTATAGCACTTACTGACAATAAGAAAATGCAACTGTCCATGGAATATGATATACAGCTAATGTTATCTGTATATTTTAATAATTTTAAAGCATGAAAATATAATTCACATACACCAGATTGCAATATATCCCTAACACCTACGATTTTATATGAATATTACTCTCCCAGCCACCATCCTATATCTTCCACATTAAATAACTCACTCAATATTGTAAAATATACAAACAGCATTCTAAAATAATTTGCAAAACAACAATATTAATGAAACAACAAGATCTAAATTCATGTCATGATGATTTTTTAAAAGTTTTCATGCACAAATAATATTTATAAAACATATATCAGTAATATACATTTATTTATTTGTTATTATATAATTTAGAGATCAGTATTAGGTTTTTCTCTATATTTCAATAGATAACATTTGTAAAATAACATTAATGAATTAAAGATGTTATCTAATGTATGCCATATTCAAGCACTCATATTAAATACATATTTTAAAATATCCTTTGATGTTTTCAAACATTCATCCACATTTATCAATTCTTTTATAAAAAATACACATGATGATAATTTCTATCAACAGTTCATTCTACTGTTCAATATCAAACTCAAGCAATATAAAATACTAATTTAAAATACTAATTAGAATTTATATATCATTTTTTTTTAAAAAATCAAAAATTATTAAGAAAAAAGGTAATCTAAATAATAAAAAGAAATTACCAATGATTTTAATCATTACTAAGATTATTCATGGTGATCTGCTTCTTAGACCATACTTTAAAAAAAACAGTTATGATTGTAATTTGCCTTGTTCAGAAAATGTTTTTTAAACATAATAATAATAAAGTTAATCTATTTTAAAATTAAATTTAAAATATAATAACAACAAGTTAAATTTAAAATAAATAATTGTAATATTCTAAATACTAATGTTAGACTTAATATTAAATAATAATAATAAAGTTTTAAAGTTACAAAAAGATTTCTTTTCCCTCCTGCTTGTAAGCTAAATATGTGTCTGGAATCTTTCCATTGCCTAGTTATGGTTCTTCAGCTTTATGTACAAATCATACTATTGTCTTGGCACCATAATAAAGAAATGTACAAATAATAATAATAAAATCCAGTAAAAATCCAAGAAAAATATTAATCATCCTGTAGAAACAATTGTTCATTCAGTTTTTTTTCTGGGCATTTATTTAGGCATATAATATCTTCCTTAAAATAATTCAAGATCCATTTTATATGAAAATATTTTCTTACATACATTTCGGCCATTGTGCATAGCAGATATATTTAATAAATATAAGTAAGATTCACATTCTCTATCAGTCAAAAACATTAGTAGCAAACATTGCCTAATATAATATTTATTTAATATATTTATCAGCAGACCTGCAGTTCATGAATTAAAACAAATATTTTTTTTTTAAAAAAAAAATACAATTTTTATCCATTTAAACATATACCTTTTCACTAAATATTTTTCTTTTTCAGGTAAAAAGACAGTTATATCATCCAAAGCATTTATTATCTGATATAATTTCAAACTTTAAAAAAGATGTATCAGGGCTCATTTATTCCAAATAAAGTTATTTTAAAAGTATATAGACTATTTATTGATTTGATCAATCGCAAGTTTTTTTAAAAACAAAAGATAATTTCAAAGTCATCTTCTTCAATTTGTCTTTAAATACATAGTTCTTAAAACATATCCATTCAGATTACTTTAAAGACAAATTAAATGTGAATTATTACTATAAATTATATAATAAACAATCATTCATCATACTATAAAACATTTTAAATTCAGTTTTTAAAATTAGATGCAGTATCATAATTTTCTTTTCTTTTTCCAAATTTAATACTATGATAATGATTTTTAATAAATATCCAATCCCTCATCATTAACTTTAATATATTAGCTGCATTGTAATATGATAAAGTCATTTTAAATAAATGTTCCCTCACTACAGACATACTATTTATAAAAATTCCAAAGTTCTTACATAAATCTTCTCCAGTCTTGTTACAATATATTCCTTGATATTTGGTGTTCATTTCCCTTAGCTACTATTGCATTCCATAGAATTATTTAGGTCCTAAGCTAAGTTTCAAGTAGAACAAACTGATAGGCAAATTTGATGTTTAGTGAATCATTATTTAAATAGTTATTCCAATTATATTTTTCTAAAACATTTTTAAGTAAAATAATAATTTAAAAGAAATTACTACTGTCACAATATAAAAAAATATTGTTATAAATTTCAAGTTAAATCTGTCTTAATCTGAATATGTAAATCACTGAAAATCTGTCTAGACTAGCCTCAACTTCTGTTTTTATAATGGTTTTAATCCAATGATCTCATTAGTTAATATTGCTTGTAACAATTTGCTAATTTACATACCATATCATTTTAATATTAAGTTTTAAAACTATGAGTCATCAATTATTAAATATCAAATTATAAATATAAAACATTTTGTGTAAAAAATTAAATATCCTTATTAAACAATTTTTAATATTTTAATAACCTAAATTGACTTTAAAGTGAAATATTACATCTAAATAAAATAATAATAATTTTCATTATTACTTTGCTAATATTATCTCTAGACTTAATATTTGTTATACTTTATTATATATCAAATTTTTGTTAACAAGCTAAAATCAAGTTTTCTTTCTCTAACTTTTTGTAAGCCTACATATTCACACAATCACTTTTAACCATGTGTACTTTCAGTACATTTTAAACTAATATTAAATTAATTATCATTTAAATAATATTTTAAACATAAATAATTACCTTAAACATATAATATAAAATATTTATTGCCATAGTTAAACTATTCTATCATTGTAGCATCTTTTAAATATAATAAATTAAAAATTAACCCACTTATACTTCAAATGACAGAGAAATGTCTTTTGGCCAATTCACTCCCTGGTGAATTTTTCCATAAGCATTATATGTTAAAATGCATGTAAAATGGTATACATTATTATAATAATTTTTTTCGATGAAAATTCCACATTAAAAGATGCGAAATTCAAAATTCCCGCTCTTACAATAGACATAAGCTCCCACCCTGACATGATCAGCGATTATGTGTTGCCAAGGCTGTAAAACATTGGTGTTTTATGACATTGAAATTTCCAATGACACAAAACCATGTTTATTTGCAAATTTATTACGGTTTTAGATATTTTTGTAAAAATAATTTGCACTATATTTATTAAATATTAAGAAATATAAATTATTAATAACTTGAAATACTTTATTTTCAAAAATATAATATTATATTAGCAGGTAACATAAATATGGCCAGAAGCAAATTTGAAGAGCAGCTATGACATAAACAATTTACTTGATATTTACTAGTAAGAAAAAATCATAAATTTGCAATAAATATTAAAAAAACTTAAACTTTTAAAGCATAATTTGTTAGATATTAGAGAAATAAATAATTATTCGTTAAAGTTTTTATAAATATTCAGAAATAAAGAACATTTCATTGATGTTATAAACACAAAATAATCTTTTTAGAAATGATGATGTGTAACATCTTTGTTTTGATTACAGTTTTATTTTTTTAATATTTACAAAAACAAAATGTGAATATTTAAAATCTATTTCAGTAGTAAATAAAAATATCTATCAAATGAAATCAAATTTATTATTTTATGATATGTAATAATCATTTTATCATATATTTTACTTTGATGTGTGAGACAAAGAAAAACATCAGAATAGCGAAGTATGAAACAGTTAATATTATCATTTAAATAGCGAAGTACGAAACAGTTAATATTATCTTTTAAACAATTTATTGTATTATTTTATATTTAATCCACCTTACAATGAGTTCACTATCTAATATGTCTTTATAAGCTTCTGTCTATTGAGTTTGAACCCCTACTACCTATAATATCAAAATTATATGTTAAAAATAACCTAAATTTAATTTTTTTTAAATATAGTTACTTATCCAACCCTACCTAAACACTATCTGTATCTATTGTAAAGGATACTATATATATATATATATATAATATTAATCTATTGTAAAGGATACTATATATATATATATATATAATATTAAATACAATCATTTATAGCCAATGCTGTAATACTCACAGTTCAATATTCATTAATATGATAACAAGAATGTGCAGGTTAAAGTTTGTGCATCAATGATCTTATAATTATTTATTGAATATTTTACAATTATTTAATTTGTGTTTAATAAAAAAATGATGCAATAACTGATTTCCATTTGGATTTATGTCTCTCTCTCTATATATATATTCCCAGCTAGAAGATCTAAAAAATAAAATAAAATTAATCTGAAAAACTGTCATTATTTAAAAATTGACTAGCCTGATATTAATTTCACTATTCTTCAGTGGAGTGTATGGTGAGATCTTTGTCAATCAATTTTAGAGACGGCTACCTATCATTTACATATGGTAGCAATCAGTATTAAAAGCTAATTTGATATCAGAAAACTGTACTGTTTAATCTCAGGTATTTTTAGATTTCATATGGTAAACTAAATTTCTTTATTTACTTTGTAAATCTAATCAACATTATTTATATGGTAATTAAATTAGCATTGTTATCAAATATAAAGTTTTTTATTATCCTAATCATTTTTAGGCCTGTGTAGAATCTGAAAAGTAAAATAAATTTTCAATTTATATATATCAATTACTTGTCAACTAGAATTCTTATTATATGTGAAAATATATTATTTATTATTGTTATTGTATGGGTTGGATTAAGTATCAATTTCTGGAAAATCTATGATGGTATTCTATTTATTCAAAATCATTTCAATATAGTTCATGAAGATAATTTAAGATTGTTATTTCCGAAGCAATTTGAAATGCTATTTTGATGGTGATATATCTGGGATCAATTATCATTAGCAATATTATTGTCACTTGGTATCAATACTGGATATAAACTTTCAAAAAATGAACAGAATAAAGCAGTAAAAAGTGATTTTATAATTAATACATATTGGGAGATAAAATATAAGCTTGTTAATTCCAAAGAATCTTTTAATCCTGTAACAAATTTTTCCAAAACTTATTGAAATTAATGGTTAATTTTATGACAAAGGAATACCACATTACAATGAGTGTTTCAAATCTTAAGATTTTCACCAATTAAAAGTAATTTCCGCAAAAAAAAAAAAAAACCTAAACACATGATATAACAATAATAAAACATTTGTTATTGTTATCAAAGTTTTTTATATTTCTTTATAAATTTCTATTACAAATTGTATTAGAATTAAAAAAAAAAAATCTCAAATAAAATTTTAATCCTAGGTCTAGTAAAAATAAAATGATATATATTTATTTTATATTTTCTTTTCAAAAGAAATAATCTTCAAAAAAAAAAAAGGGGGGGGGGTTACCTTCAAAAATATTTTTCTTTTATTTTATTTTTTTAATATCTTTGTGAAAAACAACTAAGAATAACTAAGAATGTAAAAATAAAGAAGCATGGATAATTTTTTATATTTTACCTATTACTATAATTATTATAAATTTTATTATTTTTCTTAATAAAATGATAATAATAGTGCTAGCAGCAAATATAATCTTTATAACATGACGATTAAAAAAAAATCTAGTGAGATAGATGACTTACAATTACAATGTATGTAATTAAACAACTTCATCTTTGGGAGGTGGTGGCTGGATCATCTATACAAATTTGCATAGTTTGGTAAAATAAGCTGCCAATAAGTGACACAGTATTCTTTTAATACCTGGTCAATCAGCTGTGTAACTGAATATAGTTTTTTTTTTTTAAGTGTCATAGCATCGGCTGGGATGTGAACCCGCAACCTGGGCAACTGCCTGCAAGTGCAAGGCAGTCACGCTGACCTCTCGACCACCAATGCAAGTTTCTAGGATTAATTATGAAATAGATAACTGCATTCTATGCTATTCATATAAGTGAAGTAGACAGCATTAGAATAAAAAAAGCTTTGCTGCAAATACTATAGAAAAATGCCTGAGGCTTTATTATTGTAATAATTAAAACTATATCCATAATACATTGGACTTATTATTCAAATTGGTTTAAAAATTGATTTCCATAGTTTTTTGCATCAGTTTATTAAAAAAGATTTTTTATTAGGTTTTTTTTTTTAATTATAGTAATTTTTGATATCAGATGTCATACAAATGGTAAGTGAACGATGATAAAAAGTAATTGAAGATTGTAAACAAAACAGCTGGAAAAAAGAAAACAAAAAAATTAATACACACACACAAACAAAATCAAATGGCCTTAGGTTAAAAATGTAATTTATTATAATTTCTACTTGTCAAAATATAATTATGTATGTTTATTAATTCTAAAAAAACATTGTGTTTAATAATTGCATTTAATATCCTGCACAGTTTGATATAGTTGGTAGAGTGTCCGACTTGGTATCTTAAGGTCTTAGAATCGATTCCAGCTTTTGCAAATCTGGCACTTGAACTTCTTATGAACTCCAAACAATAAAGACACGTGTTTTTTTTAATTGTACATAATTACCTCCGTTACACTCCCCCACATAAAATGTTTTATTTAATTCTCAACCAGTGAAAATCTGGTTCTATGAGTCTTATATTGCCACAATTAGTGTTATTGAATATTTTATTTAAATTTACTTCCTGCAGTTTGATTTCAGACCTCAATATTTAAATAAAAACAATAAATATCTTTATTGCTTTGCATTTTAACAATCAGTATATAAAACGATAGAGTATGTTAATAATATTCAGTAATATTTTATATAATTAACATTTTAATTTTAAAAAAAAATCTTTTTTTTTTTATTTAAGTTTTTCTTTGTTAACATTTTTACAGAAATTTTTCTTTTTATATCTGATATTTGATAATTCTAGTTATTGTTTATAATTTAAAAGTCAATTATTATATAGCATGTAATGAATTAAAAGTTAATTACAAATATTATAGTCAGAGTGTTAATAGAAATGAAAAGCGTAAAAGTTATAAAATTAATAATGAAAATTAACTTAGATCAAGTGTTTTTGTCAAAAGCAATAATATTATTTAAAAGTATATATATCTATCTTTAAAAAAATATTAATATTAATAAAGACAGTAAAATTTGAAAAAAAACCCCAATGAAGTTGTAAAAGGATTTCTCAAGATAAAGAAGTTTTTATGGAAAGAAATGAAAAAAAATCAGAAATATATTTGAGAGATCTTATTTTTGTAATGGATTAATATTGTTTAAAATGATAATTGAAAAATTTTAGCTTATTTTAAAGTGTTAGTTAATACTAAAAATTTTACATTTAATATATATTAATCCCAATAGAATCATTATACATAAGCTAAATTACAATTTAAAATTCCTTCACAAGTTTTGAAAATATATCTTAAAATAGATATTATAATAAAAGTGTTAAAGTGATGACAAACAATGGCGAAATACTACCATTTATCATCATTTATAAACCTAGTTTCAAACAATTAGCAAAATACACATTTTTTAAAAAAAATTATTGTTTTTCCATTGAAAATTTTTATTTCAATGAACATTTATTTATTTTTAGAAATATGTTGAATAACAAAAATCATTATCCATTATCATATAGTTATTCTTACCTTGATTTTTGTTAATAAATTTATTATTTTAACAGTTGTTTTCTTTTAATTTATGCATTTTTTTTTAGTTTCATTACATTTCTTTCACTTTTTTATGATTCTTAACTAAATATCATTCAATTGTTATGTGTATTTCATATAAATTTATAAATAGAATTTTTGAATAACTATATATAATTTATCAATACATACAACATTATTAGATATATGTTATTAAGTTTAATTATATTAATAATATCAATTAATTTTCATTGACAATTGTTGTCTAATTGATCATAGCATCTACTAAAAAAGATATCTGATTGTATTATTGCTGTAAAAAAAACAACTAAAAAACTATAACTGCTTTCATAAATAATTCTACAAGTTTGCATAATGTCAACACTTTTCAAAATTTACATACTGAAAACTAATTGCCACATGCTATGATAAAACATCATTTTCTATTTTAATATCAATGACTTTAAAAAGCTCAGATTATATATAGTTCACAGACACTATTTCCAGACTCTTTGTTTTTGGATTTGACACATTTCAATAAATAAGATACATTTTCAGTTACTGACTTATGAACACCATCATAAAAATAAAATTTTGTACATTAAAAAAAAGAAAAAAAAATTATTTAGATTTTATAGACGATATGATTGTTTTCACAAATAGTACTTCACATTATTATATGTTAGATAAAAGTAAGAAAATATGTGATTAAAAAGATTAAACTATTGTTTAGACATTTTTCCTAAAGTAAAAATAAAATAAAATTGATAGTAATAATAACAGAGAAATTAACAATGATTATCTTGCTCATACTTTTAACACAAATGGAAACTTAATGGATGAAATTAATCACAAAATCAAACTTGGATTAAGATAGACCCTTCACTATAAAGAATAGTATTAAAGAACCAATGTCCAGATGCTCATAAAAGATTTTTAATAGATGTGTTTTAGCAAGATCTGAGGCATAAATCCTTAGTAGAAAAGTAATTCAGAGATTTCATATACAAAAATAAGGAAAGATGAAGTTTAGGAGTAACAGGAAAAGTTTGAAAGTGAAAAACAAATGAATAAAAAAAAGAGTAAACAATTATCATAAAAAGATTAAAAACTGATGAGATGAAATACTGAAATATTAAACTAGATCCTAAGAATATGTAAAAAAAACATTAAAAAAGACTATGTGAGGTGGATGAGATAAAAAAAATGTTTGGTAAAGATATAGAAAAGCTATAGTTAAGAAAAATTGAATTAAATATGGAGATAACTTTATTTTTCAGTGAACTGATGATAATGGTTGAAAATCTTGATAATGATAAATACAACACAATACTTTATTAACCAAATATATTTTTTTTTGGCAAATAAAAATTATATTTTATCTATTTATAAAATATTTTATTTATTATAATTTGGCAGATTTTTTAAAATTTTTTTAACAATCTTATTTAAAAATAAATGATTTTTAAAATCTTTTAATATTATATTTATGGAGCAGGCATTATAACTTCAATAATATGTATACATTCTTAGAACATATAAGAGTTGAGAATTTATTTAAACATTTTTTTAAATAAGTAGCAAAAATATTATAAACTTTATCAAATAATAATAATAATAATAATAATAATAATAATAATAATAATAATAATAATAATAATAATAATAATAATAATAATAATAATAATAATAATAATAATAATAATAATAATAATAATAATAATAATAATAATAATAATAATAATAATAATAATAATAATAATAATAATAATAATAATAATAATAATAATAATAATAATAATAATAATAATAATAATAATAATAATAATAATAATAATAATAATAATAATAATAATAATAATAATAATAATAATAATAATAATAATAATAATAATAATAATAATAATAATAATAAAAAAAAATAAACTGGATGCAAAAAAGAAAAGTTGTATAGTGTTCATGGTAAAATAAATGTAGCTATAATTATCTTTTATTAAAATAGACACATTCCAAAATTTCATTATTAATAATTTTGATTCTCAAAATAAAAGACTCTCGATAAAAAATATAATTTTTTTTCTGGGGGTGTGTGTAGTGAGGATGAAAAAATAAACAAACATACCAGCTCTCTTTCAAGATAATTTTATTTGACCTATAAGTGATTACAAAAAAATAAAATAAAAATAAAAAGATAACAAGAAATAACTAAACGAGGTTACAGGGTGGTATATACAAAGAAGAAATGATCCAAAAGTCAGTAGAATATAAAATGAATGATAGTGAAGAACTTAGCCTGTGGATGCAAGGTGAATATTATTCATCTAGTCTATAACGAAATACCTTTGTTAGTAAACCCTGTTTTGGCAAGTTATGGTTGGAGGGTTTTATTAAATCATAATACGATATTAAATCATAATACATATTTTCATATAAATTATTTAGGGGTTGGTTGGAGAGGTGCTGTTTAGACCAGTTGTGAATTCCCAGGTTAGTATGGCCAGGTATGGATCGGCCTCTCTCTTGTCCGTTTCTTGGATATTTTTAATTATGCTGAGGAAGCAGTTATTAATTTCGTTAAGCGGTAATTTATGAAAAATCACCTTGCATCTGGTCAACCAGATGGCAAAGTTTATGTAGGTGGCAAGCCTGATTTCAGCGAAAATGCCTCTATTTAAAACCCCTTCAAGAGATGTTAGATCTGGACCATTATTATCAATGTGTTTCTGGAAGTTTTGTCTTAGTCCTTGCCAGACCGGACAAAGGAGAAGGATATGGCCCATATCTTTTGGGCTGGAAAGACAGAGACAACATATGGGATCTATGCGGAAGCCTCTTCTATTAAGAAATATAGCAGTGGAGAGGCTACCAAGGTTAATTTTGAGAAGGAAGTCTGTGTGTTTAGGTGCTAGTTTCAATCTATGGGCTAGTTTGCACAGTTTGTTTATGTCGATGGGGAGGTAATTGTGTGCCTTCTGGGTATTTGAGTTGGATAGGTTGAAGGCTTCCCAATAGGTTATTTTTGAATTGAACATGGACGCGGAAGGTGCTATGTGTGTAAAAATGTATGAGATCTGTATTTGAAGCCAGATGGGAGTGAACCTCTGAGGGGGCGGTCTATCAGTGGGAAGCACTTGCTCTTTAGGAAGCGGACATTGGAAGGTTCTGCAATCAGAATAAAGTTTATGGATCATATTGTAAGTTCTCTGTATTGCGAATACCTTTATTGAATGCAGTTCCAGTCCATTCATGTCTCTTGGCTTTTGAAGGGTGCACAGACTGATAAATGATCTGTGCCCACCTCTACAGAGTCGCAGACAGTGGGATTCTACTTTTTTAATGAAAGCTTCTGTTGGTTTAAAACCCGCAAGATAATATATAATCTTGGGAAGTATGAGGGAGTTTAAGAGTGAAACCTTTCCAAATGTGTATATATATATTCTTGAGAGGCATGTTATGGTGATGTCTATTTTGTTTAGTAGTCTTTGTTGTGTTTCCATCCTCATTGCTGTAGGGGATAGTGATACATTGAATCCCAAGAAAGGCTGAGGCATAGCTTGTAATGAACCTGTTATCCTGTTAGCTGTTTTGATATTCCAAATTGCCGATTTGTTCCTGTTAATGGTAAGCCCATGCGTCTGAGCATAGTGCTGTAATAGGCTTTCAAGAATGTTTATTTCTTCATGTGATTTAAAAAACACCACTACATCATCCATGTAGGAGATGTGGGAGATGTTTTCATTAAGAAGAGGGATGGAGATCCCAGGGAGTGCATCCTCAATGCTCAAAAGCAAGGGATTTATATAGATCATGAAGAGGAGAGCACTTAATGGGGAGCCCTGGGGAATGTATATATCTGAGATTAATTGGGGGGAGCACATTGTGCCTGTTGAGTAATCTCATCATCTGGGGGAGGTTGGTTGATGTATGAAGTTGTGGTTGCAATTGGATGGTAGCTTGAACAGCGAGATGATCTGAAAAGGCAATAGGCCAGAGCTGTGTATCTATGAACGAGATCATTTCAAGAGAGTAGAATATGAGGTCTATGAGCGAGTGAGTACTTCTGGTATAGAAAGAGAAGGCACCTTCATGAAAGAGTGCTTTCCCACTGTGTATGTTTCTAGCAACCATCTTTAAATATTTTTTCTCAAAATGGTCAAAAATGTGGTTGAAATCACGAAGCCAGATAACTGGGCTAGGGTTCGATCTAATTGCTATGTTTATATTATGTATAACTTTGGGTACTATTTGTTCATCTTTAACCAGATACACATTGATAAGAGTGAACAGAAAACCGTGGATTTTTATAGTAGCAATAATGCAATTGGTATCTATGTGCAGGATTTTGAAGAAGTCAATAATTGAATTTCTATTGATGATAAGAGCAAACCCAGCGGTAGCTGAGATGGAGAATGAGTATATAAAGTAACCAAAGCTCTCAATTGTTTTTATTATTGTGGGGTCTGTGTGAAGGTGAAGCTTAGTTTCTGATAAGCAAAGTATATCTGGTTTTTAGAGTTTGAACCAATGTGAGATAGCAAACGCCCTATCATACCCAACCTGAAGCTAATACCTCTGGGCAAATAGCCCCCCAAGATTTAACATTATGGATCCCATCAACTGATCCTGAAGTCTGCCTAACGCAAAAAGACAACCAGCTCACTGCAAGTATTCTAGCTAATGAACAAGAAACCAAGCAACCTACTTCAAAATGTCATTCCCAATAACGTCACTCAATGTCAGGGGCTTTTTCCTTTTGCATGGTGTGGTGAAGGGTTTAGGAACATGGTCAGGCCCAGACTCTGTGAGGCTTGCAGTTTCTTCTTACCTAGTTTCAGCATCCATTTCTTCTTGCTCAAAGTCAGAACAAGTGTCTGTTGAAGAGAAATAAGTTTTGCTTGTCTTGTTTTGACATGTTTGGTGGCATCCCAGTGAGTTGGTGTCTTGGCATTGGTTTTGATCTTTTATGTTGTTTTGATGAGAATCATTTGTTGATTGATTATATGTTTTCAGCTTGATAGAAGTCTCATGCTCTAAATTTATATCTCGATTATGTTCTATTTCAGGTTTTGTTTGTTGCATGTTTTGTTGTTCTTGTATATGCTCTTCTTTTGAACCACACCGATGTGACCGACCCGCAAAGGTACTGCAAGAAGTGCATTGTCTGGATGGGCAGTTGCACAGCCGGTGTCCCGTCTTCCTGCATTCGAAACATTGCGATTCTACTCCCCAGAATGAGATGAAAAGAGGCACTCTTCCGATACGGATTGTGAGGGGGGATATCTAATGGCACTATTCCTGTTTTTAATGTAATTCGAAAGAGTGCTATGTTTTGCGGAACTTCTTCTTGTATTCCAAGGACCCTAAGATATTTAAAAGAAGTGATTTGCCCATAAGGCATTAGAAGGTTTTGTAAGTCAGAAATATTGAATCCCAGACCACAATTTTTTACCCTGCCACTTATTGAAGTGTCACGGACTATGTTTGGATTGATGGTAATTAGGTATCTGTTAACAATTATCCTATATTTATTTTTAAAAGCTTGTTTTGCCATGATGTTTGTAAATTGGAGGATTATATAATGAGGATTGGGGTGATATGATACCCTTTGAATAACTTTCCAGAGATCTTGGGCTTTTAGCAGGTCGAAGAGTTTACTGGTTGGAAAAGGGAATAATCTTAGTAAGTGATCTGTAGTGGACAGAATGAGTGAGGCTTCATCATTGAAGATAGCAAAAGATTTTAGTAATCCTTGTGGCATGGCTTCATTGAATTTGGTAACTTTCAGTATAAAGCTGATGATTATTGAGTTGGTCATGAAAACTGTTTGATGGCTCATGTATAAACATTCCTGTGTCTGATGCCTCATCCAACTCCCCCATCAACTCAATCAATTGTTGTGTGGCTTCATTATTGTCTTGCAGATTATTTGAATTGTGTTTTATGTTTCCTGTTACTGATTTGTCATTATTGTTGGATTTTACAATGTTTGCATAAGTGTTGGCTGTTATATTATCTTTTTGTGCATAATCTGGTTTAGTTATATATCTTTGTGATTGCTTAAATTGTTCATTTGTTGTTTTATTGGAATCGTGATTATCATCTTGATGTTTGAAATATCCAATGTTTTGCTTTATTTCAGAGGAAGAGCTGATGTCTGTAGACTCTTCACTATTAGTGTGATCTGGGTTTTTTGTTTTGTTTTCAGGCACAAGCGTTGATGTGAAACTGGGTTCATAATTTTTTCTCTTGTTCGTGGAAAGATTAATTTGCTTGATAGAACTTTTCATGGTATTGTATTTTATAACATTCTCATGATTGACGTTAACTGATCACGTTGTTCTAATTTGAGTTGCTTTTTGCGTATTTTCGCCGCTGCAGATTTTATGTTTGGCTAAAAAAATTTTTTGTTTTTCATTTAAAGTTGATTTAACAATGTGGTGAGGAGTTAATTCTCCATCAGAAGGGTCTTGTAAAGGGTTTCCTTCTGTTTTAAGTGTTTTCTCTTTGGTATGAAGAAACTTATCCTTGTCGTTTTCTTTTCGTGTTTGCTTGCCAAGTTTTAACGTTTTATCGTTCAATGCGCTGGTGTTTATTTTAGAAACACAGCATTTTGCTTTTGATAAATTATCTGATTTGTTTTGCTTTGTTATTGGGAAATTTAAATGTTTATATATTTTTTTCCCCTGACTATCCACTATAGATTTTTGAAGTAATTCACCCCCCCCTCTTCCATGTTAGTTGTTGAAGGCTTGGAGCCTTGTAGGCCAGCCATGAATGTTAGGAGATGACGTTATTCAACTCAATCAAGGTGGGATCTAAATCAAGCTTAATGTGAACGTAAATTTTTAAAAAACAAATGTAAAAGTGCAGATTAATAAAATTAGTACTTACAGTCTGTGTAAAATCATTTTGAGGCGAAATTCCAGATTAAAAGTGAATATTTTATTGTTTCAAAGGTGATATGATTTGAGCAACTACTGGTCCATTGAGCCTCTAGAGGTCAGTGTTAACAAACATACCAGCTGATAGACAAAACAATAAACAACTCTAAAAATATGTCTAAATTTTATTTGAATGTTAGCCTTTTTTTTTTTTTATATACATACAGTTTTTGATTAAAAATTATTTTTTATGCAATTATGAAGGGAACGCTTTATATTTTAAACATGTATAAATTAGTAATTTTATAAATAAACCACTTAAAATATTTTTTGTTTAATATAATTAAAAAATTATTTGATTTAATAAAATTCTTTGAAATTATTCAAACATCAAAAGAAAAAACATTCAAATGTTTTAGTTTTTTTTTTATAAAAAAAGACAAAACAATCACTACTGTTTACTGTTTTTCTGTTAAGATTTTTTGTTAAGAATTATTACATGTTTGTAATATAATTTTATGTGTTAAATAATTTTATATTAGGATTACAATTAAGATATTTGAAATTTCTTTTAAGTATGCTTGTTTAAAGTAAAATGAAAAAAAAAATGAATGAAAACCACAAATGTTTTTATCCATTAAGTTAAAAAATATTAATTTGGCCGAAATTTTTTTGTAGTTGTTTGCATTAGAATATTTATGCTAAAATTTTATGTTGCTTTTCAAATAATTAAAAAGAAAAAATTATATAATTAAAAGTAATTAAAGTTTAACTTAATTAAAAAAACAGTTTAAAAATAAATTTTAATTGTTGAAATGATAAACTTAATTAATTAAAAATTTTCATTATTATATTTTGATTCATTTCAAGTACTTCATTATGAAGAAACTTTATATCTGAATGTGTTATATATATATATGAAAAAATACATTTTATGTGAAATTTAGTGACATATAAATAGTTTACTTAAAAATATTTAAGATGCTATGAATAATGACCAATTGTTTAAATATTAGTATGCATATATACTAATTTCCATAAAGGACTTGTAATATCCAAATTATTGTAAATGAAATAGATGCAGAAAAAAATAGACAAAAATTATCATTAATAATTTCCACTTTGTGTGTTGTAGTCCAATGATCAAATGATAGATAAGAGATGAAAATACACGGAACACAGCTCAGTTCTATCACTTTCATTGCTTGAATGTGATATGACCTACTGAGAGAGAAACCACTTTTGCATTTTTTTGACACTTGTCTAATAAAAGTTTAATTATGACCAAGAGTTATTTTTTGCTAACATATTTACAGTTTATAGTCTAACCTATCAAACGGGAACTTCTGTTATTATGCAAGAGAATTCACCATTTCTAACCCAATAAAAGAAGACGAGTATTAAAATAAATGATTCGGAATTCAGACAGCCCTAGACTCTTCCGTCTAGGACGGGTAGCCAATCCGTATATTACCTAATATAGCTCGATGTTTGGTTAGTTATAATAATTCAGCTACAGTGATATGCAGTTCAGACAGAGGTAGAATAAAAAAAAAATTATCATTTAATAAAATAAATTTAAAAATAAAATTTAGAATAAACTAACATTCTTTCTCTATCCAAAACACATTCTCTGAGCTGTAAGTACTTGCACTGTTCGACAATGATGATGATGATTTCATGTCATTGTTAATATTACTGACTAAAACAAAACATTCATTAATTTGCCAATATGATCTCAATATTTTATTATTATACAATTAGAAGTTTCAATCTCTTTAGCCATGCCACGCTTGTAATATTGATCATAATGAATCAATTCTTAATTTAAGAGTACTTATAATAATGACACTAATCTCAGGGTTCTCTGTTATTTTTAAAGAAAAATGCTCGGCAGTATTGTGTTGTCGCATATGACTGACATTCTGGTCAGCTATAGGAAACATTTATCTTATTTAAATTCCATGTGTCTTCATCCACATATCAACTATTATAATATTTAACGAGATGATAACTATATTTAATAACAACGCATAATTTTGAATAATACAGCCATTTTATCCAGAATCTCAGTCGGAATGATGAAAAGACAAGGGTGCTTTTGTGTCCTTCCATTATCCATGACAACACAATAATTTGACTATGATTTATTACTCAGACACTTCACTTAAAAGTGTACTTAACAATGTGCAACCAAAAGCGACTAGTTTGGGAATAAAGTGATTTTACACACATATAAAATAAAATGTCTTGGTCTGAAGTTTTCAATTCCACAAATAATTCTTATTAAATTAAAATATAATGAAATATTCTGATCTGCTTACAATTGTCTATCTGGGGTATTGAATTTAAGATTTCATAAATGATTTTGGACTCAAGAAAAGTATTGCAAGTATTATGCAAATACACTTTTACTTAGCACACAAGAAAAATGACTCAACACAACTTGTAACAAGACTATAATTTATTATTAAATTTTAACAAGATTCTAATTTATTATTACAGTGTAAAAAAAAAAAAAAAAACTATCCTTTATGATTAACATAATAAACAAACATATACAATTTTATTCGATCCCATATGGATAAAACAAAATCTAACTAACATTAATTCGTCTATACTTTTAGACTTGTATTCGAACTACTTCTTCATCTTCTTTTTACATTTATGCAAATTGAATATAACAAAATAAAGATTATTATCGATACATTAACTCATCCGTTTAGTGTATCTTATATGAACGGCTGCTTAACTTTATTAACTAACTATTTGTTTTAAAATAAAAATAATCTGATTCTAGGCAATGCATACAAATGATTTTTTATTATCATATCTTTAATTCAATGATAGTTTTTATTTAGATAACTTATTATAATTTATGGGTTATTTATCAGAAGTTACACTTATTATTTTAATATTTACCTTAATAACAACTGAAGTTGTTATACACAATGTATTCCTCAGTATAAGTTATATTGTGAGTGCTAATTAATTATTAACCCAAATTACACCTAGTATTTGAACCCTCCATTGGCAAATAAAAATTTATAAAGCCCGCAATTTTAAACTTACTCTCTCCATTGACTTACATGTGAATTACCAGCACTATTCCACCGCACAATCCAGACATTGATCATATATACTAGCACGCTAATTTTACTAAATGGATCTTGAGGAATTAACCTCCAATATACCCGTTATCTTGCCATGACTTTCTAAACAAAACACAATATTCAACACCTTCCGTGGTGGAATTATCTCTATTTTCTCATGAGGAATATGGAATAACACTGAAGGTCTGTAGAGTTAACTACTCTATTAAAATAGTTTGGTGGGTCCTTGCCTCTTACTTGGGCATAATAGGAACACACACCAATATAATCCTCTCCTGGGATTTTAACGAATGAAATACACTAAATACGATATAAATTAATGATCGTCCTAACTCTGAGAAGCGATCACTTGGGTTATAAATATACCCAAATACTAGATTTATCTATTCCCCTCATGAAAAATAAAGCTTTTGGGGAGATCATTTTCCATCCCACAAAATAGATACATTACAATTATTACTTATGCGAATATTAAGCATATACTGATGCTATATCGGGGCAAGACAAGCAAATACACTAATTACACTAAATTTATGTTCCGGGGTATACTTAGATCAACGTCTGAAATCAATGGATAACACCGAATAAACCATAATAATTTTCACCTTTGCCAAAGAAATATTCAACAAGTAATTGGTAGTCTAGTATCTTGAACTAAATTAAGTGAATGCGTTAATAAAGAATAATTGGGAATAAGTTCCGCAATTAACATAGTATAAATTTGTTTCAAACTTTAAATAAGTAGTATCCTGTATAGCACTTCTCTTTAATTACTTCTGATAATTTTAACTAGATATTTTACGTATTAAGTATCTGAATTTTTCTTCTTTTACGCATCTAACATATAAATTTATATCCATAATGCATATCATAAGTAAACACATTTTCTAAAAAAAAATTTTTTTCATGTCGAATATAAATTTAACCTAGAATAAGTATATGAAAACATACCTTTATGATTACAAGGTCATTTAAATATTACTTGATTATACAGCCTTTAACCTGTTGATATAATAAAAAAAAAATACACATAATTTTACAAATTAGTAAAAAAAAATCATTACTTAACAAGTGCTTATAATCTCACTGGAAAAATGTTTTTCCGTTGGGCAATTTATCTAGATGAAGAAATTGATCCATTCATAGTTCATGAAGCAAATTTAAAATAAGAAACACATTTTATTATTTTATTTATATAAAAGTTGCCTCCATTCTGGTGCAATTAATAAATTAGGCAAAGAAAACATAGCAGCGTTGGATGTTAACTCTTCCTTGAATTAACTGATATAATTTTGGGATCCAAGAAAACAATACATATTTTAACATGACGAATATTTGACGATTGACGATCACATATACAATTCTTTTCTTTTTACTATTGGCGATACGTATCATTTTTAGCTAGCTGGCTTATGAATAAAATAATGTGCGAATTTTCCAAAATACTATTATTATAAGGACTGCAGCTGACTTACGTAGATCTAAAGTTTTAATGACTCCAGTTGGTGTATAATATAACATATTATATTAAGGTTATAATTAAGTCACTAATGTTTGTAGTTTTTATTCCTACTCTAGGAATTATAATTTGTCTTTAATAATGAATTCTCCGTAAAATGCACACATACAAATTTTCTGATATTTGCCTTGAGAAAATTTATATTTTCTTTTTAAAAAATATACAGGTGCATAAGTAAATATCCTTGATCATTAATATTATTTTTAGATAATTTTCAGTGAATAAAACATATTTTAACATAGGGAACTTATGTTATTTCAAAGCAGACAATTTCTGTTAGAAAGAGCGCGAAATTTTCTAGTTAACTTTCCTTGGCTTTTATAATATGTCTTTTAATTATAATTTCTCTTTTATACCATGAAAAGATTATTAAATAAGATAAAGTTAACAACTAATTGTTTATTTCCTGGAAATTACTTATATTGCTTAATTCAAATATAATGACGCTTTCCGTGATTACTGTAGTTAATACGGTCATTTTGAACTTTAGCATACGATAGTATATTTTTGCATATAAAAAGCTTTAAAATAGGTAGATGGCCACAGAAAACAGAATATCTTATCAAATAGGATTAGCAACGCATAATATTATTAAAAATTTACTGGACTTATATTTATTTCTGCAATTAAAAAATAATAAAAAATTTGTTACCGAATTTCAGTACTGCTTCCTCCTTGTAAAACTATAGTCAGACTAAACTTTCTTTAAATTTTGGCGGTCTTGTTTTAGTGACCTCTTACAGAAAAATAATCATTTAATTATACATAAACAAAAGAAAAGAAAAACCCATTACAATCATATAGTTTTCCGTATGATTTAAATGAATTACAAAGTAATTTGACAAATAATGAAAAATAATAAATATACTCAATTAATAATTAGTGATGTATATTTATTTTAAATATGATTTTCTACAAAAATAAATTATCAGAAGTTATTGTGCTGTATTGATAAGATACTCATCTACTCATCCCCCTCCCATCCAAATCAATTACTGTTTATGATATGTGCTTTTATACTATATTGAATTGCTCTTTTATTGTTAATATTTTAATTAAATTATTCATGCTCTTCTTCAAAATGACATCAAATTACTAAATTTTTTAGTTATTTGCTTAAAACACGTTAAAGTGAGTAAATAGTATACTTTATTAATCACTTAATATTATTATTATTTTATCTTTTTATTTTCTAAAAAAGGATAGCATTGTTTTCCTGTGGAAACAATGCCAAATAAACCAAGTGTCAATAACACTAGGTTACAATAGATTGGTTGGTTTAGTCATTTTAAAACAATTTTTTAACTTTTTAATATTTTTTATATCTCATTTTTTTGTACAATTGCAATGGTTATATTTATTTATTAAAGGGTGCTAATGAATAGATGAATCAGTGTATGTAAATAAAAACTATATATATATATATATATATATATATATATATATATATATATATATATATATATATATATATATATATATATATATATATATATATATATATATATTCTTGCTATTAAAAGGTGTGAAGGTAGCAGTGAGAAATATTGATTACTATATTTTACTGTGAATGTTTAGGTGGTTACTGGTTGGAACTTAATTATATATATATACACCTGGGTCTCTTTTTACGCAGACTTATTTAACACGATTTTGAAGTTACGCGATTCATGTTTCACCGGAAGTCGAACTCTGATAATGCGCTATTACTTTAAATAATAAATTTCGTGCACTTACGTTATATTGAAAGTAATAGCACATTATTGGAATTTGACTTTCATCTTAGTAATTTCAATATTTTCAGTGCTTTATAATAGTAAGATTTTATGCAATAATGAAATTAAAATCATGATTTCCACATTTTATGTATACACACATTAAATTTTACAAGATTATAATGTAAATTTGTTCAAACATTGTGCGTGTTAATTTTGCATTTTAAATCACATTCTGTTTTTGCTTTTTAAAAAAGACCGTAATCAATTATTAATCATTTAGTGTCCTGCAAGTTTATTTTTTAAAAGGTGAGTAATAGCAGTGGGCACAATTAAATTTGACAATTAAAAATTAAAATCTGATTTTTAATTGTAATTAACAATTTAAAAATTACTAGGCGACTTGAAATTAATGTGATGTAAAATGAAATTTGATTTTTAAACGGAATTGAAAATTAAAAAATTAAATATAAAAATAAGAACTTAATTTTTAGTTGCAGTGGTGAATAAATATCTTTTTATTATCATAAGTCTAAGTTCATAAACAATTAATAAAATTGTCTCAGAGATTAATTACTAATTATGTTGTCAACAGAAAACCATTAACACAACATGAGAGTGAACTTGGTGCTAGTTGTATTTTCTCTTGAGAGAATCTGATTTTTTACCAGTTTGCAAAACGAACGTGTTTTTTGGCAAATAGTGATAATAATTAAAACGTGTATAAAAAAAATGTAAATTATTGTACTGTAAATTATGCATAAAAATATATTATTTTGAATAAAATTAAATATTATAGTTAAAAAAAGCTTGTCTTGTATCAATTTTTTTCAAATTTGAAATTTTTTATTAGTCATATTTTATTTCCTTTTTTTTTTTTTTTTTTGCACGAATTTTAAAGTAATTTTACGTTGGTGCTTTGCTTTTATGCGAAGTTTGAAAAATCACAGACTGCACCCCCCCTTTTTTTGTGCAATTTCGTTTGCGCATGTTTTTTGAGGAACCTATCTATCGCATAAAACGAGACCCAAGTGTATATAGCTTTATGATATAGTATTTAGATTTTTTATTTGCTATGTTCATGCCCTCCTATTTGAACCTAGGCTGTAGAAAACTGCATTTTTTAAGGTTTCAATCAAGTGAATTTTTTTTTTAGGAAGCTGATCCATAGTATTATCAGTTAACCATTCAGTGCATATTTAGCTATTCATGTATTTGAACAATAAAACAAGAATTGGAAGAAAATCTTCAAATATTTACATCTGCATAACTGACAAGTTTAGTAAATAAACTATATCTTTCATTGTTTTGCTATTTTCCAAAGAGAACAATTCTTTGGAGAGGGAATTGCACTGTGAGGGACTATCTATAAACTGCTTTATCTTTATGCAAGTTTATTGTTTAAATTTTTTTGACTTAAAGATTATGGATATTTTTTTCTAATAGATTTTATTAAATATTTTTTCTCTATTAAATATATATATATATATATATATTCTTCAATATTGCATTTTTGCTTTTATAATGTAATTATATTTTTCCAAAATGAATTTCATCACATAATTGGGATCACAAATTTTTTTAAGAGTGGTCACTGACTTATTTTTATTAGCAGCCACATGTTAATGAGTATTACATTTTAATTTCAAGAGTGTTAAAAAAATAAAAAGTTAGATGAACTTCATAGTGACTATACAAAACAATATATGAAATAAAAATAAATCAAAATATATTATATGCTAATCTTATAACTTTATCTTCAGCAAGATCAATTTTTAAAGTCTTCACAGTACTAACGATCTTATAATGTTATGAATGTAGTGTAACGGAATAGCATTACATGGGATTTGAACCCAGGCATATGAGGTTATATTAAACTATATTCAATTGACGAAATGAATGACAGGAACAAAACTTTTAAAAAAGCGGTCTTGCTTTAATAATAAACGAGAAACAGCCATTTCTAAAGCATGATCGCAGCTATATAAGAGTACCTGTCAAATTTATTGAAATAAAAAAGTAAAAGAGTTTTTTTTATTATTTTGTGTTTGTTTGTTAAGAATAAATCTATAATCATTAGTTGTAGTTTTTTTTTTGCATTTTTAATTAAATAAAAAGAGAGGAATGATTGAACGCAAGTTTGACTTTTATTAAATCATTTGAATCATTTTGAACAAAAGGAGAAAATGAATAAATTAATTTGCAATATGTTCTGAAATTCCAAGCGATCTAAAATTATTTTAAATAGGGGTAATTAGTAAATGTAAAATTAGAGAAATTGAAACAATAGGCAGAATATGTGCTGGTACGCCTAGATAAAATAAGCCAAATTTAGAAACAGAGGTGAGAAAAAGTGTACACTGCTATTGTACAACTCAGACTTCTGTCTCCAGCGAAACAATACCTGAAAAAATGGTCAAATTGAGTTAAATTCCAAAGTGGTGTAAACGATCCCAGAAATCACTGGATTGAGTTAACACTCAATGGACTTATAAGATGAAGGGACTCACAGGTGCATAGGAGTGATTGGGTGAAAAAAATTCAAGGTGTGAGGGCGGGAAGAAAGAGATCAAAAAGGCCGGACAGCACTTTTCAGGATTATTATTAGATTATTATTAGACTATTATTAATTATTATTAGACTTTGATTATTAATTATTAAAAATTAGAACCAGAGAAGAAATAAAATCTAACTTTTGTGTAGAAATCTAACGGAGATGCATTGCTGAACATAAAATTCGCGGCTTGACCGCCGGACCTCCGCGTCCAGCTCAGCTGATTGCTAATAGGATGCTCGTAACACTGGAAAAACTTCACATAAGGACCACACACGTTTTTGAAACCTTGAAAATTGCCGAAATGCTTCGTTAAAGAAGAAATCATCGCTCAGGATCCCCTTACAGTCTTTCTACGTTCCACAGGTAGCTATCTTTAAATTATCGTATTCACTTATGCACCAAAATAAAATAACTTTAATAACCAGAACTATTAAAAAACATTAAGCTAAAATGATAAAGTTACTCTTGACCATTAATGAAAGATTTGAGAACCTAACCAAATAAGTTTGTCTACAGATTAACATTCTTTAAAAGATGTGCGAAGTCACCTTGAAATCTATATTTAAATTATCTCGGCTTGCCGATCATATACCTGCATTAATTGTTAGTAAACAGATTAAATAAAACATTTCTTTAACTAGTATTTTTTGTTATTAATTGCTTGGAATTTCAACATAAATTTATATAATAGGAATGAGTGCTAGAGCGATCAAATTTGTTTGTATATGAATGAATGCATTTGATATTTTTGGTGTTGGGATTTGATTTTATTAAGCTTATGTTTGTTATGCTCTCTTAGATTAATATAATGTTTGATTAATTTATTCTGTGGGATATAGGGTGGGCCCTCATATAATAAGTCTAATGGATCGTGATTGAAAGATCTCATATACGATGTAATTTGAAAGGTGATATTGGCTGTGTTTGTTTCTTGCTTCCGACTGGAGTGATGCACGGGCATGTTTTGTGATATAGTTGAGTGAGCTTATGCACATACGTGGTGGACTCTTATAAAAGTTCTCCTGGCACCTACTACTTGGATTCAATCCGAATTTACGTATAAAATAAATAAAGCGTACGTGTGTATGTGTTTGAAATTATCTTCACAGAACATTATGTAATCCCCTGGATGCAAGAACACAGCAGATTCGTAATAGTGACGTAATTGAGTGAGCGGTAGCGCACTCACGCACACCGGGTGGATACAGTAGAGTAGATTACTTTGGATATTGAAAACCAAATACATGAATTTGTAGTTATATGCTAGACTATTTCTATCATCTAGTGAAATTAATAAATGTTTTTAGAATAAATAAAACTATTTATACTTTTCCAAATACATTCAACTTTGAGGAATACACACTGGTTTGCACAGATCACAATATTTTGAATGATATTATGTTTTTCTCATTTTCAAATGTTGCTGACTGAATAATAACTGCTAGCATGGGAATTTAAGAATTAATCTTCAATTGTGAATATCAAATTTAAGATGATATTCTCATTCTAGACTACTACTGATCAATTCAGCAACACCTGAAAAAAATGAGAATAATAACATTCAATATATTGTGTTCTATACTATTTTACATGTTATTTTTTATCGTTTAATTTATTTTAAAAAATATAATTGTTTGAATTTTACTAAAAAATACTTAACAATTTAACTAGTGATGGAAATAGTCCAACATATAAGTACAAGTAATATGTCACTATCACAAACCTTTAGATGAACATATGCATAGATTATGTGAATTATCAAATTAACTTTTTTTTTTTGAAGATCTATTAATGATGTACGAGATATTAGGAATGCAATCTTCTTATACCTAACTATGACATAAGTTTAAACAATTTTAAAATTCTACATAAAAGTTTAAATACACTATCCAACATTTCAAAGATATTAGTCATTGTTTATCAATTATGATGGAGATATTATTATCATTAATGTTCTAAAAAATAATTTGTTTTAAGAAGCTTAGTAACTGAAGATTCATAAAATTTCTTGAATCTTTTTATTTAAACGTGAACAATGGATAGGTTCGTTATACTTTTTAGGTCTGCTTAGCTTAGTAAATCAATATTCATAATTTGTTTGAAAATTTGTGATGATATTTTACTTTTATTTATATGTGGAACTAGTTCCATTATTTAGTTTTACATGTTAAATATTTTATGAAAAATTCAAACTTTCTCAAATATATTTGACTATTAATAACAGCACACAGGTAAGTATATAACAAAAATTTTAATTAGTAGTATTCTCCTATTTTTTTAGATGTTTCTGGTCTGATTAGCAATAGTACTAGTATGAGAATTGAATCAGTGACCTTTAAATTTGTAACTATTGAATTTAAGATGATCCTTTAACTAACTAATCTTTGCTAGAAAGCATATTTAATTAAAGCATCACTTTAAATTCAATACTATTAAACCTAAAGATTATTGGTTTGATTCCCATACTAGTTTATTATTGGTCAAGCCAGCAACACCTGAAGATGAGAAAGGATAATACCATTTAAAGCATTGTTATTGTAACCCATCTTGCTAAGATTAATAGTCACATATATTTGAAAACTTTAAACAAATTTGAATTTTTTAAAAACATTTGCTAGATGATATCAATTATAAATTCATAATATTTGTTAAAAAATCTCCTGTTATGCCTTGAAATTCTTTTATTTAAAAACCATAATATTCTAACTATAATTATCCCATTTTATTTCAAAATTTTATTAAAATCCTTAAAATAAAAATAAATTATGAGCAAATTTGCACGAACTCTATAATATGCATATAATGTCAAGTTTTTTCCCAATGAGAATTATATTACTTAAATATTTTTTATCTAATAATTTTATTAGTTTTAAGCAGTTATTATTTATGCATATTTCTTTTCTATTTATAAAATAATTATTTATTATATTTTTACATATCTTTTTTTAAAAATATCCACTGTAGTAACATTTATATGCTACAAGTTAATGTTTGTTAATATTTATTTTTACTTTCTTTTTGGTAAACAGCAAAATTAAGATATCTTTTAAAAAAGTGTAATTAAAAAATATATATATTATTTTTTCTTAGGAAAAAAAAAAATTACAATAGAATTTTAAAGTTTGATTTAATGTTATTTTAATTTAACCCATCATGTAGGTAAATTGAAAAGGTCTGTACCTCCAGATGAAGTAAGAAATGTTACTCCATCAGTCTAATAGATAGCTTTAATTTTATGATAAAAACTGCTACAACTGACATTGATTTAATATTATTGAATGTTTTTAATTAATTTCAATATCGTTCATGCTTTTTTTTTTTTTTACATATTAAAATATATGGCATTAATAATTTTAGATTATTTGAAGTAAATGGTTTAATAGTTCTAAAGCTGAAATGTTAAAATAAATTGTTTTGAGATGGGAACACTACTCCGAACGATGATTAATGAATTTTACGTGGATTGCAATTTCACTTTGCTTCAGGTAGAGAGTATTCATACCCAAGTAATTCAGAACTAAATTATAAGTGTATTTACAAATAAATTGCTTAGTTTTCATTAATGACTAATACATTTCATTGACAATATGTTCAAATTTTAACATGTATTAAAGTTTTTAAAATTATATATTTATCAAATACTATGTAATCTATATTTCTTAAAATTATATTGTTTTAATGTTTTTTTAAAAATAGATATTATTTTTTTAAAGAGCATTCAAAACAATCCAACTTAAACGAAGATCAATATGTATTGAAAATTAATAAATTTTATTTTATATATTTAAACGTAATATTTTAAACAATATATTACCTCATAGTAAAACAGATCACAATACAACCATTAAGTTTGATATTAGGCAATAAATGTAACTAACTTATGTTAGAATTGTGTTTTTTTTTATTGATATATATATATAATTACTTCAAAAATATAATTTTATCTACTTCACATTGAAAAATATCTAAACTTGCACTCATTGAATTTTTAAAATAAATATTTTCCACAATATTATTTATGAATTTTTATTATTATTGTCTCTTTAAAAAGTTGCCGGTTAAAGACAATAGATCAAGAGTGGCCAACTTTTGTGTTCATAAGATCTATTTTTTATTTTAAAAATGTGTTACGATCGATTTGTTGTCATAGGCGTAATCTAAGTGGAGGGAGGTGCGAAATACATATTATTTTTATCTATCTACCTAGTAAAAAATAACTTGTTTAACGGGCCAAAAACTCATGTCCGGTGGAATTAAGATTAAAAATATCATTTTCATTGATACGGCTTAGTGGATTTCACCTATCTAGAATTGAAAAAAAATTTAGAACAAACATAAAAATAACAAAAAAAAAAACACTTGAAAATCTTGACTTAATTTGTTTCGCTCGTTACCCGACAACTCTTGCTAGATTAGCCTCGCGATCGACCAAAAATGGCCTTGCGATTGACCGATGGATCACGATCGACTTGTTGGACACCCCTGCAATAGATGACAAACTGAATAAAAGATGAATTAAACTCTCTGTTTATAATACTCTCAAACCAGATGGGAATTGTGTATTTTTGTTTTACAAAAAAAAAAAAAGAAGTTAAATGCCTTTTAGCAAAGCTGCTAATTAATAAATTTAGTATGCATCATTATTGCAAATCAATTCTTTTTAAAACAAATATGAAAAAAGTTTTAATTTAAAGCTTTTGAAATAAAAATTGCAATCAATTGATTGCATCTTTGATGTTTAAAAAAATTATCCTGAAGTAAATTATCAATGAATTTTTTTAAAGAAAATGCTTCTTTTTTTTTTTTTTTTTGGATTTTTAATGTCATGTTAATGTCAAATGTTAAAATGCGTGCTTTCTGGAAGATGATTTAAATTTACAGCATGTATGTAGAATTAAAGGGTATACATTTTATAGTAAAAATCAAAAAAATATTTATTAAAGCTTGTGTAAAAGTTTGTGATGATAGCTTTTTACTTTTAGCTTTCTGGGAAACAATTTCCATTATTTAATTTCATTGTTAGATATTTGTAGAAAAATTCAAATTTTTTTATACTACTTTAAATATATTCAACTCTTAGAAATATCACACAGATTAGTATAGAACCCAATATTTCAAATAGTATTATTTTTTTTTCTTCTTTAGGTATTGTTAGCATGACCTTAACAGTACTAGCAAACTGGTGAATACTAAATTTAAGTTGATGCTGTAATCAATCAGCCTTTTTCAGAATAGTCTAGTTTCACAATCTTAAACTGAGCATTCATAAATTTAAATCACCAGTTAAATTCCGATACTAATACTATCACTGGTCAGATTAGCAACTCTAAAAGAAGGCAGACAAGTAACCACTCAAAATGTTGTATTCTATATTGACATATATATTATTTTTAACAATTAAATGTACTTATAAGAATATAAATAAAGTCCGAATTCTTTTAAAAATATTTAATAATTGAAGTAAATGATAATTGTACTTTGATTGTAATAGAATATCAATTGAGTTTATTTCAATCATAGTTCTTTTTAAAAAAAATCTTGCACATATTCATTATACCTGCAAAGAATAAAGGTGTTTTATAATTTTAGATGTGATTCTGATATTTTAATTATGACTACTAATTTGATAATTTGTTAATTAATTTATTTTGGATTTTTTGTTAAGCCTCCAAGCTTTAAAATACTATAATAATTTGACAATTTTGACTTATGTTTGTTTTTCTTGATTAATTAAATTGTTTTTCATTATATATATTTTTTAAAAAATATTTTTGTAGAATGAATAATTATTATCAGTATAATAGTATTTGTATCTGCTATTTATAATGTTAAAACTTATTTCGAAGTATACAACTAATATAGAATTTTTATGATTGATCCAATTTTAGGTTTAGTCTTAACTGTTAATTGTTATTGAAATTAAATAATTTTTTTGTTTGATATCATAATGTAAATTTTTGTTATAGATATATTAATAATATTTTTAAGCAGTAAGAATATTTCATCCTAACATATAAGTACTATTTTTTTTAATAATATCTCAACAATGTCTTACTGAGTATTAAGGAAACTCTCAAACTAAGACACAAAATAGAGGCTTTTAAAGAGATAAGAGCAGCCATTTTATCTTTAAACTTACTTTCTAATTACATAGGACCATCTAAAGCAACTCAGTTTAAGAGTGTGAAGATGTCTTAGTTTGAGAGTGAGATATTAATAAAAAAAACAGTACTTACTGCGTAATTACATACAATCTCTTCACTAGTAAATAAAATTAAATATTATATAATTTCTAATATTTCTGAGTATTTTCATGTAGTAAAGATTTCATGAGAGTTAATATGCAGAAAAAAAAATTAAAGTAAAGGGAATAAATCAACATCTTCATGTTTTTAAACTGAGATGCTTTAGATTGGCCTATGTAATTAGAAATTAGGTTTAAAGATAAGATGGTCACTCTTATTTTTTCAAAAGTCTATCTTGTGTCTTAGTTTGAGAGTTTTTTTTAATACTCGACAAGATATTATTGAGTTATTATTAAAAAAACCCAGTACATTATGTGTTAGGATGAAAAATTCTTACTGCTTAATTACCATACTATCTCTATGCTAGTAAATAAAATTATATTAATAATATTTTTTATATAAGTATAATGATTATATTTTTAGTTTTAGATAATTTTATTTTATTTATTAATCATGCATTCATTATATTAAACCACAGCCCCTCATTTTTTCCAAACATTATGGTTACAAACATTGAAAATAATGCAAATGATATCTAAAATTTATTTTAACAACTAATTTTTTTTAATTAACCCAGATTATTATATATCTTCCAAATTTTTTTTACCACATCATAATTGTATATTAGTATAATATGTTTATTATTGTTTGATTTAGAACAATTGAAGCAACTAATTCATTTATAATGGATCTTAAGTAAAATTTACAATATTTCCAATGTCTTCAACTATATCTTTGAAAATATAATAATGATAAGTTGTAGTTTAAAAATATATAAAATTTTGCACATCAGGGAAAGAAGCTCAAATGTTGAAAAAAAAGCTGTAATTGAGTACATTCTTTTAATAAATACCAAATGATTAGCAATTATTCTTATGAGATCAAAAATTATTACATATCTTTAAGAAGACATGAAGACTCTATCTGGTGTTAAAAATATATAATAACTTCTAATATGTTAAATTTTTTTTATCATCTCCTCTTATAAACTTTAATGCAAACTTTTTTTTTATAATTCCTTTATTTTGCTTACAGTTGTGATTGTCCTGCAGTCTTCATCAGAGCTACAAGATTTAAACATATAATCATATAACCATTATTTTATATACATATTAATATACATATTTTATACTACCACTCATAATCATATTTAACTTTAACTTTATAGCTTTGCTTCTCTTATTTCTTATATTTTCTTATTATTTTTATTTAATTTTATTCCTATTTTTATTTTATTCTATCTTATCTATCATTCCACATTTATTCTTTAATATATTACTATAACCTTTCCATTTTATTTTTTATATATAATTATTACCTAATATCTTTTATTATCTTCTATTATTTTATATATTTGTTTATTTATTAAATTTCCTATTTTATTCTTATTTTTATCTATTTTTATTTTCCTATTCTCATTTTTGTTTTTATTTTTTCATTTTACTTACATCTCTATAAGTTTCACTTCTCTCCTTACAACTGTAACTGAAAATTTTTAAAGAGTAATAAACTTCTAATATGACAAAAAGTGTTTATAATATTTTAATGAATATATACATGATTGTCAAACAATGAGTATATACTAAAAATATGATGCTTCCAATATAAATTTATATATGAATTAAAAATATATTAAAATATAATATTTAGAGAGAGATATGTACAAATTATCTCTTGCTAATTATAACTTTTTTAATAAAATATTAACTGTAACTAATTAAATATCTACATCAATGTCTACATTGATTCAATTAAACATAAATTGAGCAACAGGCACAGATATCTTTTCAGTAATTATAAACCTATAAAGAGTGCAAAAAGTAATGCTTTTTATTGAGCAAGAGCAAATAAATTGAGTGATTTGTGAAAGCTATGAAGATAGTTTAGATTGTATGTTTTTTCTGTCATTAAGTTTTAGAACATTATGTACAAATATTTATTGTTAATAATGAAACCACACTTTAAGACCTACTTTTATGTACAAAGGCATTAGCAGTAAAAACATTAAAATACTTCACTATTAACTAGTTGATTTACCAAATACAAAATCTAATTCATATGATATAAACCTGATGTAAAAACCAATTTGACTTAAAAAATGATATAATAACTGTTTTGAAAAGAGGTGGCCTTTTGAATCATTTCTATTTATTTCAAGATGATCTGTGTAGAATTCAGTAAAATGATTTAATAACATTTTAAATATAGTTATTAAACAGATTCTTAAATCTGCATCTTCAAGACAGTAATCTGATAACATTTGAACTTGGTATGAAATTTGAGCCTTTTTGTCTGATCAAAAAAATATTACAACTTAGTAAAGCCCAGATGCTTTGTTCTTGGAATATCATCTTATTTCAAATATAAGACACACCTGAATTTAAAATGCAGTAGGATTTTAAGTCTGAAAAATTGGTAAAAAAATTAACCCTCAAATTTAAAATGCATATATGTACTTAAATAGAAAACTAATATAAATACAAAACTCACTTAATTTATTGTGAATTTTCTTCAGATATATGATACTTTCACTTTCTATATCTTACTTTCAGGATTTGAATTCTCATCTTCAGTATTCCATCAGGGCATTATCTTCAGGCCTTTCAAATTGCAACCAAACATAATTTCTTTGTCAATTTGCTTTCATGTAAAAGTACATTTTTCTATTAAAATTTGAACCATTCTTCTAAAATAATTTATATGTTTACAAATATTTTCTAAAAAAAAAAACTCAATGAGTAAAAACGATTCTAATACACACATTTTCACTTTAAAAATCAAAATGCAAATATTGGAATTGTCAGTATCAGCAAAATAATATTAAAACATTCTAAAACATACACTTTCACTTTAAAACTCAAAAGGAAGCTATTGGAACTGTCAAAATTTTGACAAGTACTCTTTTGTATAAAGAATAACAAACAACCAATCAGTACCTTGGAAGGCAGACTCTTATCTCATTTCTATATTGATTTGTTAGTTGTAAAAATATTTTAAAAGTTATTCAGTAAAATTTTCTGAATAAAATAATGGTAAAATTGGCAAAATAATGTTACAAGTAGCAGTTTGAGAAAGAATTAAAGCTGTTTACAAAATCAATCAAAAATATTGATTAAAAATGATTTAACATGCTATTCTACACAAGTAATACTATGTGCATGTATAGCATAAAGCAAAGATCCACAGAAATAAGATGTTAAAAATTTTCCATTTTGGATTTAAGATGCACCTCTCTTTTCAGAGTCCAAAATTTGGGGGGAAAGTTATGTCTTATATATGCAGTAATATGGTTAAAACAGCCATAAAAGATTTAGCATTTTGTATGCTTGGTAAATTAGAGATAATAAGAGTTTTAGTTATATAATTTTGAGCTGTATTTTCCTTTCTTATGGCAAAATTTGAATATTACAAGCCTATGTTTGATTGGCATCTGAACTTTATTTAATGCTGATTTAAGAATATTGTGGAATTTATTATACATTTTATATGTTCTCAATTTGATCATTTTGAAATGAGTAGGAAGAAGGAGGGTAGTTTGGCATATTGATTATACAGACTTTAAAATATTTATTAAATGGAAGAATTAGTTTTCTGAGGTTGAATATTATGTAGTTTTGATAAAACAGTGTAAAAGTTATTTGAAAAGTTAATCAAATAGAATGGATGCAAGTTTTTATGGATAGATTAGTTGGATGACCTGATGCTAACTGGATGTTATTCATCATTAAGAACTTGCTTCAATTTGGAGGCAACTAAATGAAGCAGAGGATCTGAAATTTTTTTATTAGCATAGAAGATGAGGACAATCAATTTTATGATAATTGTTTTCTTTTCAGTATGAAGTGGGGAAGTTTTGAGCAGATGCATCAGTAATTGAATATACAGATTGTTTATAAAAGTAATGGAATATGAATTAATAATTAATTTGGATCTGTGTAAAAACAAAAAAGAGATCAATAAAATAATTTTTGTATTGGAGAAGAATAACATAATAAAAGGATATTTTAGTAAAAAAAGAATGAGTGAGAGTTGAGTAAATTTTTTACTGAGGCTAGATGAGGGGAATTGTATCTTCAATTAATGTGACTGTGAGAATGGTTTTCATTAATGTTTTCAGCATTTTTTGTTGGACATCATGACAAATACATAACAGGTTTTTCACTTTAGCTGGAGAATAAATAGCAAGCAGGCATAGTAGTAGATTTCTGAAAATTTTACAAAACAATGACAAATTAAATTGAATGGAGAAATACATTTTTTTGGGCAGCAAAATTATGTATATTTGAATGCATGGATATATAAGTTAAATTTAAAGAATAAAATATTTAATTTTGTTATAAAGTTATGTCTAATATTCAAGGAGATCATTTTGAGATAATAATATTCACTATTTTATTAGTTATTATTATTACCGCTACCACTGCTACCGCTACCGCCATCACCACTACTGCTACTACCACTAACACTACCACTGCTATTGCTACTGCTACTACCGCTACTACCACTACTACTAGCAAGATTTTATTTGCTGTCACTTTCTGACAATAAATGCATACATTTGTGCATGATTAGAATACCAGTGCTATCACTAAACTTGCAACATCATTTATCACTGACTATGTGTTGGTCATTGTATTCTTCTTTCATTGATGTTATCTCTGTAAACTTCTGAGCAATACTAGCAGTAATATTATTTGGTGCTGATGTTACATTTTTATGAATGGATTTAGTAATTAATGGCTGGGTTCATATAGTGACTACATCTTCATCTAGTTCTCTGTAAGATAACATTAGCAATTTCATATTGAAACTTTGAAGCTCATTCCTAATTAGGATTATATATGACAAAATAGGTGCCTAATTGGTTAGCAAAATCAAGACCTTTTTAAATTAAATTAGCATTTAACACTAAATCATCATCTTTATTATCATTCTTTTTTAAGATTGGGAGTTTTAAGCACAATCTCTACAATTTTTTTCTCACATAAAGCTTTATCATCTAACAATTCATTAATATCTTCAGATGACTTGTCATTGAATCTTTTTTTGCCAATTAAGTGGGCCATTATTATGGTGTTGGGAAATTCAGGCATATTAAAGACAATAGGATCTTTGCTTTTTACACATTCTGGACAAATAGCTTTCCAACATCCATTCAAAGTTGAAGATCTTAATTCAGGTAATGTTAATCCAACTTGATTCACACAATCAAGAAACAAATTTTTTTCACACATTTATGACACTTAAGGTTTTATAATTCAGATTGTCCAAAATGTATTGGAATGTTCATTTTACATAATAGGTTTTAAATGTTGCAATAATTCTTGATCTAATGATTGAATCAAGGATATGGTATTAGATGGCAGAAAATAACATTGTACATTTGGATGTTCTAAAACTGTATGACTATGGGCATTACCTAGAATCAATAAAACTTTAAGTTCTAGATCTTTGAAATTTATATATTGCCTAACTTCTGAAATAAAACATTTGTTGAACTATTCTGCAAAAATTTCAATGGTAACACAAGTCTTTTTATTTGCCATTCAGAAAACTGGCAATTTATTCAAATTGGCATCTTTTATTGAATGTGATCCTTGGGCTTGATTAACAAGCAGAGGCTTCAATATGCAATATACTGAAGCACTGGAGCAGAATACCAAAGTGACATGATCTTTTGCTACTTTGAAATGACCAGCAGTTTTCTGCAATTTTGCTATGTAGGTTCTACTTGGCATTCTCTTCCAAAAAAGACCACTTTCATCAACATTCCAAACTTGATTAGGAGTGTATCCTTTATCTTCAATAATTTTAGCTAATATTTTTTGGAAATTATTTGGCAGCTGTTTCATATGGGGATGCAATTTCACTTTTTATTTTAATGTTATGAAGTGTGTCTTTCAAGAAACTTTGTCATCCATTCTGTACTTGCAGAAAAATTTACATTGTTTAAATCAGATGAAATGCCTGGCTTGATTTTTGTAATTTGTTTGTAAAGTTTTAGATGGCATTTCCATCTATTGGTACTGTTTTTTCTGACATTTTTTTGTTCACATTACTAAGACTTCATTTTCTTTATGTAAAATGATGACTTAGCATTCAATGTTGTTCCAGAACTTACCAACTTTCTAATAGAAGTTCATAATAGCTTCATGTAAACCAAAATGTTTTCTACAAATGATGCATCTTTTTGGTTGCAAGATGATCTAAAATTTGAATTTTAGTGTCCAAAGAAATTGCTTTCCTCATCTTTTTTGTAGGTATATTATTTGACATTGTATGAGGCTACAGAAAAATATTTCAGATTTAATATGCATTCAATGTATAACTTACTATCTATTGATTTTTGGAAAAATCAATAAATTAAATTATTAAAAAAATTAATTTTTTTTAACTATCATCACTAGAACCCCATTTTTTTTTTAAAAAACATAATGTCAAAATGCAAACAAATTAGCAATACTAAAAAGGTACTTCCTCTTTCAAAACAAAATATCAAAAATGTCTCAATGCAGACAAAATTTTTCCATTTGCAAAAATATTTCCAAAAAGGGGATTTTTGTTTTTAAAATAATAGGAAATAAAGAGGTGAAACATTTTTTTTTTTAAAAGTTAGATGATAATAACAGACAAATTTTTTTTATAGTTTTTTTTTTTTTTTTTTTACCAATCGTGTTATTTTAAAACAACTTGTGTAGAAAGATAATTAAAAAAAAAACTGGTGTTATTTCAAAATTGTACAAAAAATTTGTGTAAAAAGAGAATTAGGTATATTACATTTTTATAAAATGAATGTCAGTATATTAATTGAATTTTAGTTGAAGGTATTTGAGTGGAAAATCTATGCAGATTTTAACAGTATGCCATACACTATTGTTTTGATTGTATTTTTATAACAAGTATTATAATTTTATATTTTGCCAATGATATTTTTAGCTTGATGTGTTTTTTTTTTTTGTTTCTCACATTCTTAGTAGAGATAAAAGACTTTTTTGAAAATATATTACATAGTTTCATGATATTCATTATTACTTTTAAAGAATCTGCAATTTAAGTTGGTAACATGCTATAGTATTGGGAAGAATTAATGAGAATTGTGACATAATTTAATAAGATTATTTCCTCTATATTGCTTAATCTTAATGAAGTTTTTTCTTGTCTTTTTTTTTTTGTAATGGATCACCTGTAACTTACATTTTCGTTAAAATAAGTTAAAACTATTTATAATAAAACCTGAGTGTTTGGAATTTGTGACATTATTTATTATATTAGATTGGATAATTAAAGTGGATGAAATTTTAAGAAGTTAATTATCCCTAGAACTTTCTGATGAGTAATTAGTTAAAGATCTAGAAATTAAAATTTTATTATATTTTAGATCATTGTCTAATGTGCAGTACATCATGTACCTGAAACAGATTCACAATTTAAAAAGATTCCACTGTTTTCAATTATTCACTCTCATGAATGGCTGCAATATATTGATTAACTTAGAATATACTATTACCTAAGTAATAAGCATAATGTTCACCAAAAAAAATATTTAAATACAGATATATTACTTTTAAGCTAGCTGTAATTATAGAAGTTTAAACCCAGACTTTCAAGTTCCCTTTTGTCATCCACTCCATCTTATACAACTGATAATCATGACCACATACATGTGAAAAAGATAAATGATCTCCAATATATGTATTTTATGCTGAACTAGCACTTATCAGTTGGTCCAGATCAGATCTCTCTCTCTCTCTCACTCTCTCTCTCTCTCTCGCGCTCGCTCTCTCTCTATCAGTTGGTCCAGATCAGATCTCTCTCTCTCTCTCACACACACACACACACATATATATATATATATATATTAAGGTGATGCCCAATCCTTATAAAAAAATAATAATAAGTAACTGATGTTTTAGGATAACATGTATGAAGATTAAATAGGCAGCCAACTTTTAAAACATAATTTTTTAGATATTTGGAGACATACACACACATATATATACAAACATAACCATATATTCATGAAGGAATGAACAAATTTATTTTTTATTAAATGTAAAATAAAATATCTACATACACATATCTATACATGAATGTGTAAGATTTTAAATCACGACGTGACAAAAATAATAAAGAAAATAATTGACATTAAATTTTATTAACCACGTTTCTTTTGTTTAAAAGAGAGAAAAAAAAGTAAACCTTTGTTGATTTTGGAACATGAAAAAAAAAACTAAGCAACAGGAATTTTTAGTTGTTGGTTGTTTTTTTTTTTTGTTTGTTCGAATGGAGGCATGAAAGTAAAGTTGTAGAATAAGAATATTTTAATTGTTATTATATTAGTTATTATGATTTTCTTTCGTTATTAAAAATAAACTGTTTAATATTTGGAATTTTATTATTTACTAGTGTAAAATATTTTAAAAAAGGAAAAAAGACATTGTTTAATTGATGAACTTTCGTTCGAGTTCACATAAATGCTAAGAGCTTCATAGTTATTTATCGTTGTCAAAAATATAATTACTATAAAATGTTTCTTGTAAAAGATAAACTCAGCTAATGATGAAATAGAACTTTAGTAAGACTAATTTTTATTACTTTTAAAGTAAAATCTTTATCATGCATCTCATATATATATATAAATAAAAACTGCATAGAAATAGCGTTTGTTTTATATTATAATGCAAGCCTTGGAAAAAGATTTATATTTAACAATTTATTCATGTGTAAATAATATCTAATGATGCAATTTTGATAATTAAGAGTCAGGGGATCTACCCCTTGGTGTCATTGGCATGTGATGGAGGATAATATTCATTGGTATATTTAATGTTTAAATCAACGTGGAATGATCTGGGATGGAATTGATGGCTATAAAATCAAACGCCCAGGAATTCGATTTCATCATGGGAATTGTTAATGCTTGGAATGTTTAACATGATTTAATATACGTGAATAAAAGAAAAACATTATCTGCTAAGAATACAGAAGCTATTCTAGAAAATTTAACTTGCTATTATTTTAAGGAATTCCAAATTTCATTTAATTTTATGCTTTAAATAGAGTTATAAATTTTTCTCACCCTTTTATTCATTTGTAGCAAACATTTTTTTTTTAAAAAAGAACCCATTTGTTTAGATTTTTATAGGGAGAGAAAAATACAAATACACAACTCAAGGTATACATAAATATATTATATGTTTGTAAATAAAATATTAGCGTAATTGAATGCTTAAATTAAACTGGAGAATGACTTAAAGACAAAAAGTAAGATTTTAAATATTTACATTTATTAGACAATTAATGTATTGAAATCAAACTAATTAATAAGTAAATATATATAATATTTTCTTGTTTAAATGATTAACAGCCTTATGAATGAACTATATCCACAATACACAAATTAGCAATTCATGGACATAACCTTGAGATACATTTAAAGGACATAAACAAAATGATAATGGTATATCTAGTAATATAATTTCATATTTAAAATAATTGATACTTTATTGTACATTATGCACTATAATTTTATAATTTTTATTTCAATTGATATGTTAATATTTAAGTCATAGCTAGTCTTATTGTAGTAAAGATAAATCAATATTTTATTATATCCATGTATATATTTTATTAATTCATAAATATTATAAATTTAACCCCAGTTTCATGAATAAATATTTGTTGTTTGAAGCTAAAATCTTTGTTTCTCTGGTCTCTAGATTATTAAGCATCATTCATATTTCACTCACCAGAATAGCTATTATACATGTATACAGATTTTTTAAATATATTATTAGCAATAGCCATTAAGGATCTATATAGAGGTCATATTATTGCCATCCTATTTAAATCCAGCCTTGAGCAGAGTTGAAGGCAAATGTCTACACTGAGTTAGAACCCCAAGTAGTAATAGGACCTGTAAGTAGAGAAGGCTCTGGCTGTGCCATCCTAAAGGATTTTACGGTCCATTACATATTTTGTTGTAGAAAATCTATAGTTTTTAAGGTTGTATTGGATATTTGATTGTTGAAGTTTGGTTGGTTCTGTTGCAAGTATTGATGTTGGATGGGTAATTTTTATCATTGTCTTGAGGATGTGATGTATTCATGTCACTTGTGACTGATTGATCTCATTCACTGCTCCAACCCAAATTATCATGTTAGTTACTATTTATCATGAAGCAGTTAACAGTAGTCCTGCCATGATTTTAGCTTTAAGACTCCAGAGAGAGTAAGGTATAGTTCTTTTTTATATATGTATAATATTTGTCTCCAAGACTCCCAAAGATGAGCAAGGCAATATTTTATAATAATAGCCCCTAAGACTTGGATGTAAGCAGGGCAGTGCAATAGTGTTTGCAGAAAACTATTATGGGTTGTAGTAGCTTAGAGATACTGAAATGTGATGGTCATCTAAGTGTTCATGGAACATTGTATACTTTAGGAGCAGTCATTGAATTCTTTTATCTAACTCAAAATTGTGAAATGCTAATCATTCTTTTGGCTGTCAGTATCTGTCAGATCTTTAGAGGTATGGATGAGTATATAACCTAAATATATAACTCATTCTTAAAGGACTGTTGATAGTATTTTATGGTCCATTACACCAAGCATTGGTATATATATATATATATATATAACCAATGCTTGGTGTATATTAAGATAGCAAATCTTCAAACTTTAATGGACAGCCTTCAGTGGAGAAGATTGAAGCATGTCCATTAAAATTTGAAGATTTTCTATCTTAATATAAACCGAGCACAGATTATAGATATGTTTGGGAGATGGTGATCTGGACAAACTGATAAGTTCTGGTTTAGCACAAAATACATGCATTGGAGATCATTTATCTTTTTCGTATGTATGTGGTCATGTGTATCGATTGTATAAGATTGAGTGAATGGCAAAAGGAAACTTGAAAGTCTGAATTCAAACTTTTATAATTTTATTTTAGTTTAAATGCTTTTATGTTTAGTAGTTTTATAATAAATAGAATGTCATATCAAAATCAGGAAGATCAAATTGCAGAATTTTTTTTTAAAAAGACTTTTTTGCCATTAATAATACTTGGTGTAACACAGTGAGATTCAGAACCAACAATTTTTATTTCCATTTTGTAATTGGTAATACACAACATAGGTTTTCACATTTCTATCTGAGTTGTATTGATAATTTAGTATTATCTGTAATAATATAATAAACAGAATATATGTGTAATAGGTTAGTTGAGTATGTTTTGTTAAACCATATACATATTAAAAAATACTATTTCAGTACATTCTTTTTTGAATATGATTTAACATAATATTTACATAAATGTATGTGTTTTACATCCACAAATGATTTAAAATACATATATCGCGACGTATATATATATATAATATTTTTTGCTGATTAGAATATATTTTCTTATATACATATTTAGATTTATTTCAGATTTTATTTAGTTTTTAAAAAAGATTAATTTTCAGGTAAAAAGTTTGCCCTAAGGTAACTATGCAGTTCAAACAAGTTTATAAATATTAAAGCAAAATCTTTCTTGTGATCCACAAGGATAAAACTGCATTAGCAACTGCAGAAATCTCTAAAGATTATATATTGGTTAAAATCTGTTTTCACATTAAAATGAAATGAAAATCGGTGTACTTTAATATTGCAATAAAAATTAAAATTTTTAATTTATTGAAAATTTAATCACGTTAATTTTATATTTAATTATACATATATTAATAGTAATTAAAATTAGAAATATCTTTTACTTTCAATAACCTATTTAATTAAACGTCAAATTAATTAAATTGAATATTTACTTATTAAAGTTGAGATGAAAAAAAAATCATAAATTTTATAATTATTATTATTGTTGGGAGAAATTTTAGCGTATTCTTTTTAATTACCATAAAATTATATGCATGCATATCTTATAATCATATATATCATTATTTAAAAACGGCATAAGCAATTTTTTCAAAAATGAGTGAAAATCATTTATTAGAAGTTAATCGAAATATAATAAATATGAATGATCAGAATAAGGAATTTCAGGAAACTATTGCAGCAGAAGTGAACAAGTATTGTTAGGAGATAACCTTAGAAAACCATAGGATATTCAGGTGAAATAGGATTCAAATAATGAAGGTAAAGATAAAATTATGGAAATGAATTTATAGGAAAAATAGAAGAGTTAAATATTAAGAAAAATTGCACAGGACATTATTCAGAAGGAAACATGCCAATACTTCATAAAACTAATACAGAAAAGTTAGATGTAAATGATTATTGGTGTTCAATAGACTCAAATGTTTCTCAATTTATTCATATTCAAATTTTTAGAGGAGAATATGATGAAAATCCTATAGAATATCTGACAATGTTGGAAGAACTATGCATTTTAAATGCTATGACAGAGTTGAGAAGATAGCCATTGCAATCCATCACCTAGGTATAGCTGCTAGAGCTTGATGAATATTATTCTTTGAATTACCCAGAACTTATTCTGAATTTAAAGAAAAATTAATTGCTTACTTTAGGGATGAAGAATGACAAGACTATATGGTGAAAAATATCTCAAGAGAAATACAATTTTATCAAAAAGCATGGCTTAATTTTTTTAGGCAGTAAGTAGTGAACTTAAAGATGCTAACCATTTTCCATTTATCAAAAACAGCTATTATAGGAATAATGCAGCAAAACATACTCAGTAATATAGAGACCATATTAATTGGAAATAAATGTTGCTCAATTAAAGAAATTTCAGATATTTTTGTAATTCTAAAAGCAGATAGTTACTCTAATGAAAAGATATGAAAATAAGAAAAAGAAAATTTTAATTATAGAATATTCAACATAAATTGTGGCAGTAGTAAACAAAAGGAAATACCAAAGTGAAACAGGGAGAGAAATAATTACCAGACAAGAGAATATAATTCATATAGAATCAAATCAAAATAAGCCATACAGTCAGATGTCTTATCAAGTGAATGAATTCCAAATTAATGGATGTACATATATGAAGGCTGAAAGTATGATGGTAAAAGATACCACACCAAAATTAGGAATAGACAATCAAACTAGTATGTATCTCATTGGAAAATTCCACACTGAGGGATCCACTAAATAAATTTCAGAGGGACAGCTTATACATGACAATAAATTTTTTAGAACTTGATATGAATGAACTTTTAGTAAAAGATCAAAAAGACACCATATCCATCAATAATTGTCCAAAAATTGTTGCAAAAATTGAAAGAATTGAAACTAGGGCATTAATAGATTTAATAGATTAATAATTTGTATGCAACACTCTTTTGTGGACTTAATTATTTTGTCTTTTTGACCTTCAACATTTTCAAACTTTACATCCCTTTTTTGCATAAGGTTTGGATTGAACATCCCATTCCTACCTTAAAATGTTTAAACTCTTTTATAACTTGCCCTGAAATCTTTGCTATACTTCTTCTATCTTTTGAATCAAGGTTATGGATTTTAGCCTCTTCCCTTAACATCATATTTTCACTTTGTACTGCTTCTAACATTGCTTCTAATTTTTGAAAAGGATCTTCTAATTTTGCTTCTAGCCCTTTTATGAAGTAAAAAATTTCTTGGAAACTGAGATTGGGCTTGCCTGATGAATCTTTGTTAGTTCTATCCATTGTACTAAGTTATTAGTAAAGCACAATGTTATCTAATAATAACTAATAGTTTTAGTAAATATAAATATATTATTGTAATGTAATAGTCCAGGGTCTGCTTTTTTTCCTTTTACTACCTATAAGTAAAATTAATGACACCCTTGTAGAATAGAATCTTGTTTCTATTTCTTTTAAAATATATATAAAAAAGATAACTATTTATTCTGTTCTAGTGAGAGGAATATACTTAAAAATAATTTTTTTTTATCACAATACAAAATTTTGTATTCTGCATGAACAATTCACTCATCAGTCACATGTCAATGAATTAACTTGTTTAGATTACTTATTTTTGAGCCCCACATTGGCCATGCCAAAATTATAATGATACGCATTGGCAAAAGAAATGTCTTTTAAGTTCAGATACCAATTTTCAATAGATGGATTTATATGTTGAGATTCTTAATATTCTATTTAAATTTTATTGAATGAAATTACTAACTATAAGATCTGTAAACTTCTTCATAAATATTAGTTGAAAACAAGGTTCTACAATACCATATATTTAAAGTTAAAGGGTACTTTTGATTAACTTCAAGTATATTTAAATTGAAAAATAATTGATAATTAATGATCCCAGGGTTTAAATAATAATAATAATAATAATAATAATAATAATAATAATAATAATAATAATAATAGCTGAAATACACAGGCTTATATATACCTGCGTCTATATATGTAATAGGGGTATGAAAGATTTCATGACCCACCACTCTCACACTATTATAAGATGATGATAATAATAATAATAATAATAATAATAATAATAATAATAATAATAATAATAATAATAATAATAATAATAATAATAATAATAATAATAATAATAATAATAATAATAATAATAATAATAATAATAATAATAATAATAATAATAATAATAATAATAATAATAATAATAATAATAATAATAATAATAATAATAATAATAATAATAATAATAATAATAATAATAATAATAATAATAATAATAATAATAATAATAATAATAATAATAATAATAATAATAATAATAATAATAATAATAATAATAATAATAATAATAATAATAATAATAATAATAATAATAATAATAATAATAATAATAATAATAATAATAATAATAATAATAATAATAATAATAATAATAATAATAATAATAATAATAATAATAATAATAATAATAATAATAATAATAATAATAATAATAATAATAATAATAATAATAATAATAATAATAATAATAATAATAGGGTGATTAAATTGAGGTGATATCAGTGAACAAATAAGATAACTAATACAAACTTTTAAAATGAAAAATCATCCAATTCTATTTACATCACTAAAGAAATAATAATAATAAGCAAATAACATTAATAGTTTAAACAGCTCGGATCAACTTATAACATTCAACTTACAAAGCTGTTACAAGTAGTTTTATAAATAAATGTTGCACATGAAAATAAAATCAAATAAAATGTTTGGGTAAGTGAAGCAGACAAAAGAATATTATAATCCTAAGCATTTCAGATATATATAATAATGGAATTCTTTAGTTTATTGTCATCAGTTTTTAAACAAAAATAATATAGCTTGTGCAAACTATCTAAACATCCACACATTTACGAATTATACTGTACATGCACATAAATATATAAATAAAATAATTTTATTAAAATTGTTTTACCTAGCCAGTAAACCTATTATTTCCAAAAGTTCTAAAACAAAGAAAAATATGCATGCATAATAAAAAAAAATAATAAGTGAAATTTTTTTTTATTCCTGGGGAAATTTCTTTTTTAAAAGTTCTTGTAGAAAAAGTTCTTGATTCTAGATCTTGTAATCAATGAAGCTTAACATAGTTAATGGATGAATTGATTCTAAGTCATCATTTCTTTACACTGAATCAATTGCTTGTAGGATGATGCATTTTTTCAATAAAGTTATTTCACTCCTCAATATCACAAATAACTTCTCTCAAATAATTTTGTTATAGTTATGATAAAATTTCTTATTTTATATTGCAATAAATTTCTTATCACCATTTTATAAGAATAAATTTCATGAATATAACTTATTGAAATTTTAAATAATGCTTATAAATAGGATTCTTCTGAAAAAATGATGAGGAAAATTCTAAATGCATGTAAAATGATAATCATCAAACATATAAACAGGAATTGGAAGGATCAAAGGCATTTGTCTTTTTTTGACTTGCTTCCAACGAACTGTATATTTCTTCAGGAAATATATATGATGTTATCAGTTTCAGATTTAGATTGCAAGTAATTAATTTTATTCTATATTATTCTTTATTGTCTCATAATTCCACATAATATTGTTATAGGGATTCTAGAATAGATTATCTACTGAAATCTTTATATAAATTTTGGTATATTCATACACACATTTAAAGCTAGTGTTTTAGAATTTTTGGAGATTAATAAAAATATAAACCTTTCAGTAGTTAGATTTTTATTTAATAATTTTACCTAAGTTCACATATATGGCTATTATCATTCAATCTTTATTAATTAAAGTCTGAAGTATAATAAGCTTTTCGTTTTCAAACATTTATTTATAATTTGGAATATTTTGAAAAATAAACTCTGAAAAAATTATAAATCATATAATTAACATGTAATATATATATATGAAAAACAAAAACAAGTTACTCACGTAACCGCTATCACTTGTTATTTATGTTCAAAAGATGGTGCTTTACCAAAACCACCGAACAAGTGTAAAATTTGTTTACATAAACGAAAAAAGAGTCAGAATTAACTACCTCTTTCATTTGCTCACCCCCAGATCAGCTGATTTCAAGCTGGTTTGCTCTCCTCAGTGAGGGATAGAGTATAGAAACTAGATCTAAACACTGACTCTCAAGTGTTTATGCAAAACGTTTCTATCAGATTGCAAGCGTGAATTTTCAGACCGGTAAAGTCTTCAAACTCAGCCTAGCAAGCCAGATATTTATATGGGTCTGATCTCAGTTCAGTATCACCATATAATCAAAGTCTCTGCAATATATATCATTGCAAGAAAACTTTAAAGGTACATTTATGAAAAACAAAAACAAGTTACTCACGTAACCTGCTATCACTTGTTATTTATGTTCAAAAGATGGCGCTTTACCAAAACCACCGAACAAGTGTAAAATTTGTTTACATAAACGAAAAAAGAGTCAGAATTAACTACCTCTTTCATTTGCTCACCCCCAGATCAGCTTATTTCAAGCTGGTTTGCTCTCCTCAGTGAGGGATAGAGTATAGAAACTAGATCTAAACACTGACTCTCAAGTGTTTATGCAAAACGTTTCTATCAGATTGCAAGCGTGAATTTTTCAGACCGGTACAGTCTTCAAACTCAGCCTAGCAAGCTAGATATTTATATGGGTCTGATCTCAGTTCAGAATCACCATATAATCAAAGTCTCTAAAATATATATCATTGCAAGAAAACTTTAAAGGTACATTTATGAAAAACAAAAACAAGTTACTCACGTAACCTGCTATCACTTGTTATTTATGTTCAAAAGATGGCGCTTTACCAAAACCACCGAACAAGTGTAAAATTTGTTTACATAAATGAAAAAAGAGTCAGAATTAACTACCTCTTTTATTTGCTCACCCCCAGATCAGCTGATTTCAAGCTGGTTTGCTCTCCTCAGTGAGGGATAGAGTATAGAAACTATACATAAACACTTGAGAGTCAGTGTTTAGATCTATTTTCTATACTCTATCCCTCACTGAGGAGAGCAAACCAGCTTGAAATCAGCTGATCTGGGGGTGAGCAAATGAAAGAGGTAGTTAATTCTGACTCTTTTTTCGTTTATGTAAACAAATTTTACACTTGTTCGGTGGTTTTGGTAAAGCGCCATCTTTGAACATAAATAACAAGTGATAGCAGGTTACGTGAGTAACTTGTTTTTGTTTTTCATAAATGTACCTTTAAAGTTTTCTTGCAATGATATATATTGCAGAGACTTTGATTATATGGTGATACTGAACTGAGATCAGACCCATATAAATATCTGGCTTGCTAGGCTGAGTTTGAAGACTTTACCGGTCTGAAAAATTCATGCTTGCAATCTGATAGAAACATTTTGCATAAACACTTGAGAGTCAGTGTTTAGATCTAGTTTCTATACTCTATCCCTCACTGAGGAGAGCAAACCAGCTTGAAATCAGCTGATCTGGGGGTGAGCAAATGAAAGAGGTAGTTAATTCTGACTCTTTTTTCGTTTATGTAAACAAATTTTACACTTGTTCGGTGGTTTTGGTAAAGCGTCATCTTTTGAACACACACACACATATATATATAATGTTAACACTTATCTATATATTCTATTAATTTTTTTTAAAAAATATTTCAAGTGACAAAGATAACTTTTATCAACAAATATTGACACTTGAAATATTAAAAAATTTCTACAGGTAAACGATGTTAGCATTACACATATGTAAATGTGTTTAAACAAATTAACATGCATTGTGAAATAATTAGTTGGATGATTGAACTGGTAGTTGTTGTATAATTTGTTTATCTCTCTGCCAGTGTTAACATTATAAATATTTGGTTTTTATATAAACTCATCCTTTACTGTTTGCTTGCAAGATTATTATAACATATTAGAAATTAAACCTTTCTTGTAAAATTTAAATATACACTGTTTTCACTGAATATCTTAATTTATTAAAAATTTGCCTTTATAATTAACAATGGTTTGTTTATGTGTATGTAAGAACTTAGATTAAATAGCATTGTAAATTTATTAACAGGATGATTTAAACATATGTTGTTATTTACTTTGTTTACATAATTGCCAGCTTAACATTATGTACATTGTTTTTTTTATGGATATTTATCTATAATACACAATTTGTCAAACAGTAGACTTGCCAATTAGTACAGTAGATACAAGAAAGTATATCATTTTGGTATTAGTTTAATTATAAAGTAGTAAATTTAATAACACCAAAATGCCAATTAAGTTCAAAGTGAATTTAAAGAATAATTTTTTTTTTTTAGTTTTTAGGCTTTGTAAAAAGTTGTGTTTAATCTAAGGCAAAGACAAATATACAGAATAATCTGAGCTTCAATTGTAAAGATGTATAATAGGAAAAATACATACTCTCTTAATATAATGTTAAATAATAATAAAACATTTTTTTTTCAATTAACACTTAAATTTTTGCGTTAAACAAGGATTTTTTAAATATTATTTTTCCATATCTAAATTTATCTAATTATATGCCAAAAGTAATTTTGTTTATATTTTTGAAGCATAGTTATATCTAATTTTTATTATGCCACAAAATTCATTGTAGTAATGAGATTTCTAACAACAGGTATTAATAGACATGCATGGAAACAAACAGTGGCACAATTAGCTACTTTTGAAAAATGTAATATGCTTAAACTGAAGTTAATTTGTAATATTCTGAAATGTACCACTGTATATATTTTAAGTTCTCTGTCAAAAAACAAGTAGAATAAATGGTAATTTGTTATTGATTGTCATATTCAAAATTGTTTGTTTTAGCATTTCAATTTTAAAACTATGTTGTAATCTTATATCATTTTACTGCAATTAGATATACAAATGCCAAATTTTTTGTACTCACTTACTTGATATGACATAATATACCTAAATACATTAGGAAAGAAGTTAACAAATCATTTTAGCTCATATATATATAGTTTTTACTTAATTAAAAATTAATATAACTTATTTTTATTATTAAACACAGCCACATGACATTCTTAATCCAACTCCATCTATGTTTTTCTCATGGGCAATGTTTCGACATAATTAAAAAACCCATTTTACCACATTTGTTTAAAAATTTATATACTGTATCTGCAAGTAAAGTTCTCTGCCGAACGCTGTAAAATAACTAGGTAATAAAGTGTTTTAATAAAATTATAACATCTGATCTTCATTGGTGTTAATTAGCCATTTTATTGTTTGTCATTTCAACATATCCTATACATTAATTTTAAAGCTATAGTATATATTTTAATGAGGTTTAATAATAGACAATGTTTACATTTTATAAAATGAAATTTTATGATAAATGCCACAAAATATATGCTTAAATGTTTTGTCAAATTGATCAAATTAATTATAATATTAATGTTCAAAAATAAATCAACCATCACATCAAAAATCAAAAATAACCAGTTTCTATTTCCATCATTGAATTCCCATCCCCTCTCCTTTCCCGCCTTTAACTGTAACTACTTCGTGAAAGTTTTAAAATAAATAAAAACAAAAATTATGACTTTATGTGATAAAAGAAACCTTTGAAAGTATTAACTGAAAACTGAAATTCTTAACTCACCACAAATACTGATGTTTATCTTCCAGGCAATTAATTTAAGCACAACACATTCATTATTTAAAAGGTTTTATTAAAGTTCAAAGCTTTCAACAACAATAATAATATATATGTTATTCAACATGTTTTTTCATAATGTTTTGAAAAATAAGTGAATATGTAAAAAACAAAAAACAAAACACATTTTAAAATATCTCCTGCTGGGAAAAAGCCTTTCCAGATTTCTCTACAGGTGAATAAAAAATCAGACTAATCGATATTCAAGTTGTGAACGTTTTTTTTTAAATTTGATAATAATAATAGCTAAATATTATTCACCGAGCATCAATTGAATTATCTAAGTTAATTATGTGCTAATTACCTGAAAGAAAATCTCTAAGCTTGCTTAAAAATTAAGTCCAAATATTATCCAGATCTCAATCCATGAACATGTGAGAAGCATGCATATTAAATCCCTATGGTATATAGGTTGTTTTTTATGAACACGTTGATGTTTTTTTTTTTGAAAGTCCAATTCTACATTACTTATTCTCTATTTAATTTTTTAAATCTAATCTATCATATTTTAGTATTAGTATGCAGAAGACACTGAAAACTTTAATATAAAAATTTTAAGTCATTTTTTTATGTCTATTCATTTATCTATCAATCAACCACATATTAACACACACACAATATTGTAGTTTTAAATAATTTATTAATTCATAACACTGTTTAGATAACACAAAGAAATATAACTCTGTCTTCTAAGTCACTATAGAAAATTTGCATTTATCTTTATTTTTATGTATAAGAACAATGGGTGCACCGAACAATGTATGCTCATTATTAAAACTCATTAAATTGTGTACGTAACAAAAGAAATGAATACTCTAATCTCAGACATTATAATACTACAACTCCTTAATGAAATCTTAACAAACATTCATTGTTATCAAACAAAAACTTAATTAAAAGAATGTTTACTTTTCTCCCTATTTTCATCTAAAAATCATTTTTTTAAAAATTAATAATACAATAGTTTATTATTTGGGTTTATATATACATATAAACTTTTTAAATTAATTTATATATTTAAGAAAGAGTTTCTAATTTACCGAGTACTTTTTGAATCGTCCACGTGACCTTAAATTAAAAGAATCGAAATGTGTAAATTTCTAATAGTTATGCCATAAATTTTATCTATTGCAACTGTTATTGCTATATAACTGTTAACATTGAAAAAGGATGTTGGTGGATTGCTCACTAACATGCATTACCTTTGATTATAAAACTGAAAAAAAAATCCCACAAGTCTTTATTCTCAGATAACAGAGGATTATCTCTCTAAAGTCAAATGTTGATGTGTTTATCTATATATAATTATTTGTTATATAAAAATAGATATTTATTTTTATGATTGGAAAATATAAATTATACTCTTTATATTGCCAAAATCATCAGCTAAGGCATCTCAAAGTCACAAGATACTAAGAGTGATTGGAATTATAAATTAGCTTGCCATTTGATGATAGTCTTTTTTGGAGACTATCTACAATTACTGATCACTTTCATAGGAATGAAGATTACATGAATTAAAAGAAAAACTATTATTAAGGAAAACGTTGTTAAATACTGTCAAGTCAAAAGAAGAATTCATTAATTAGAAAAGTGAGAATGTATTTTATTATAAAGGAACTGGAAGACAGCATTATAGAGATTGATTGCATATCAGGCGCAATAGCAAGATTAGTTATTTAACTTAATGAAGAATATTAAATAAAGATATCCAGATTTATATCCATCAAGTTATTTTTTGTAATGAAAAAGTAGAGGACTTTTATACAGATGTACAGACCTAATATTATGAAGTTGTCATAAAACATGTAATTTTAGAAGTAATAATTAATTAGGAAGGTGGAAATTCGGATAAAAAAGAAATAAAAAAGCATCATAGATCTGTGAAATTTGCAAAGAAATTGTACATCAAAAAAGAAATATCCAAGGAAAAATTATATAGGATGCAATCACATGAAGACATAAATAAAAACAGATTTTAACTAGCACAATGTATTAAATGAAAAACAAAAACTCTGGAGTAGCTGTAGCCAGTATGGCATATATGTTACTCTGAGTAGCATTTAATAGTTACTTTTTTTAATAAAAAAATCTCATTAAAGTCAAATAACATTAAGATGTTGGTCAACCTTCCAGTATTTATGTATATTAACACAATTATATTGTTTATTTAATATGTTTCCTGCCATATATAAGCTAGAGAATAAAAGATTTTTAAAAAGACCATAACAATTGTTGATATACTCTAATCTACATGTTAACAATTTTTAATACAATACATGAACAAAATTAGTAAAAAAATAACAGATACATAACTATGATCTATTATATATATATATATATATATATATATATATATATATATATATATATATATATATATATATATATATATATATATATATATATATATATATATATATAGTAGAAACAAAAAGTAACACTTTAATAACAATTTTAATTGAAACAAAGAAATGTATACAGAAAAAAAGAAATATGAAAGTATCAAAAAATAATCCATTTAGAAGAATTGAATATCTGGAATTTTGTAAAAATGGATAGAAAATAATTCTGAAATGTAATAATAAAATGAAAGTTATAAAAAAAGAAAATGAGCATAAACTGCCAGTTATATTGGATTTGGTAATCATAAAAATATTTTTTGACCATAGAATATCACCACTGGGATTAATGTTTTGTGAAACATCTCGACATAAATTTATAATATTATATACTCCCAATAATATTTATTACAATATAATAGCAGTCATCAAGCTTCTTAAAATGATACTAAGTGAATTGTGATTAGTAAGAACACCAGGCTGCATAATTCTATTTTTGCCAAAAAATTTTCAGATGTTTTACAAAGAGTATTTTGTAAATTAACATGCAAAATCGAAGGAATTAAAATAAGTGGAGATTACTTAAGTTATATGGATTTTTTTGTTAGATGATATACTTTATTTTTCTCAAATAATGCTTCAGAATCTCAGAAAAAGTTATGAAGGCTATCAGATGAAAGCAACAAAATAGCAGTAAGGATAATTTAACAATTAAAATAGGTAATAGAGATAATCCAAGATGTAATTAAAAAAATATTATATGTATAATTTCTTTACATATTTATTTTTTAATTATGTTTAAATAAATATATATAAAAAGTTTATAAAAGTGGATTTGATTTTTTATTTAAAAGAACAATCAAATGGAATTCCACAGTCTGCAAAAATTATGTTTGAATATAAGAAAAAGAAATGAGTTGATTTTAATATTAAGAAGGTAGGTAGTTGACTTGATTAGAATTGGATATAATTTGGCGAATAATCAATTTATATCAATTAAAAAAATAGTTTGTTTAAACATTTAGAATGGTAGCTAAGTAAAGGTTTATTCTGTATGTTAATTTCATTAACTGTAACCAACTACAGTTAACAAATTTAACATACGGAACAAACCTTTACTTAGCTAATGTTCAAAACATTAAGCAAACTAATTGCAAATAGGATAAGAGAGAGGAAAATAATCTGAATATCAATTAAAAAAGTATAAACAAATAGAATGTTTATTATTTAGTCCTTTGCATGGTTTAGTGTAGGGGCAGAGTGTCAGACTCTGGAATGTGGATTGGTGTTTTAGTTCTGATACTTCCAGTGCTCAAACTTTTTGTAAACACCTGACCAAAAGATATTTATTTTAGTTATTCAAAAGGTCATGTAATACTTAAGCACTTAATTTAATAAGTTTTATTTTTTAAATTCATTATGTTAGTATTCTGGTAAGTTGAATAGAACAAAATTGTCATATTATTAATTAGGTAGGTATCATTTGATTTTGAGCACTACAAGCATGAGATTGAATTTTGATTCTGAAACTTATAGTTTTGAAGCCCAGTGCTCAACTACTGTGCTAAACCATGTTAGCCAAAAATAATCAAATTATTAGTCATTTCACAGATTATGAAATATTTGAACAATGTGAGTGATAAATTGAGCCTCAATTTAAAAACTCCAATGTTTTCCTCAGAATATTTATTTTCAGTATATTTGTGGCCACAGTGGGCAATAGACTGACTCAGCATAAATATGTATACACAAAAGCTACAACCAAAAAAGAAGGCAGCTCAGTATTTGCTGACCACCAGCAGGAACACAACCACAAATTTGAACCATCTAAAGCCAGCATTGTATGCACAGAAAGAAACGATGTCGGGAGGAAGGTCAAAGAAGCATGTTTCATCACCAGCGATGCCAGAGCAATAAACAGAAAGGACATGTGTTTCGCAATTTCGAAAAAATGGATGATATAAGTAATTTGCATGCATTTGCATATAGCTAACAGTATCAAAAGGACTATGAATATGAAGCTAAAAGGGCTCTGAAAGCACTAAGTCTAAAAGATAGAAAAGATAAAAAAAAACTACTAATTAATAAACTTAAAAGTTTCACCGTAATGCAATTAATTTTAGCGTATCAGTAATATTCTATAATATAAGTCAGTGTTCCAGTACTCAAGTAAAAATCTTCTGATTATATCCAGGGAAAAAGTGATAAAATATTATTTCTAATGATTGGTTGCACAAATTAAACAGGAGAATGAGTTATATGGTTTTATAAACTCATTGAATTTCTTTGTTTGCAGTATATTTTTCAGGCTATCAAAACATCAACCAAATCAACATGACCAGATGGTATACAGAAATCAAACGGATTGCATTTTTGATGATGGTGATATTTAGTGTTAATACTAAAAAAATATGATTAGGAGCTGATTGATTAATTAAAATAAACAACCATAAAAATTAAAATGTATATTAGAAGATAAAGTGTAAAAAATAAAATAAAACTCCCAAAATATAGAAAATGTCTTGAAAGAAATTGCTTAAAAGTACCAATGGACAAAATTGCAATTAAAATAAAGGTAATTAAAATGAAATAGAATGAACATACATAAGTGATATATAATAGTCATCAACTGATACTTTAGATGAAATCTCATATATAGAAACTCAATTTTATTAGATGATATCAGCTTATATTTGAGATTATTATTAAAAAATAAGAACCAAATAATTGGTGTTATGAGATCAGAAATTTTTTCTTAATTAAAGAATTGATAAATATACAGGCATAATTATTCCAATTAATGTGAAACTTGACCATAGTCAAGATAACAAGCACGCGCATATGTATATTTTCTGACTGGTTATATTAATTAAAAAGGGACCGTACTTGAAAAATGTATATGGGAGGGGGGAGGGATTAGAGATTTTTTTGCAAAAGATACAGATAAAAAAAATTGTTTATGATAAGAGGGATGATGAAAAAGTTGAAATAAAGCAAGCAAAATAGCCGAGATATTTTTTTATGCTTCTGATTTTGAGAAATTGCCAGGATAGGTATATCAGTTTCATTGTATATTACGTTGAGAAATTCTAGAGTCACATTGTATTTTTTAAAACTATTTATAAAAGGATTTATCTAGTTACTCATAAAAATAAAAATAAAAGTATTTATTTGATAGATTATTAATATTATTCTTTTGTTTATTCAAACAAAATAAATTTGTTTTTAATGCAGTTTATAAATATTTATTAACTTATTCCAACGTATAAAATTAATATATATATATAGTATATAACTGCTTTGATAAATAATAAATTTACTGAAATAATTTAAAGAAACTATTTACTTGTAGAATAAAGTCAGTATAAATTTGTTTCTTATACTTAAATTTAGAAAGAAAAAAAACATTAAAAAGGTGATTTAAAAGTTTTACTAATTATATTGTGGATTTTACTCGACTTATCTGGAAATGTTTAAATAGCAAAAGCTTTTCTCCAGAGTTAAACAGAATTTAAATTGTTGATTTTTATTCATGAAATGTTTTTTTTTTTTACTATAGTGTCAAGAAGCAAGAATGTGTTTTTAATTTTTATTTTAAATATATATGAATCTAATTAAAAATTTAAAAAAATGTATATATTTAAAGTTAAAGGTTCAAACTGAACATTAAAGATGTTGATTTATCCATAGAAATATCTAACATATAAAATGAGAATATTATGTAAACCATTAACTTATTACTTATAAGATGGAAAAAAAGAGAATGTGAATATATTTCTGTTTTTCTTTCATTAAAATGATTTATTAAACGAAACACTTTAATTGCTCATAACAATCAATATAAAATGGAGTAAAAATGTATTTTGTTTAATGAGCTTTCAAAATTATTGTAATCCAAATCTTCATCATCAGAAACTGCCATAAGTATATGATTTTTTTTTCATCCTTTCCTTGTTCAAAAGATAAGTAAATGTAAATTAGTCTCAAACCATTCTTTAATGCCATTGACCATATTCTACTGTTTCTTCCCTTTTGTATATCTGATGTACCAGTCATTTAACATATCTGGCCAAGCAGTTGCAGCTTCCTCATTACAATTTTCCTCAATAAATTTATTCTTGCTGATTCACTTTTTAATTAAAATTGTCAATAACTTTCTAAAATATGTTTTTTCAGATATCATTTCTTTAAAATCTTTTGTCATTATTCATGTTTTAAATCCATGTAATGTACCAGTAAAAAACCTGTTATCTTTGCCTTTTCAAATTCTGTTTATGGCTTTTAGATGTGTTCCATTCTGTATATTCTTAATTTTAATTTAATTGCCAAGATGTTACAAACATTTTCTAATTTAATTGATCAATTATTATTTTTCTCTTTTTTTTTCTTCTGAACATCATTATTTTTACTTGGCCATATTCATATGCTTTGCTTTCTCATTTAGTATCTTTCAATGTGGATTTAAATCGTTTTTTTTAATCTTCCTCACTGATTACTATATAATTTGAAAATTCTAAATTATTTCTTTTCATTTATATATTGATGAGAACATTTGCATATTCTTTTGATTTTTTATATTACTTTTTTTCAGATAAGCAATGAAATTATTTAATGAGACTGGATTTTTTTTTTGGTCTTTTATTTTTTCCAATTTCAAAATAATTTCTAGTTATTCCACAAATTTTTATGCTTTTTTAATTTTTGAATTATCAAAAATATATTTTAAATATCTAGTTTTTTTTGTTAATGTTTACTCCATATTATTAAAATATTATTTAAATCATCTATGGATCAGAATTATCAAAAATTTTTTTGAATATTGATAAAATGCAGCTACTCTTCTTCTTTGGTTTTTTCAATAATATGATATTTTTAGCTTTTGTAACTTTAGATTGTTATCTATCAAGTTTAAACTTTTAAGCTTTTATTTAAGATATTCATCAAGACTTAGCTCAAAATATTAATTAGCATAATAGCTATATAATTTTCACATTTTGTTTTGCCTTTTTTTCATAGATTGGCATAATAATTTTTTATCCTTTTTCCTTGCAATATTACATAACTTGGAAATCTTTTAGATATTCCATTATTTCCAGAGTGCCAAATTTTTAATTTATTCTTTGCTCTTTTAACTTTTTTCAATAAAATATCATCTTCATTACTATATAAAATTATTAAACTTTCATAGTTTTTTTCTTCTATTTTTCTTTCTTTCTCTCTCTCTTTTTTTTAAAAAAAAAAACCAATTTGCTTTTTATAATGTAGGATTTGTTTAGGCTGCCATTTTTAGTAAACATTTTTACATATGCGGTATATTTATCTGGATGTATATATTCTAAATTTTTTTATTTTTACCTATCCTTCTTGGTTACTTTCTTTATCTTGTTACAATTACTTATATTGCTATTATTCTGAAAGTTTTAAACTATCTCATATTTTTTACCATATTTTATGTGTGATTCACTATATTGAGGTTTTTAATTCTTGAATCTATTTTTTTTCTCTACATTTCTGATTTTTAAAAATTATACAGATATTCCTCATTTCTGTCTTTGATATCTTGATCAGATTTGTTTATTTATGAAAGTAATTTTATTTAATTTCATAATCTTCTGTTTAATAAATTACAATCCAAATCTGTTCTCTCTAAAACACAAACTGCTGCTTTACTGATATTAAATATGTTCTGCCTATTCAATATCATATGTATTATACTTTATTTTAATCATTCAATCTCTATCACCTTTCTAGAGTTCTTCTGCTAGAATCATTATTGCAAATCATAATGTGCTATTTTAAAATGAATTGTAATTTTTTTAACAATTTTTATTATGTTCATTGAAATATTATTTGTTAATTTGTTTCCACTCATCATTTTTCCAATCTTAGAATTCCAATCTTCTTTAATGATAATAATATCTTTATGAGACAATCATAAATGGTTAGTTTCAGGCTATTGTAAAAGTATTCTATTTCATTATCTGTATTATTTGATGCAGTAACATGTACTTGAATCTTAAAAAGATTTAAATGTATACACCATCAATTTTGCATTGATGTATTTATATTCTATCAATGATTGTTTTTTATAACTAATGCAAATCTTACATCAATTGAATTAATTCAATACCAGATAATCTCAAACTATTTAGCTATTTAAAGACAACCATCTAAAAATGACAAATTTGTATCTTTCCTGGTTTTTGGAATAAGTTATTTTGTCAGGTATCTATACTAACTTTATATAATTTAATATTTGAAATTTGTATTTTTTTTAAAAAAAAAACAACAGACTTAACTGATCCAATTCTGATTTTTCATTTAATAGCATGTCCTAGCTTTTTATGATCAGTTTGCACACTGGAATGATTTTTTTTAAAAATGAAAGTTGCATCTTACTTTATTCATGTTTTATTTTTTGTAATCAATATAAGACATTCATAATTAAAAATAATATGCATCCCATTTATTACACAGATAAAAAAATTTATTGGGCAGCTGCCTTTTAGGAGAATATTGCAGAGATTGCAAACATTTCCTGCAACTAATGACAATTGTTGATGATGAATTCCTTGCCTGTTGTACCACTGGAATTATAAATCTACTTCTTCTACAACTCCACAGATCCTTTCTTCTATTTTGTGAAATCTGAAAAACAGAAAACTGTTTGTACTGGAAACAAGCTTTAAATAAGATAACATTTAGTATTATGGTATAGAAAAATATTTTTAATCAGATGCAACTTATTGATTATTTGTCATAAATTTTCATACTTGAAGGCCATTTTATTAATTTTCAACTGTGAAGAATATTGGGAGTCAAAATTTAACTTGTGACTAAACACAAAGTAGAATAAAATCAACATTCAATCTATTTCGAAAAAAATACACACAAACGACAACAGTCTAGGAAAAATAAAAAAACAAATCAAACAAACGGACAACACGGGGTTTTTTTACCAAAAACCACCCCACAACGCATTCAGATACTTAGTGGGATACTGAAATAATTTAATGATATATATTTAAGTTGTCGAACAGACAGAGGATGATAGATTAGAGTAATAATGAAGAGAGAAAAATTAGGTTAGATAATTTTTTAATAAATTATTGAAAGATTGAATAATATTATTTACAGGTACGGTAAATCTCTCATATGTATTTTAAAATAAATTGTGTAGTCATAATAATCGGTTTGTACTGATTACAACTCATGCAATATTTATGTGTTTATGGTTGTACAGGTTGATATGAGAATCAGAGTAATTGGAGCTAAAATATTTAACCACTAGTTATATTAAGTTGTTTTATTTTAATAGATTCAAACCATTGGATATGGATAAATGTGAGGGGTTTTATATAAAAATATAATATATAATATGATGTATGATGGTTGCAGGGATTAAGGATACTAAAATAATAACTTGGGTGATTGACGGAATACGGGTGGTTGTACTTTGACAAGTCTTAATCCCAAGAGATCGGGACACTAACAGGGATATTTCGAGGTGATCAAGAGATTCCTGGAGAAGAATTCTTTCTCTCCATATGGTAGTAAAGGAGAACAGGGAAGGTAAAGGATTGGTAACATCGAGAAGAGTGATCGGAACTGGATTTTAAACGAATTATATAACCTTTTATCTATCCGAAATGTTCTACAACAGTGATATAACTATTCAATAAAAACATGGAAATCAAATCGAAAAGTAACAATTAATTAATTTCACTCTGAAACCCATAACTCCCGGATTATTCGGAAGGTAATAATAGAATAAAATATTCACTTATTATTCTTACTCGTAATAATATATAAAAAAAAAATATAATAAAATTTTAGACTATTTTAAGTATTTGAGATTTGGAGTATAGATTAAAATATCATGACAAAGAAAAGAAACAATAAAAATACTTGAATATTTCTCAACTCAACATAAATGAAACAATTTTAGTTCGATAAAAGAAAATTACTTTAAAATGAATATAATAAATATTATGAGATAAACTTTACTGACTTTAATTAGAGTTGAGAAATATTATTATTGGATGTTTTGTTTGTAAAATAAGTAATAGTAAAAATATAAATGTATTCACAAATGGATTATTAGTAGGACAAATATTAATAATTATCATCTAAAGACTAGACACAGAAATATTAGAAGAAATTTATGAAGGTTTTAGTGTAACATTTTCAAATGGAAAACAAGAAATTTAATGAATTAATTAGGTTAACAGATTAAATATAAAATTATTATGAGAGGAAAGTTAAAAAGTTCATGTAACAAAAGTTACCATTCTTTCTCGTCCGGCTTTTCTTCTTGGGTGATATGTATGAAGAATGTAGGGCGATTTGAATTTCTTAGAATGGCATGGTTAATTTAAATGTTGGAATTTGGAAGACTGGAAGCAGGAAAAATTAAAATCAGGATGAAAGATTTAAATTGGAGAACAGGGATCAGCTTCTTGGACTTGCCATCATTATTGCAGTTTGGGAACTTCTTAATAACGGTTGAAGTGATTCTCTGGAACAACTACTTTGCTGTAGTGGGATCTAGAAAAGTCAAAAGTTAGAGTGTCTATCTTATATTTAAGATGGCTGGTTGCTTTCTGTAGTTTTTGTTCATGACTCCGCCTCCTTTGATTTTCCAGCCTCCAGCAATATCTAATTTTTGACTATACAATAGCATTTGTTTCTTGATAAGAGTCAGTTCGTTTTCATTTATTTTTAAATTTAATACATGATTCTAAATTGACAAAACAATTACATCGAATTAGTGAATAAAAAATATAAATTCATTATCTAATTTATGAAGTCAAATTAATTATTCTATACATTTTGTACAAGTAAGATTTTGATTAAAAATACTGATCAAAGGAATGTGACTTTTGATCAGCATTTTTAAATGACTTTGTATAATTTGCAAAATTAAAATTTAAAAAAAATATACACGCAATTGAAACTTTTAAATTGAGCTAATATAAATCCACAAACCACACACACACGAATATTATTTATCATGATTTGTAACATTTATACTCATACTCTTTACATTAAATTCTTTTTAAACAAACACAAAATAAATAACTTAAAATTTATGTGGCTTGGGATAGAAAAAGTCTCATTGCGGGTAAATAGTGGTTTAGAATTACCGTTCTTAAATGACCCATAATTACCGTTCTTAAATGACCCATAATTACCGTTCTTAAATGACCCATGAAACTAAGATCGATTCTTCGATCTGTCTGTTTCACTATTATATATATTAATGTAAAATAATACTCATACAGAGTCAAAATATAAAATTTTTAAAAATATTATTTTGCTTAGTATACTTTCAATATTTTTATGTCATATTCATTCTATGGAGAATATTAATTTTTGATGATTTGGATACTATTACTTTTTTGTTTTATTACATATTCACTTTCTGTAATGAACCATGCCTGTTTTATTTTGCCTTTGCAATTGTTTTTCTCTTCACATATAACTCTAACAACATTTGAATCACAAATATGGCCATGTTCTCTGTGGTAAATGAATTAGAAGTTTTAGGCTTAATCTTAAGATTTCTGATAGATTAATGATTGTTGAGTCATTCTGGTTCTAAGATTTACCCAGAAAGACTCAACATTCATTAACATATAAGAAATCTAAGATTAAGTCTGAAACACCTCAAGCATAAGAAAGAATATCATAGCTGTGATCTGAATGCTGTTAGAGTTATATGTGAAGAGAGAAACAATCATAAATGGAAAATAAAAGAGGTGTGGTTTATTACATAAAATAAATATGTAATGAACCAAAAAAGTAATAGTATTTACCTCATCAAAAAATTAATCTTTTCAGCAGACTGATCATAAATATGATGTGAAAACATCAAAAGTATACTTGGTACAATAATATTATTTAAAAATTTATATTTAAATTCTTGATGAGTATTATTTTACATTAATATCTAGAATGGAAGAATATGGAAATATAATATATATATATATATGTTTTAGAAATACAATATAGTTTGTGTTATGCAAATCAAAGCAAAAACTCATGTCAGCCATTTAAATACTTTTTAAATGAATTTTTATGCAGCCTTTCAGAAGGGGAAGGTATATTAAGATTGCAATCCATGCTAATTTAAAATTGTATAAAAAGTATTTGAATATGTATTAAAAGCATTTATATATATGCACATACACACCTTGATGCTAGTTAGCAATGGACTTTTACGTGAGGATTTTTCCTAGTAATCGCCATCAATTTACAAATAATAGTTTGATTTATAATCTATTATTTATTATAACAATCTTAAAAAGGCAATCATTTACCAAGTTTGATGATAGCACATTGTTGTGACTTCATCAAAGCTAGGTCATTCAAAAAGAAAACGGTGAAGTCTGATGCAAAAAATGTATAGTGCAGAATTTATACTGTATATAATATGTTACAAAGGAATTTTATTTAAGAGAAAAAAGTTACAGATATTCACATTTAGTTATACAGGGTAAATAATCAAAATTACATTGGATATAGGGGGGAAATACAAAAGCATTTCTGTAAATAGTAAATAAATCAAAGATGACTTAGAAGCAATGATGAAATAAATGATAAGCATATCTCATTATAGGTTGGAAAACTGCAGAATGAGAAACCAAGTTGCTGCATATATATCTGGTGAGAAAAATATTTTTTGTCTTTTTAATTTAATTATTTCAAGTTTATTCTTAAAAATATTTGGGGGTCTTCTATTGTTATTATTGTAGAGATGCTGTTATTTTAATGAAATAGAGTATAACTGTTATATTTGTGGATTTCTGCAAAGTTCACATTTGAGAATGTTATTTTTTTAATATGCATTGTATTTATATAGATTCTGGAAAGTTCTAGACTGCACATTGAAATAGAAGATGACTTTAATTTTTCTCTTCTTTATGACATAGGCATATTTTGACAGAGACTTCACTGTTTACTTTGATAAGAACATTAAAGTATTAGTGCTTGAACATTCACAGGAGGTGTTTATTATCAATTCTGAATACTGGTGAAATGCTTGTTTTACCTGTATTTGGATATAATGTAGTATAAGCTTTCTAATAAGTGCATTTTTTCTGAAAAAAATTTGTTCTAAGGTTTTTAATAATATCAATGTTTTTTTGTTTTTTTTTATTAAGGAAAATATAAATACATCTTGTTGGTATACATTTGTTTGGATTTGTTACACATATTATAACAATCATTAGTAAATAATTTTCCAAATTAGAAAATATACCCATTTGATACATTAGTTATTATCATTCAACCTTAGTCTATAATTATTGTGTACTAGTTTTATATCAGAACAATTGGTTCTTCATTTAGTGACTTAGCCAGTGATCATTGTGCAGTCAATGTGTTGATTGACAGTGATCATTTGTCATTATCCATCTAAATGAACCATTTTTTAATCTTGAATTAATTTTTAATTAGCATGCCTGAGAATTGGCTCTTCATCCAGTGGCCTAAGTTTCCCCTAAGTGTCCTCGAAGAGCTTTTCCAGCATTAATAAGCGATTCCTAAACATAGTTCTTGAATAACTTTTTTACACACCTCCCATGGTTCTTTACTTCCCTGTTTAAAAATGAAATAATTCCTCATTAACCATATGGCATGAAGCAGGAACATTCCCATTCTAATTGCAGCAAAGACACCACTCTTTATAGCATCCCTGATTCTTAGAATTTTCATGTTAGGTGGCAGTACTCTGGTTATGATATCAATGTTGTCCAATGTTTTGTATAAAAAGGCAGTTTGTTTGTTGGTATTATTATGTTTATTGTTTCAATATAAGATAGAATTTTATTCATGATTGATAAGAAGATTAGCTGTGTTCTGAATTCTGAATATATGGATTGAGTGTAAAACTAACCCATTGATACTAGAATGCACTTGTAACTTTGTAATTGAAATGACTGAGAATTTCTCTTTCCATGGAAATTTTTAACATAGTGAGTAAATTTTTGTGGTGAATGATTTTTGAGAAAATAATTATTGGAGTATAATATATAATTTTTATGATAATTAACATGTTGCTTGGTATATAATGAGAGGTATGCTTTTGATAATGATGACATTGTTTTTTTATTCTGTTTTTCTGCTTTCACATTGTCTTATAACTTAGGTGGAATGAAAACCATGTGTATGTAGTGTGTTTACTTTTAAATATTTCTTTATGATTTTTTTACTGCATATATAGGCCAAGCACATGATTTGTTCAAATTGAGCTCTAACTTATATGTATTTTCATATTCATTTAGCATCATTAGCAGTGTCTGGAGTTGTTTTTTTTTGTTTCAGGAAAACCATGACATCATCCATATATGTAATACAAGATAAATTATGTTTTAGCATGAGTATATAAACAGAATGGTGAATGTTGAGGAATTGATTGATGTGGATTGAATAAGAATAAAATGTTCCCATTTTAATGTTATGTGCATTTATTTTTTTAATAAGTTTGAAATTAAGTATACAATAGGTTTAGATATTTTTGTATTATTAATTGTATTTATGAGATTGTCAATTGGTATTAAATCATATGCTATTTTTATGTCCAGCTGTATTAATTACCCTTGGATTATATTTTTTAGAGTTATATACACTATCAATGATTGTTTTAAACAATAGAGCTATTTATTTAATCTGTGTATTTTTTTCTTGTATTGAAGAGACTAAGATATCAGAAAAAAAAATATCAATTATATATACATAAATTAAATTAAGTAATTGTAACCAAAGTGTTTCTTACACAGAATATTATGTAACAGTTAATCATCAGAAATGGTAGGTTAAACTTTGATCCAGAAGTCAGTAGCTCTTTTAGATGGTTCCATTGCAGTAGATTATACTAATAGGTCATGAATATGTCTATTTTTTATGCAATTGCTAATTTCTGATTGTTCAGATAAGCTATTTTTTAAGTTCATTTAGACATGTTAAGCAGAATGTCCAAAAATGTTGATGACATACTCATAAAATAATGACTGTGTTTATTAAGTAGAGAGATTACATTTTATCAGTATGAACTTCTCATTCATTATTATAACTCCTATTGTCTAATGCATTTGCTTATACATATGGTGACTATTTTGATTCAACTCTTCCTGTATTGGGTAGTAACATTTAATATTATTAAGATCCATACAGTTCATTTGTCAGCAGTATGTTCTTTCTGTATGTCTGCAATTAAAATGTTTTATCATTTGTTAATGAATATTTTAATGGAAATCCTATAGGAATACATTTTTATAAATTCCATGTTTCTATGCAAAAGATATCAAGCATTAGCTCTCACTGTATATTTATAAGTGCTACAGAATCACATCAATTTTATAAAATTAATTTGCTAAATGGGCACTATGTATAATAAGTAAAAAGTATGTTAAGCTTTGATATCCCACATTAGTATAAAGATCCCTTCAACAGTTCTCAAAATGATACAGAGAACAAGAAGGCATTATTTATTTTATTATGTGATGAAGGTCAAAATAGTTTTATATTATTGTTTTGCTTATTTACTATTTAATATTGTATAATTATCTGGTTGGTTATGGACCAACTAGCTAAAAAAAAATCCAAAATCCAGATAAGAATGGGAAAAAATATTCAAGCTTTATATAATCTGGATTGAAACTTAAGTTATAGGCATTATGGACCTGTACATTAGTGGAGTGTATTTTAATATTCATTATTTAATTGGAGATTAAGCAGTTTCTTGTTATATGTTTTGATTAATATTGTATAACAATGAAAGTTTTGTAGAAATTATTTTTGCATAATTTATACTTAGTTATTTTTTTTTAAGTATTCATGAGAGTAAAAATTGATCATTTCTCTTGTTTATATTTTTAATAATAAATATGCATAAATTCATTAAGAATTTCAAAGTATTTCTCTATTATTCATTTAATTTGTCATTTGAGTTGCTCACAATGTTTTTCAGGAGGTCACGTGATAAACAGAAGAAAGGCTGGATGAACATAAGTTTCATTCAATTAAACAAATTGACTTTTTTTCCCTTGTTAATATTAGGTGTATTTTTTCTAGGTTTTGAATAGATTTTTGAAAAATTTTTTTTGAATAACTATCATTCAATTCCTTAGAACTTTTTATACTATTTTAATCAAATTATTATTTATTTTATAGTTATGAATTTTATCAATTTTTTTGACATAGATTTCTATGACAAAACTTTGCTTTTATATTAGTTACAAAAAACCATAATATATTTCACAATGAAGGAGAGGGGAAGAAAAAAATTTTATAATCTAATTTCAACAAATTATTTCCAGCAAGTGAAATATCTTGGCATTTAGAATGGAAGCAAACAATTTCTTATCAGTTTAAAATTAAAGTACTCTCAAAATATCATAATGAAATCCACTTTCATTGATTCAGTAGCTAAATTTGAGCATCAAGAGCTAAATTCTTATTGCCACTGCCAGCCTGGTAATCAATATATTATACCATGATGAAGTGGTAATCACTACATACCATGTTTTCCCCAAAATAAAACTGGTCTTATATTAATTTTTGCTCCAATAGACTCTGTGGAGCTTATTTTCAAGGTATGTCTTATTTTTTCATATAAAAAAAAAATCTACATTTATTCAAGTACAAAAATGTACATTTATTTAAATACTTCTTTTTACAGAAAGCTATAAGATTCCCTACCCTAGGAACACCCCACAATTTCTTTCTTGTATTTTCCAGAATGTATTTTTCTTTTTGCATTCATCTTATTTGGGGATCAGAATATTATTTTGTCTAAACTTACCATTAAATCTAATTGAAAACTAGCAAGACAGGAGTGGTAACAAAAGTGATTATGCTAAGAATCATTTGTCCACACAAAAGCAACAAAAACAAAATGCAAGCACAGAAATTTAGAAAATATCTGTATTTTACATGTGCCTTTTAATTATATCCATTATAACATTTGATATATTGAATTACGATTTATGTATAACACAACCATGAACATCAATTATCAATTGCACCCATTGTAAATACTTTCCAAATTAAAGCATTATCACTACATGATCATCATTTTTTATGCTTGCTCATAACATTAAAACAGACAAAACTATCCATACAGTAGGCCATTCAATACAATCCAATGCCAGAAAGCTTGGGCATAAAATCCCTATCTAGTGCCTACTCACCCAACATCCCCCGACTAGTTTCTGGCTTATGGCCTTCATCATTGGGGAGCCTTGTATTTGAAAGCACTACACCTAGATCTTAGGATCTAATACAACCCTCCAGTAGCCACCTTTTATCTCTACTTAACTATAAAACTATGAAAATAAAATTGAAACACAATAATATTTTCAATCCAAGCTCATTAACTTATAGAATCATATAGGGGTTGAACTAAGTTCAGTACCCATACATTTTGGTATCTTTGGTTCTTTAATAATCATAGCCACCACTATCCTATTAGGCAGGAGTGGTGTTAAACCACTAAACATCACATGATCACTATTTCTTATGCTTGCTTATAACTGTTCTTAAAACAGGCAAAACTTTCCATACAGTAGTGTCACTCAGTGTAAGCCAGAGTAGTAAATGGATTTTAGAAAGCTTGTACAAAAAAATACCTATCTAGTGGGAGCTTGAATTGAAAATATTATTGTGTTTTCAATTTTATTCTCATAGCTTTGTAGTTAAGTAGAGATAAAAGGTGGCTGCTGAAGGATTGCATTAGATCCTAAGATCTAGGTGTAGTGTTCTCAGTCCCAAGGCTCCTCACTGGCAAAGCCCACAAGCCAGAAACTAGTTTCGGAATATTGGATGAGTAGACACTAGGTAAGATTTTATGCACAAGCTTTCTGGCATCCATTAATTTCTCTGGCTTGCACCGAGTGGCACTGCTGTGTGGAAAGTTTTGCCTGTTTTAAGAACAGTTATGAGCAAGCATAAGAAATGGTGATCATGTGATGTTTAGTGGTTTAATATCAATCCTGCTTAATAGAATAGTGGTGGCTATGGTTATTAAAGAACCAAAGATACCAAAATGTATGGGTACTAAACTTAGTTCAGATCTATATGACTATATAAGCCAATGAGCTTGAATTGAAAGTATTATTGTGTTTTAATTTTATTCTCATAGTTTTATAGTTAAGTAGAGATAAAGTGGCTGCTGGAGGGTTGCATTAGATACTAAGATCTAAGTGCAGTGTTTTCAGATCCAAGGCTCCTCAATAATGAAGGCCATAAGCCAGAAACTAGTGGGCCATGGATCTTCAGTTGCAGAATTCACCATTGTATTATTACAATAAACAATGTAAGTTACCGAAAGTTAGCCAATTACTAAAATATATAGATTACAGCTCTGGTAAACAAATATCTAATATTAAACTGAAGTGAAGTATTCTTTTTGAATTTTTGTTTTCAGATAATGTTGATTGTATATAACAAACTTAAATTCTGTAGATGTAATACATAAATATATATTTTAAATAAATATTTGTTGACTATATAATTTCTGTAGTATTGTGAAATATGTCAAAAGTCCTATATTATATGTATCAATGTACATATTTTAAATTTCATATTTCATTTTATTTAGAATCACCAGTGTAATTTTTTTTTCTTGAGGAAGAAAACTTACACTTAATATTTTCACTCATGAGTTCATTTCCTCTTTTTTAATAATAGAAAAACCAAATATCCTATTATTTAATTTTTTTTTTTTGTAATACATCAATTATCAGATGGAATAAAAATGAAAAAGCACTTAATATTTTTTAAATAATAGTATCTGATTTGTTAAAATAGTGATTTGATTAACTGTGTTACTTGTCATAATGAAAATTCAGCATGGAATGTCTAATTAATTTAATTCTTTAAATGTTTTTAAAATTTGACTTTTTTTTCTAACAGTATTTTTATTACTATTGAAATTTTAAGGTAATTGAATAGAAGAAAAATATAATTGTTTGAATTTTTTTATGAAACAAATAAATAATCCGAAGGATATTATTTTAAAATTGGTTATATTTATACATTATACTCACATGTAGTGTATGTTAATGTTTGATTAATTTAAATTAAAATTTTAATTATGTAAATATCTTATTTGATAAAGAACTGTAATCATATTATAGATAAGACATAGTATTTTAATATAAACATCAACAAATAAAGATTTTATCATTATTTTCACTAATTATGAATTCACTGCAGGATAAAAATCTTTCTAAGATTAATCCAGTTTATCCAATTCATAGTTTTCATTTTCTATATCACTGCAACAAACTATTTCATCACACACATCTCATATGTGGTTCTATTTAAAGTCTTTTTCAAGTTACTGAAATTCATTTTAAGATTTTAATTATCATTTATTGTTTTGTCTTCAGACCAGCTTTAGTTAATTCTTTTAACTCATCAATGATATTAGTAATATATCATATATCATCCAGTGGCATATTGTCTTTGAAATGATTTGTTGTGTATTTTTTTGTTGTTTTTACATATTTATAAATCTTTCTCTACTCATCATGATGTTCATTTTTCAATAAAGCTCCATTGCAATGAATTGTATTATTTAATACTTTTTGTATGCAAAATGTTATTATCAATATACATTTTTCCATATGGTACTTTGATATCTATGATCTTTTATAAAAGTTATGTCTCAGTTGAGTGCATAAGTTATTAATCCTCTTCATTATATAGGCACACATTATTTTATTATTAAGTTGTTTCTATGAAATATATTCTATCCAAATTTAATTCTATGCTTAATTTTATTTATTATATTTTTGTCTGCAATAATAATTTCAAGGTATTTTTAGTTTTTAACTTTTATTAAATTCATTATTATCAATATTTATTTTACTTTTTCTAAAAAGTATGGGATACTATTTTAATGTTTTCAATATTTATTTTTAAACTTTTTTTTTCATAGATAGCTTTTATAACATTTCCTGAAATTCTGAAACATTTAAAAAAAAACAAACAATCACATCATATGAAAAATTTAGATTGTTTAATTCTAAAGGGAAGGGAATAAACCCTTCACAGACACGCCATATTATATATTCAATTAGAGACATTAAATAGACTAAACTCTCAATCCAAATTACAAGAAAAAGACTTTAAAAAGATAAGAAAGGCAATCTTATCTTTGTACCTAAATGAAATTATATAGGCCAATCTTAAACAACTTGGAATGAGGGTATGAATATATTAAATTATTCACTTTACTTACATTTCTTTTTTATATCTTATTAACATTTGCAGAATATTAAAATTTACTGTATGTCAAGATTAGATGTTATACTTAATGTAAATAATCAAATAAATTTTTACTAATTCAGTATCAAGTCTGTCTAATTACATTTAGGTATGAAGATAAGACAGTCATTCTTTTTTTTCAAAGTCTGTATCTTGTGATGTGGATCAAAAATTCACTTGTATTTAACATTGCTAATTGAATATTATAGTAAGGCACATGTGATTTCTTGCTCTTTAGAATTACAGCTTGATACTAAGCTAGTAAAAATTTCTTGAATATTTAAATTATATTGTTTAAGTAATTTTCATTTATTATTATTCATTCACCTTCTGTTTAAATTTATAAAATACTTTTCATAAAATTGTTGTAAATAGGTTTGGAGATATCCTGTTGTAGACTTTTATCAATGCTAATTTTTTTAGTGTTACCATATAAAATAATCATTGGCATTATATTTTAATTAATATTTTTCAGAATTTGTCATTATCTTGGGCTTATCTTTTATTGCTACAAAGCTAATCATTATTAAAATGTTTGTAAAGCCAACTACTTTTTTCATAATCTATAAAATGTCAAGTCATATTTACTGGCCTTTTATATAATTTATTTTAAGACTCCTCATATATATTTACTGTATTATAACTATTTTGACATCCAGAGTGTTCTTTTGGTTGATTTGAGTCCAAAGTTCTCTGTATAAATAAGCATTATCTTGATAAAGATCTTGTACAGAAGATAATAGAAGATGATAATTATGTAATTTCTCACATTTTCCTCCATTTTTATATATTGATATTATATTACTATTGCAGTCTTGCAAAATGGTACACCATTATTAGTTAGACAAAGGATATTAAGAATTGTGAACAATTTTTTTTCACCTATCTTTTTAAGAGTAATTACATTTCATCCTTTCCTGAAACTTTGCCATTTTTTATAGATCTGACTGCATGCTTTACTCTACAGTGAAGTAATTGACATTTCAAAAGATGTCATAATTATAGGGATAATTTCATTTCTTGGTTTTTTTATTCACTATGAATCTCTTCCACATACTTCATAATATTCATTTCTTTTTTGTAGTAGTTACAATTTTTCTTTTTATTATTGAAGTCATTTTTTCATAATATTAACATGCCATTTTTTTATATCTAAGTTTTTTTTTTTTATAAAAATATAGAAAACTTTATTCTGAAATTTGGATACAACTCATATGATCAAATTATTGATGTGATACATTAGATGGTATTTAAGAAAAGGAAAAGTTCAATGATGAATGTTATAGTTTCCTTGTTATGTCACAATTTCATTTTTCACATAATCTACTTTTTTGTATCATTTTATAGCATTCCACATATTTAGCATTTTTAAATAGACCATTATAAATATATTTCTGTATATTTTATTTATTTATTTATTTATACATTATAATGTTGGAATTGATAATTTACTAATAAATTATTAATGAACAATATTGGTATAGCAGTTCTTGACTACCACAGTTTACATTAGGTGGGATAACAGTAGTGAAAGGAAAATAATTTACATTTTATTAAACATAATTTATTTATACTGAGTTAAATTTCTAATTTTTTTAATAGTTTAATTTATTGAGTGTTAATATAAATTGAGTTATTGACTAAATTATTAAGTTTATATTCTATACAATGCTGCAAATGTGATTTGTACTTCGATATTTTATCAAATAACTTTAATTTTTATTTTTTTTGGTTATCATTCACCATTAATATGAATAGTGAAATAGCAGTATTGTGCTTTTTTGTCTTTTATTATTAATATTACTTTTTTTTTTTTTTTGCCTTTTACAGAAAATTATATTATGAATGTGAAGTTGTGAATTTAATTAAAATAATACTGATAGACATAATTTTAATTAGTATAATTACATTTTAAAATAAAGTTTCAAAATACTTATTATTTACAAACATATCTATTGCTTTTTAAACTTTAAATATGCAAGTATTAATTTAAATGTGACAATTATTTATAGCGATTTTTATTGTTATTGATGCTTAAATAATTAATATATTTCTTTTGTAAGCTCAATTTGATGTTTTTTTCAAAGTAAGATGTACAGATAACAGAACAGTCAGACAAATATTGTATGCTTACACATTAATATAAGTTCCAGTAACACTAAAACGTAACCATACAATAATAATTCTACAGATCTAAAAATATTTTTTTCTAAACTTTGAACAATAAAATTCAAATTAAAATCCATAAAGATTAAATTTGGAATTAAAAATTTTATTATGATAAAGAAAGGCTGGAAAAGAATTTGCATTTTAAATTTAACAGATTAAATTAATTAATCAACCTATCAATCAGTTCTTTCAAATCCATGTCTGGCTGATTATTTGGGGAAAACCCCAATTTTCTTATATATGTATGTTCAATTAAACTTATACATATATGCTATAGAATACAATATGAGAAAGCAAAAGAATTATTGCAAAATTTATGATTAAATATATAAGTTATAAAAAAATGTACTTAGTACAAGCAATCAAAATCACATCATCTTCATGATCTAAATTGATTTGCCATCTGAATATTCCAACAAAAAGTTATAAATATGGTAAAAGTTGTTGAAAAGGGAGAAAAAATAATGCAAAAAGTTTTTTCTGGAATTTTAATTTTGAGACTTTTCACTAAAATTGGAAAAAAAAATTACATGGTGAATAAAATTGCACATAATATAAATTATTTCTAATTGTCCATAAAAAATAATTAAATGATTTATAGCTTGTGAATTCACAAAAAGTTTGTGTATTGGAATTGACAGATCTGAGGTGCAATCCATAAATCTTGACCCCAAAGTTTGTTATCCTGCCTCTGCACCAAACTGCCTTTGCTTTAGATTATTTATACCTAGAGAATATTGCATTTTTGTGCTATTGTAACATGTGTAGACTCTTGGAGCTTAGGGGATCTTTTCTAAAGTTTGCATAGGGAACTAAAATTATTAATTATGTCACACTGCCTAGTATATTATTTTAAATGTTTTAGATTTCATAAACCTAATTACTAAAATAAATTTGGTTAAAGACAATTTGCCAATAAATTTGAACTCAAATATTGACCCTTTTTACAATGTGAATTTATAATAGAATTCAGAATTATTTGATACAATAAACCTACATTAAACACATATTAAAACAGGAAAAACTCTCCATATAGTATTCCCACTCAGTGCAAGCCAAAGTAATACTGTATGGAGAATTTTGTCTGTTTAATAACGGCTATAAGCAAGCATAAGAAATGGTGATCATGTGATGTTTATTAAACACATATCTGAGTTTGCCACAATAACAATGAGATATAAGTAAAATGCAATGATAAATTAAATAAACTAAATTCAAAAATATCTAATAAGTCTACTGTTTATCATGTAATTACATGGAGATCATTTTGTATGTTCCTCACAGATATGCAGTAACAATATATTTAATTTCAAAATAATATCTATGTCAAAATCATAAGATCTTGCCACTATGTAAATTAAATGTTTTAAACATTTTTATATCTTTAGCAAGAAAATTTAAACTAAATAAAATATAATTATTAACAATATAATAATATAAAATAGTAAAATTTTTTATCTAATTACAATGTTTTGCTCCAAACTCAATAAACATTAATTTCTGAAATTATAAGCATCTGTGAACTTAATCATTTTTATTATGTAAATTTATATTAACATACTATATTCATAATGATCTGTCATTTAACATTCAAGAAGCAATGTGATGGGCTGAACAAATTAGATGTCTTTTTAATTACTCTCAGTCAAAAATTGATTAATGTATCTTTAGCTTTTGAGCCTATTTCTTTACTATGATTCTTAATGACATAAGTAATTCACTTAGTAATAGCAAAGAGATAGTAGTTTATCAAATGCTTTATATTTAATAAACTTATAAATAAATATATACAATATCTTTTTTTAAATAAACAAAGATAGATAAATAAAGTAGTAAAAAAATAAATGCAAATTTATATGTATTTATTTATGTAAAGAATTCACATAATTTAATATTGTTATCAAGCAAAAATTATTTTAAGCATAATATAAAATGAATTTGATCAAATTAGCTCTGAACTCATGAAAAATGAATAGGTTTAACATATTTTATTTTGATAAGATCATGAAAATGAAATGCCTAATTTATTAAAAAAGTGTATAATGCTTAAAGAGGTTAGTGTTGAAAGAAGAAGCTAATCTACAATGAAATATATGACTTAATCATCACAATAATAAGTAATATCTTCCAAAATGTCAAAAATTATGAAAATGAAACTTGATTCATACTGTTTTGTTTTATTGCAATTATATTCTTTGTAGATATTTAAGGTATCTCAGATTGGTTGTGATCAGAAGCAAAGTTACAGTCAGCTACAAAATCATTTACATTAATATCCTCCATTCGTTATACAAAATCTTCTGACTGTCTGCATTTTTCTTGGAGAAAGAAACCAGGTTGCACAATATTTTGAAGAGATCATTATCATTCTTAAACATCATCAATTCATTGCAAGATTTAAGTTTCTCTTAAGTTTAATTCAGTTCCCCCCTGATTCCAGCAAATTATCCATCTATCAAAATTGATTTTTCCATGAATTGGGTTTCTGCAGAATTACAAATTTTGAAAAAGTTGTTACATCAGACAAAATTTTGTTTGATGTAGATACATACAATTTATTAATCGGAGAAGCTACATATTTCTATATGCAATTTAGTAATGGATTATCTTGCATTTTGAGATGACTGCTTCATTTCCAATGCTTAATTTAATTAAAAAATTTAAATAACACTTTTAAACTTACTATTACAATATTGAAATGGTTCAATTAGACATTGAGATTAAAGTTATGAAAATAATTTATTTTTAAATTCAAAATAAAAGCACTGTTTTGATTAGACATTTTTCTAAAAGGGATGTGGTAAATAAATGTTTTTAAAAACCAAGACAAATGTACGAATAATATCAGTTAGCAATTATAATTATGTTAATAATGAAAAATTATCGATTCGTGTGAAGCTTTCATATTTATTTTTAATAAAGTTTATAACGTATAGTAAAATGCAATTTGTTTTGTGAAACAATTCTGATTTGATAATATTTATTAAGCAGTTGTTGATTGCTTTCTGGATTTAATTTTCTTAAAAATAATGCATTTTAAAAAAAAATCGTCAGATAGTTTCCTGATTACTGGAGTTGCTATGTAATAAGAATGAAATCATCGTGTCTTACAAATTAATTTGAAAATTGGTGTTGATGGCAGTGCTTCTTCTAAGTGTTTATAATAAAATTAAAGTGGAAACATTAGAATCATTTACAACTTAGGTGCCAGGATACATGGTAATTACTGTAAATATTGAAGTTGAAAATAATGTCATTTCTCAATATTTTTGTACTGAGTTAGATAAACAAGCTTTTTAAATATACTTGTGAAATAATGTATAGCTTTTGTTTATTATACATACACGTATATATATATACATTGGCCTCGGCTTTTGGTCTCATTAAAGTTAATGATATAACATATATTTAATAAATTATGCTAAGAGGATAAGTAATATTAAAGTAATATCGACGACGATCACGCTTATCATCTGATTTGAATACTCTATTACTGTTGAATTAACATAACTTGATTTGGTGAAGAGAACTTCACATACATATGTATACATGCACATGTGTGCATACACTTATGTTTACTATAGTAAACCAAGCAGGATTTTGATTGAATTAAAATTAGGTACTATTTCTAAAACAAACATTTTTTTCAGCTTCTTATTTGCACTATTTTTTTTAAATATTTTTTCCATTTTTTAAAGACATTTATCTTACTATTTTTTAGTCACAAAAATTAGGATAGAAGTCAATTATTGTAACTCTGATCATCTCCTTTTTAGTATTTTTACAACAAACTTGTGTTTTTGTCTACCCACTGTTTTCATTAGTTAAACATATCCATGAACAGAAAGTTTAACTCTATTTATATATTTGTTTCCTATATGCCACCTTGGATAATGACATAACAGTTTCAGAGACTGTTACTCTGATGATAAGATTAAGAAAATAAATATTCATACATGCATATAGATACCTACAGTTCTTGCTTATAAAAATAGATTTGAAGCCTCTCCACACTTGTAGAAATGAATTTGTGACTAGCATATTTGTGTTTATGTATTAATTAACATTCATACCAGATAAGTGAACACGCAATAATAAACCATGTTAAAATATCTGAAAAATCACCGAAAGAGTCTTTCAGTTAATTGCAAAGTTCTTTAAGCAATTAGTATACACATATAAATCATACTTATGTATAATGTATTTGATATAGAATTAAATAAAAAATAAAGCTTTTAAAGTATAAGTTTTGCATGACAAATTTATGCATTTCTACTTTTATTACATGCAATTTACACATGCTGTTTAAGGTATTTTTAATTCAATAAATACTTTTAAAGAATAATAGTACTTTATTATTAGTAATTGTAAACGGGAAAAAAAACCCAGTATGACATTATTAAAATTATTGTTTGAAAAAGGAGAGGGAAACAGCATGAAAGAAAACAAACATAGAAAGGATGTGTTCAATATTTTTGGTGGTGTAGTTTTGAGGAGTGAGGCCTAACAACGAATAATAGTCAAAATCTGCAAATGGATAAAAATTAAATATCAATCAGATTATTTTTAATAAATTAAATTAACATATATCTAGCTTTGATAGTTTAAAATTTTTTTGTTTCGTTTTAATAATAATTTCCAAATGAGTGACTTAAATGCAATCTAATTCTTAAATGGTCAATTAAATTTTTAGCAGAATAGCAACTCATTTTTCTTATTACTTGAAATTGTTGATGAAAATTTCAAATCCTGATAGTTTTTGTAGAATGTTATTTATTTTATATTTAATCAATAATCTCAACACACACACACACATATATGTATATGCAAAAGTTAAAAAAAAGTAACAAGAGTATCTATAATATTTTGTAAAAATAAAGTCATCATTAGTCAGTTGAAACCGTCAGCTCTTGATTCTATCATTTTACTACTGTGCTAAATCATACAGGATATTATTTTGATGACATATATATATATATATATATATATATATATATATATATATATATATATATATATATATATATATATATATATATATATTGTACCAGTCAGAATTGTATGTTCATTTAACAAAGTTAAGAATCTAAGCAAAAGTACCGTAAATCCAATCATGCCCGAGATACACAGGTCAGGAGCAATCATGAATTCTGCTCTATTTGCTCTTCTCTAAAACTATAACATTATAAACAACACTTCTGATGATAACATGAAATTTTATTCATCCTGGTCCCAGAGACATAGCAGAGAAACATGAGATCTATAGGGTAATTAATGTAAATAAATAATATCAAATCTTGGCTCAATCAAATATCTTATATATGGGGAAAACTTATAAATTTAAATGAATTGCACACGGCTAGCATTGCAAAAGAAACTTGAATTATAAAATAGTATCCATCCAGAATGAGCTAGAACAGAACAATCCAGAGATAAGTGTCCATTTAAAATAATCAATTATAACTTTTAAATATTATTAACACTATTATAAATATTAAATAGGATTCAATGAGTGAGATTCAGTAAGACACAAATGCATAAGTAATTATCAACATAATTTAATGAACATAGATAATTTTAAATTACACCAGAAGCATAGCACAGATTTAATGCGGTTATTACTTTGCATATAGGCAACTGATTTAGTATGCTAATGAGCTATAACTAATAATAAATTAATGTTATCAATGCTATGATCATTACTTTGAGTAATGATAAAGGATGTTTATAAATTCATCTCCAAAGAGAGGTTTACTCTTGATATGATAGTTAATAATTTATCGTTTATGAGCATATTTGGGCCGGTACAAATGAGAAATGGGTTAACCTAATAAGTTTTACTGTGACAATCCTAAAATATTCGATAAATTATAAATGAGTGGTTTACAAACATCACTGCACTACATCTTATAGATAATATGAGAATTACACATAAAGAACTCGCAGTGCTAACTATAATGACAGCGTTTAAAATGGAGATGTCTGTCTTTGGACTGGAAGGCTTTATCACATATATAATTCCACTTGTATTTATCACAAGGCGATATTCGAAAATATGAGTGGTAAGGATTCCATGGTATGCCCTCCGATGTTTCACATGCAGAGCCTTAATACTATAATGCTTATCCTGAGATCGGTTATACCAAACCTCATTCCCATATGAGTTATGTGAAGAAAATACGTAGTTCGGATGAGTAAATATGATAAAAGCAAAATATAATTCTTTAAAATGCTATCATAAGTAAGCAACGCGAATATGGCTTAAGTCTTAAATGACTAATGAAATAATTTAAGCTTAAATAAAGCAATAATAGTATGCGTAACGCCATGATAAAATAACCCACTCAGCATCGTACGTATAACTTTAATAAATTTAGGATGTCGAATATAGAAGAGGGAAAATATTATTTCCTATTTAACAAGTCCAAGTATTTTAAACGACGATATATTATAAGCAATTTAACTCTTAATGGCGTATAAATAATAAATAGTTATTAAAATATATTAATAATCAAATTTATTTTAAGAAGATAAAATGCATTTAAATATCGATAGTGACAACAACAAAAGGTTTATCTTATCCCATAATATAATTTTTAAACAATCCGCCATTAAGCATATATTTCAAATATTTAACCGAGCAAACAGTGTTCAGTAAGAAATTTTACGTTTAACTATTTAAATATTCCAAAATATCGGAATGATGATTGAAATAATATAAGTTTGCTAGATTAAAACATTTAAATATTCCAAAATATCGGAATGATGATTGAAATAATATAAGTTTGCTAGATTAATACATTAGCATACTAAAACTAATTTAATAAGATATATATTTAAAATAAGTTTTGCCGCATGAAATAAAATAATTAGAGTGTGAAACTTAAAAAAAACTAATGATAGATTTAAAGTACATAATTCTGTGCTTAGCGTTTCAAAGAACAAGTTTAAAACTTAAGAGAGAAAATCACAAATTTAATGATAATTAAGTTTATAGTCAGTTACCAAATAAATAAAATTACATTATGATTACAATTAAGATTTAGGAAAGAAGCGAAGTGAGAAGAATTAAGAGTTCATTCTTCGGCAAAACGGATTACCTTTAGTATTTATGGTGGCTATTTAGCATAAAAACACGAAGTTTGGACGCAAAGGCAGAATATTGACAAAATAATGGTAAACATCTTCCAATAGTTCTTTCACAGTTAAACATAACAGTTTTCAAGTAGCGATGGCATGGCAGAAGGCAGGACAGAGATGATTTAAGATCAGGGAGGCAAATTGTTTTTACTCACAGTTTATTTTGTTTCCACTCTCTAAACGAATATGAGAGAGAAGAGTGATTTGAACTCCCTTTTGTGTGTTCCTAGAACTTCTGCTTCTCCTATACTTGAAATTTAGCAATATTGGAAGATGTAAACAATACGTTCCAGAAAGCATTATTTAAACGTATTTTTAAAATTGCAAATAACTTTAAAATATGATTTTTGGTTTGACTTGAAATATTTAAAACGAGAATGACCTTTTTAAATTGTAATAATACTTTTTAGAATTTTCTGGCATTTGCTTTATCTCTACATTAATTGTATTTATTTTTATATCTATAACACATATACACACATACACAATTATATAAGTGAAGGGAATTTACAATCTTGGAAATAAAATATACTTAAGCTAAAATAATAATTCAACTAGTTATACATAACCATTTTGAATAAACAGGGTGGAAGTTATACGTGTATATGTGTGTGCTTAATATTCCTAGATGACCAAATAAACATATAAACTGGTTCAAACCCTACTTTGAAGGTATGTAATGTCATCAGGCAATGAAGTTAAATATGTATTACAGATTTACCACTTCAATATATATATATATTACATTACATTTAAAACAGTGTCTACTCTGGAAGAATACTCTTTCTAATGGAGAAAATATTTTTTAATGTTTCTTGAGGATAGTCCTTCTGGATGATTTCTTAATCATTATTTAAAATGGGATAAACGATTCCTTGACATTTAAAGCAACTGGTTGTGGAAATCATGAGAGATGTATGACATCATTCTCATATTTTTAGAAGTAATTTGAATGTGTGATCTGTGTGAATGAGAGAATTAAAAATATGACAAAAAGCGTTGGTGGTCGAGTGGTCAGCTCAGCTGCCTTACAAGCAGTTGTCTTGGGCTAGCGGGTTCACTTCCCGACCGATGCTATGACACATGAAAAAAAAAACGTGATTTGCCAAGGTGCTTAATATTCACTATTCATACTACATTTATGAAGAATAAAGTTAACATCTAGATCAAGACAGTAATATAATATTAGCAGTTTTATCATTAGATTTTATAGTTTGAAAAGGCAGTCTAACTGATAATGTAATAATTGTTAGCTGTAAACTCTTTATATTGCTTGTTAAAAAGTCTTAATAAATATTTGTATTTCTATTAAAAGATTTTTATTTTGCAGATTGTTTTGAAAATTGAAATTCATGTTTGTATTCACATGTTTTTGCGTGTAATTTACAAAGTATTGAATAAACAATACGTAAGCAATTAGAATTATACATTTTTTTTTTTACTGATTATTTATTATTCTCAAAACAATTTTAATTTTTTCTCTTTTATTTGAATAGTTCTAAAACAAATTTTGCGAACTATTGAATTTTTGTCTATTTTGAGCGTAGCCTAAAACTCCAATACTAGAAAACCTATTATTTTAATTATAGATCGCTGTAATAATTAAATTAACGATTTATAAAGTAACCTAGTTTATATGTTGATTTAAAAAAATATTTTGATTATTCTCAGCAATTATTTATATTTTATAATAAATATTATAAAATGGCTGTTTTTGAAAGTCTCAATGAATTTGTTAAAATAATAATTTTATTCTGTTTTAGACTAAAAAAAAAAAAAAAAAGAATTATTGTTGAAATAATTGATTTTACACGACGACTCTATTTTAACCATTAACTTTACAATAAAAATACGAATGGAAAAAAGAGTGTTGAGCCATTTACTTTTAAATGGTGGAGGAGTATCCATAGGGTTCACAAAGAGTGAAAATTAAATTTTCAGAAATATAAAATTTAAGGATTGTATTGTGTTAATTATTTTTTGTAAATAATAGGTGGAAACTAAGTGGAGGGTCAAGCCGTTAAACTCTTTAGGCCTTTGAACTTTGCACAAGCTTATCACCACTGTTTTAACTCTCCACATTAGCTTTGAGCAATTGGAATTTATTTTATTCTGAAAACTTTTAGTAGGACAAAAGGCAGGCAAGTAGTAATTTATATGTGGGAAAACTAGCATGTTTAAAAGAGAGATTTCCCACAGAAGGGATAAATAAATTTTAGAAAGAGAGAGAGAGAGAGAGATAGATAGAGAGAGAGATAGATAGATAGATAGAGAGAGAGAGAGAGAAAGAGGGAGGAGGGAGGGAGGGAGAAGGAGGGAGGGAGGGAGAGAGAGAGAGTGTCCACCACTCTCCTGGTGGAGGTAAGAATTGATTCTTGAAGGTCACATCTCATAGCGGAAGGTGACTTGAAAAGGTTGAACCCAAGAAGTTTCTGGAGTTCCATTGTGAACGAAGAGGGAACCTTTTCCCTCGAGCAGATATTCCAAGTTGCTGATTTTTCTGTGTTGACCTTTAGACCATACATTTGTGAGTAATTATTGATAATTTTTTCCAATGATGCAAGGTCTTCTTACCCAGGGAGGAAAACTATCACATCATCCATGAAGGAAATATGATTGACCTTCTCCCCCAGAGCTGGGACAAAAATGCCAGGTAATTTTAGTTCTATCTGTTTTGAGGATTTAAATAAGCAATCAAATAGAGTGAACTGAGAAGTGATCCCTGGAGAATAGATAGATGAAGCCTAAAACCTGTTGAAAATCTTCCATTTAGTGACATAAAAATAGATCTATTGAGAATTAAATTTCTTATGATTCTAATAAGTACATCTTGAATCAAGTATTTATGGAGTGTTTGAAGAAGAATAGAAGGCTAACTGAGTCAAATGCTGAGAAAAAATCTAACCGGATCACAATTGGTCTAGATTTTCTGCAGGTTCTGACATGTTCTGTTAGTAATAGGAATCTAGATATTGCTTGATTTGTTGAGATTCCCTTCCTTGCAAATTGGGAGGTGGAAATGTTTTTTAGTATTTGATATTGTATTTTATCTTTTACTATTGATTCTATTGTTTTAATTCAAAGAAGAATCATGGAAATAGGGTGCAAATTGGTTAATTTAGATGGAATTATTTTTTTCTTAAAGGGAACCAACAAAATAGGGTATAAATCATTGATGGTACAGAAGTCTTTAGCTAAAACATTGATCATTCTAAGAATTATTGGAGCCTTAAAATAACCTAGATGCATAAAGACAAACTTGGAAATGCCATGCAGACCAGGGTGACTATGCTCTGGAAAGGATTTCAATTTATCAAGAATTAACTTTTCAGTGATACCATGATCAGTAGTGTCTGTTTGAGTATTCCATATTTGTCCAATTTCAAATTTGGCATTTTGTAATTAAGAGAGAGAGAGAGAAATGATGATAATCACACTATTCTAGATACTCTATGACTAGATTTAGTGGGGTTAAAATAAATTTTAAGGGTGATATTACAGAGACTTATAATAAGATAGAGGAAAAATCAAACAATATTGCAAATAATCATAGCATAATAAATAATTTGGAATACATGATAGAGGAAAATTTCTACTGTTATTAAATATTTATCAGATTTAACCTCCTATCAAATTATATTCTCTGAGTAAAACAAATATGTATTTAAAGAAGTATTTTCTAATAATATTTCTCATCTACTATTTCAAAATGTGGTAATATTCTTGTCACCAATTCTGAATAGCATGATTTGGAATATGTGATTTAGGTAAAACTACCATAAAGGTACTTTTCTTACAGTACAAAGAATAAATAAGAAATACTTATCCTATACTACTAACATTTAATATTATGACATTAAAAAAAAGAATAAATCGCTATGAAAATAACAAGAATAAATAATCTTAGGGATCTTACTGTAACTCTTGTGAATTGTACTATCATGTAATGTTGCTTACTAAATAAATAAATAGATAAATGAATGAGTGAATGATATCCTGACTGACGATAGGAGGCAAACCCTTCTTTTGTAGTGACTGCTTACTACTATTAAATAACAATGATCATCAAAATTACATAAAGAATATTTATTCTAATATCTAATTGCTTAATTAAAATAAAGCCTTTTGCCCAGGATATTACTCAAAATGGAAGAAAGACAAGGGTGCTTTTTTTGTCTTTCCATTCTCCCACAGACAACCTTCATAAGTAATTAAATGTAATTGGACCTTGAAATAAACTAGACATTTAATATCAAAATAATTCAATAGTATGCAGTCTGAAATGGCATAGACAATCTTCTAAAATGTTAAACAATCTTCATTACCATATTATCTAATCTATCTTAGAAGATAAATGTAGTTGAAATAAATCTTTATGTGAAATATTATTATTAGTATCTGGAAATGTTTAATTATCTGTAATCTTGATTTCACTTAGAAATCACAATTATATGCATGGCTTTATTTTATTTCTGTGAATATTGGAATATTTTCTATATCAATAATTTAATAAAATGATCGATATTGTGAACCCAAGACCATATAAAAAAAATAAACAGAAACTAGATTTGTTTTAAATAAATAATAAACAGGTTTATTTACAATCACTAATAAAAAAAATTAATATAAAGTTTGGACTTATTGACAAGATAGTGCTGTTAAAATGTTCTTTTAGCTTTACAAACAGACTAACCAAGGTTTTGAAAAAAATTTTTTTTACACAAATCAACTTATTAAATAATATTACTAAAATTGAGAGTTTTCAATGGCTAACTCTTATACACCTCAATTCCACTAAATGATCCCCTAAACAATTTTGGGTATCATAAAATTCAATGTTTAAACCGGATTAACAATAGCTCAGTAACACATATATATATATATATATTTATAAATTTACTTATTTTTCAAACTGATCATCATTGTAACTTTTATTAACAGGCTGACTTGCTAATAATTTACATTATCAACTAAATAAACTTAAATCAATTGCTGGCATAACAAAATATCAGATTTAAATAAATAATCTTATATTACTTAGTATTTTGTATTATTAATAAACTGAATGAAAAAAAGTATGGATAACTCATCAGAAGTTATGTGCACACATACTATTAATAAATTACTATCCACATAAGATTAATAATATCAAAATGTTTAATGTAAATGACTTACACATCAATCGGCAAAAAATTCTAGGTGAATACAACAATTACATAGAATATGTGGATTGCTCTTAATGACCATATGCTTACAAATAAATATTTAAAACTATTATGAATTGTTGGTTTGCTTGTGGTTGATTATAATACCATAGCAACACAATATAGATGTAGTTACACCTCTTAGCATTAAAATAACTAAGTGCAACCTGAAGAAATTAAATCCTTCAAAGATAGCTTATCATTGTCATCACACATTTAAATCATAAAACAATCTCACCTAACATGGTAGAAAATAGATTTAAGCACATCATGAGTGACAGGCCAAAGGATATGCTCTGCAGAGCAAGAAAATATCAATAATAATGGTGGCTTCCAAATACTTATATCTGTGGCAAAAGAGGATGCCTGGACTTTGTTGCAGCACATCAGAAAAATGGAAAAACACACCAAGAAATATAATCCTGTATAAGGATTAAGTGTCTTAAACATGTGATGATAATTATGACAGATAAGCACTATCAACTCATGGAAAAATATATAATTATGGCGGAACTTGTCCACTCCATCAAGCACAATAATAAACATGAATAAGTAGGGTCTAACATTATGAGGACAAGCAATACTATAAACTAAATGATGACAAGATACAAACTTAACACTGTAACTTTCAAGTCATATTCAAATTTTAACTATAATAAATGATAAGCAATGTCTGAAACCATCAATGCACAATTAAATCAAATGACTATGAAGTATCAATAAAGAAAATTTATAGCATATAAAATTTTGGTACAAAGTAACAATACTTACATGTATGGAATATCAAATATTAAAATATTGCAAATAAGTCAACATGACTGATAAAATGAATAAGAACATGAGAATAATAATTCTCAAGTGCATAAAAATAGTGGTTGTTACTATTATTGCAATTATGCAAAATATCAAAACTTCTGATAAATACTTTAACTGTTTTACTAATAAATGAATGAAATACCTTACATTTAAAAAAAATCATGAGAGATAAATATCTGTGCTGACTCAAAATATATATTTTAGTTTATCCAACAAATACCAAAACATATAATAGAAATATTTATCTGATAATGTGTAGAATATCTACACATTCTGATAAACCCATTAAAATTAAAATACATAAATTACCTGACACAATTATAACACTAAAGTAATATTGTTGAAAAAGTGAAATACAAAAGAAAATATTGCATAGAATATATATATATATATTTTACCAAAGTGAAATACAAAAGAATATATATGCATAGAATATATATATATATATTTTACCAAACACAAAACCTTAGTTCATTAGTGAGTTTTCTCCATGCTGTCTGTTAAGGGTGTGAAGTACTTCTTCAATGGGTAAATGGTTCTACAAAGCTTCAAGTCAAAACATTTTTTTTAAAACATGACAAAAGATTTCCAAACACAATATATAATATTTAATATTTAAGTCAATAATATATAATAGTTCTTAAAACTAAATTAGTTCTAAATTTAAAAGCATTTTTAAAACATAAAAGAGAATTAAATAAACATAAAGCAATAAGCTGGCAAACATAGGAATGACAATGTTGAAATGCAATAATTTGTTTGGCTGATTATATCTTGGGATCCTGCAGGTTTGTTTAGCTAATAATGTAGCTTTATTTTTATGCTTTTCAAAATGCACATTTTAAATCTTTTTTAAAATTATTTGTTGTACAATAATGATAACATTTTAGGTTTTAACTTTAATAATTTCCTTAAAATATTTTATAAAGCAGTAGTTAGCAAAAAATAATCCAGCATGTTAAATGTCTTTAGAAATATTTCTGCTTACTTTATGTGCATATGACAAATATTTTATTCACATTTCAATGGCTAATTATACACCACTATTCCTTAGAAGATAAGATGTTTTAATTATTCTGACATATTTTCCTTGCTTAATTAAGGTAGTATTAATTTTAAGTTTTCTACAAATATTAATTAGACTTAATAACTTCTGCATGGAAAATCTTAAAAGATTAGTGAAATTCCTCCAGTATATTTCTTTCATAAACAAAGAATTATATTTAAATGTAGATAATTTAAATAAACATTTTAAAGTTATGCTTAAAAACAGTTCTGGTAATAATTAATAATTTGATTGTTAAGCAGACAAAAAATAATATAATGCATTTTAAACTTCATTATAGCTTAATAGTCTAAGCATTTCAATTTACTTTTAATATTCTTCTTTTATAAGATAAATATTCAAATGAATATGAACTGTGAAAAATATTCTGCATAATTTCCACAATATTTGTAATTAAACACACCTGCTTCCTATTAAGATACATTTCAAAGTTAATTTTACTAAATTTACTTAAAATAAACACAAAGTTCCTTTGTAGCATTATGAAATAATTAAGAAAGCTTAAAGTGAGATTCAGAAACAAGAAAGGAAGTACCTGTGTGCTTTTAGCAATGCATTGCAGATTTACAGATGATTAGGTTCAATATTTAACACTTTAAAAAAAAAAATTATAAAACTTAACATTTTTAAAATTTAAACTTGAGCCAGAGAGAGAGAGAGAGAGAGAGAGAGTCAGAGTGCTGAATGAGTTCACACCAGTGTCCAGTCAGAGGGTTCAAGTAAGTAAAACCAACAAAACCTCTCTTTTATAGTACTTTTTAGCTGTGAATTTCTCATTAATATCCAATAAACAAAGATTGTTATTTTTATTATTATTTTGTTTAAAACTTAGCTATAAGACAAGTCAATCCATAAATGACATCATTTAATCTAGATATTTTCAAAATTACATGTGATTTAATGAACTTAATTTGAAAGAAAGTTAAACAAAATTTCTTATTAAAAAATTTTACAATATAAAATAATAATTAAGCATTAGTTATTTATTTACTAATTGAGTTTCTTTTTAATATTTATTTATTAAAGTTGGCATTAATAAATATTTTATCCATTAGGTTTAACTTTTAATTAATATTATGATTATCTTTTTTTTATGAGATTGAATACATGAATAAAGAAAATGACATTTTAAGCTTTAAACTTAACTTAATTACTTCTTAAATAGCTATCTGTAATTTATTACAAGTACAAAACAAATTTTTAAAGATATTAAATATTAAAATAACTTTAATAAACTTTAGGCTGAATTATAATAAACTAACAAATTTAACTTTTATTTTACTATTTTAAGCTTAAAGAAGCTAACTTTAAATCAACTTTATATTCTCTACTCTCTTCTCTTCTAAAAACTTAATTATTACTTAAATAAGGCTAAAAATCTTAGTACATGTGCCTTAAGTTCATAGCTATTATTTTAATAATAACTGGAATTTATCAAAAGAAATATAAACTAGTATTCTTGTAATAAATATAACAACACATCTACTCTGCATACAGGTTGTACTGAAGTGCTATATATAACAAAACAATTGTTTCTTTTACTCTTTTATTTATTAGTTAACTATTTTTTTTTAAAGAACCAAGTAAATATGGAAAATTATTATGCTAAAGTAGGTAATGAGAACAATGTATGAAAGCACTTGGTCACAATATACATAATATGTATTGAAATAGTTTGCCTATCTCAATATTAATTTGTATGTCAGTTGGCTAAGCAAACTTAATTCTAATTTAAGTTGTGTTATTTTATTTATTTAACTATATCAGGGTATTTGGAGCCATATTGAATTTTTAAAAAAATTGATTCAAGACCAATTTTCACAATAACTTTAATTTTAATAATGTTAGAGCAAAAAGTTTATATTGATAAAAACTAGAAAAACTAACTAAAAAATAAGGTTAAGATCTGTAGTGATTACCATGATAAAATAAAAAAAAAATTTTAATATTTTTATTGTTTGTTCATAATTTCTAATTTATCATCAACTAAGTTTAAAATGACATCTTCATTGATAATTTTGTATTCCTCACAAAATCTCATTCAAACCATATATAATACTTCTTACCTGAAATAATCTATAGCTTCAGAACTTTCAAAAATTAGTAGCATAAGAATTCTTCATTTTTATCTTGTACATCAAAAGTTAAAAAATCTCCAGGCATCTATAAGAAAAAGATTCATCCTAATAAAATATATAAAATAAATCATTTCTAGAAGATGGATATGCATTTGTAATCATTGCAATTGGCTTTTAAATGTCTAGCCAAAACTAGAAATTGAAGACCACTATCGATATCAATAATAAAAAGAGTCTCCTACCAGTGATGCTATTTTGTTACATTTATTGTTCTCAGAGATATAATTTATTTGCATTTAGCTTATTTTCTAGATATAGACTAAAAAATAATGTGATGTAAGTTGTGGAAAAACTACTGACTCCACAGCATGAGTACCAAGGCATAGGCAAGAATCAGGATTTGATTTTTTGTGGTATATACAATTCCATGTATTATATATATATATATATATATATATATATATATATATATATATATATATATATATATATATATATATATATATATATATATATATATATATATATATATATATATATATATATATATATATATAACCATTGTGGTAATCAATAAAGCAAGTCATTATAACATGACATTGCTTTTAAAAAGCTTGTATTTACAAATATGCAATTAGTTCAGTCCAATATAGCTATTTGAGTTCAGTAGCTGAATTTAAAGACATTTTTATGTTTAAAAATTTCAGATTTTCTTCTCAATAGTTATGTATTAAATAAGTTCTGGGTTTTGAGTTGATATTTTGGATCTAGCTCCTCACTCAGGTGAGCCATAGGCTCAAAAGCAATTAGGCTGGGGATAAGAATATTCTAGATAGAGATTTTGAATGTTTTCTCTTACCACACTTATTAAATAAAAGCTTGTTTGAACTATTGGTACACTCCCTATATTACATATCTATTGTGGCTATCACCATTCACACACACACCACTTGAAACCTATCTTTATTATTTGTAAGAGTTTATATTTTCACATGGGACTATATCCTTTAAATTTTGTTATTGCTTCATCAACTGTGACCTTTCTGTGCATCTGATAATCAGTCTTAAAATTACATTGCACTGCTCTATAATAGCCTAATTTTATACATAAAAATCATTACTTGTTATATAAACACACAACACAAAACACACTAATTCAAATATAGACAAACTAATAAATTATTAAATCTTTTGAGAATCATTATTTCTATAAAATAAAGTTGCCTCAAACTTGGGTCAGAACCACAAAATTACATTGTACATAAATCACTACTTTGTTATCATCATCATCAACCATTATCAATCCACTGCAGGATGAAGGTCTCTCCAAGTTTAATCCATCTTCTCTGATCTTTAGTTTCTCTTCTCCACAACACCCCTGCACATTTTCTTATTTCATCCATCCATCTCACATGTGGTCTTTTTCTGGGTCTTTTACAATCTCTTGGAATCCAGTTTAAAATTTCAATTGTCCATCTATTATCATCTTTTCTAGCAATATTTCCAGCCCAACTCCATTTCAATCTTTTAATTTTTTCAATAAGGTCAGTAACACCTGTTTGTTGTCTTACCCATACATTGCGTTTTCGATCTCTTCTTGTTACTCCCAACATACATCTCTCCATACTCCTTTGAGTGGTCTGAAGTCTCTGTATTGCTCTTCTATTAAGTGTCCAAGTCTCAGATCCATAAGTAAGAACTGGTAAAACACATTTGTTAAAAACCATCCTTTTCAAACACATAGGCATATTTCCTTTTAGTATCAAGTTATTTCTACCAAAAGCACTCCAACCAAGTTTAATTCTATGATTAATTTCCTCCATTATGTTTCCATCTGTATTAATAATCTGACCAAGGTATTTGTAACTGTTAACTTCTTCTAATTCTTCATAATCAATCTTTATTTTCATATTTTGAGCAAATCGATTAAACATTACTTTAGTCTTTTTAACATTTATCTTTAGTCCTACTTTTCTACTTTCATCTGCTAACTCCTGCAACATTTCCTGCAGCTCTGAAGCATTATTTGCAAAAATAACTACATCATCTGTGAAATCTAAATGACTTAAATACTCTCCATTTACTTTCACTCCTTTAGTTTCCCATTTTAATCCACAAAATACTTCTTGCAGCACTGCTGTAAAAAGTTTTGGAGATATGGAGTCACCTTGTCTTACACCTTTCTCAATGTTGATTTTTCCAGTATCATTATGTAATCTAATTATTGCTGTTGCATTTTTATAAATATTCTTTAAAATATGACAATATCCTGGATCTATACCTTGATGATCCAATGCTTTAATCACTGAAGAAATGTGTATAGAATCGAATGCCTTTTCATAATCTACAAATCCAAAACATAATGACAACTCATATTCGTTTGTCCTTTCTATGACTTCTCTCAATACCTGGATATGATCTATTGTACTAAAACCACTTTTAAATCCAGCTTGTTCTCTTGGTTGGTGGAAATCCAAAGTTCTCTGTAGACGAGTTGTAATTATCTTGGTAAAAATTTTATATAAAACTGATAAAAGGCTGATAGGTCTGTAATTTCTAATATCTTCTTTATCACCTTTTTTAAATATTAATATTATTATTGCATTCTTCCAATCTTCCGGTACATCTTTATCATTTAGACATTTGGTATATAACTTTGCTAAAATTGTTTCTATTTCTTCACCTGCTTCTTTTAATATATCAATTATAATTCCATCATTTCCTGGAACCTTTCCTTTCTTCATACACTTAATTGCATGTCTCACTTCATTTAAAATTCTGGGCAATTCGGAAGATATAATAGATATAGGAGGTACTTGTTCTTTATTACTATATAATTCTTGATAAAAATCTTCTACCAATTTCATGATGTCATCTCTCTTTTTAGTAATAATTCCATCTGTTTTTCTTATTGCAGATATAAATTTCCTACCAATACCAAAATATTGTTTAACATTTTTGAGACTTTTATTTTCTTCTACAGCTTTCCTTGCTATTTCACAGTTATGCTTCCTTATATCATTTTCAACTCTTTTCCATACCATTTTACAAAATTCGAGATATTCAATTCTTTTTAATACATCATTTTTGTATCTCTTCATATTCCTTCTTTTCTTCATAAATTCTCTAGTCTCAGTAGAAATTTTATTAGTCAATTGCTGCTTTTTTCTACCAGCTATGTTTGTTGCAGTTTTTAAAAGTGTATCAGTTATTTTCATATTAATTTCATTCAAATCTGAATCATGTTCAAAATCTCCTAACACTTGAAACCTATTTGTAAGTTCTAATTTAAATTCATTAGAATGTTTCTGAAGATTAGAAATATCAACTGTAAATATTGTTTTTCTTAATAATTTTTGTCTTTCTAGTTTTACATTAACACGTAACTTACACCTTACTAATCGATGATCACTTCCTGTGTTAAATTTATTAAGAACATTACAATCTTAAAATATGTATTTTCTGTTAGTCAAAATATAATCTAATTCTGCTGTACCTTCATTTGGATGCTTCCATGTCCATTTCCTTTTAACATTTTTCTCAAAAAATGAATTCATAATATAAAGTTTTCTTTTTCTGCAAACTCCACAAGTCTATGTCCTCTCTCATTTCTATTACCATAACCAAAATTACCTACAGCAATTTCATCTTTCATTTGTCTACCAATTCTAGCATTAAAGTCTCCCATAACAATTTTAAAATGTTGTTTACTCTGATCAAAAGCCTTTTGTGCATCCATATAAAAATCTTCTACTACTTCATCACTATGAGAACTTGTTGGGGCATAAACCTGAATTATCTGCATTTGGTATCTGCTATTAAGTTGTATAACTAATCTTGCCACTCTGTCCGATACACCATCAATCTCCACAATATTGTTCTTCCACTTTTTATTTATAATGAATCCTACTCCACTTGTATTTCCAATATTTGTGCCTTTATAATAGAGTATATGTCCACTTTTTAAATCAATTGTTTCTTCTTCTTTTCTTCTAACTTCACAAAGTCCAATAATGTCCCATTTAATATAAGACAGTTCTTCTTCTAATTCTTGCAATCTTCCTTCACTTGAAAGTGATCTGCAGTTGTAAGTACCTAAATAAAAAGTCGTCATCAAATGGCAACCTGGGTCCACAATCAGGGGATTCTTAGCACCCTCCGCCTTCGGCCACCAACTGCTGCCTTGGTTGGTGAATTTACAGCCTCCTGGGAATAAGGGCCATGCTTTATTTTTGTCTGTCATAATTGTATATATGTATGGGAAAAATATTTATCATTTACACAAACATTCATTCTGCCTTATCAGGCACTGAGAAGAAAGACCATGGTGTTTCTTGATCTTAAACTCAGAGGTAAAAAGCCAATAAACTCACCATGCTGGCTAATGCGTGTTTGTGAGCAGCCCATCCATGTTCGTATACTATATGAATAATCACATAGTAATAACAGCTGCAACGACAATCACATATGGAGTGGACATTAGGAATTTGCTCTGCTCGGTTCCTTTAAGGCCTCCAAGATATTTGAATATAAGTATAGTTTATATACTACACAGACACACTAGTACAAACACAATAAATTCTGCATTTATCAAATTAAAAAATCTGAAATTGAATACTGATATATATTAGAACTACTTCAGGATGAAGGCTTTGAAATTGCAAATACATGGAAGCATGTTGAATACATTTTATTAATCACTCTGGCAAATATAAAATTTATGCCTTCGTCTTCTCTGGGCAATCTAATAAACTGTGCAGGAAAAAATTTAAATAAACTTATTAATAAAAATATTAATCAAAAATCAAAATTTTGTCTGATTTTAATAGGCCATAGGCCATTTTAAAGAGAAACTCATGTTGCAGAGAATGATAGTATTGGCACATGAGTAGTCCATTTAATTTTTCCACAATTTTAAAAGACAATGAAATTTTAATTTTAAACAAATTAACTTTTATGAAATAGTTAAGTTGTATTTTTGGTGAGTGCTGTATTATGTATACATGCACGGATACTAATAGTAAAAAAAAGGTTTTAAAATTATCTGTCTATTTCAATGTAACTTTTTTTTAAAAAAAAGTGAACTTTGGAACTGAATTTTTATTATCTTTTCTGTAAAATATATTTATATAGTCCAGAAACAATACATAATCTTAAAAAATTTCTTTATTGAATCTTGACTCAAATAAGTTCATTTTAATCAAGAGTTTAACAATAAATATTGCGGTCTGGAAAATTTTTAATTAATGTAATTAATTTGGCATTTCTTAGTTAATTTAAATTTGCTGGCTTATCTGAGTAAAAATAGTTTAATCATGGATTTGCTGAGATTTTTTAAATTCCTGAGTGGGTCGAACAATGAGCAATGGGTCTATATAAGGCCAAGTAAAATCATTTAATTAGATTCTGCTAACTTCATTAGACTCTCCACTGCTATTCTTATTAGATTCTATTATTTTGCTTGTATTTTGATCCTGCCATGTTATATGTGCCTGTCTAGAAAATATTCCAGTTGATGTATCTAAAGGCATGTGCAGCTAAAGCACCAAAAGAGAAACTCCACTCTAACATGAACCTATAGTCATCATATGTTTAATTCTTTTGCTATCTGAACTCCTGAACCAGCCAAGTGCTGACATCCTAGAGCTTATCATAGGAAACCACTTCTCATCAAACAGGAAACAAACAGAAGACACTAAATTATGTTGATATACCCAGTGTACACATTTATATATAATCTGTACAGAAAGTAATAGCCCTATACCCATGTCACTATAAACTGAAAGTAAAATCTTTACATAAACTGCAGATATATCAGTAAGCCAGTAAGTGATGCATAAGGGTGTATGTAAATTTTGTTTTATCAATTCATAGTTTGATACTCCTATCTTTATTTAAGTGGTAGTTTTCAATATTTCAATTTACTGATACATAATTTTATATTTGTTTTATTAATTTTATTCTCTTATAGACATGTTATATATTATAATTATAATCATTTGAGTATGCTTTGTTAGTCCCTTTTATTTCTTTAGAATTTGACAGTTGATAAGTTAATAAACCTGCAATAGTTTCTAGAATTATTTTTTTCCTCTTTAAGTTAAAAATTATTCTCACCCCCCCCCCCCCCGTCCAATTTTATTGCAAAAAAAAAAAGAAAACAGAAAAAAAGAACAGAATTCTTATAAGTTATAAAAAAGAAAATCTGGATTAATATTTTTAAAAATATATGTTTTAATTAATTATATCTTAGAACTTGGCACAAACATTTCTATTATATGTGCATATAAGAATTTTTATATAAGCGTTAAATCATTTATAGTATTGGCAGTTTTTTTTTCTTTCTATTTTTATCATACATGTCTAAAAGAAAAAGATATTGTTCTGTTTTGTGTGTGTGCATGGGAGGTTTATTTATATATTTAGTTTTCTATTTATTTTTATGCTTACCACTCTACAGAGGTGAATTTTGATTTGGCATTGGGTTCAGCAAAGTTTCTGCCCATGCTCATTTATATATTTTTATGTTTTAACCTGTGTTTATTTAACACAAGAAATTAGCAGTCATTATTGATTTTCATTGGGTAATAAATCTTCCCATGCATTTATATATATATATTCACTTTTATTTAACATGGGTTACTTATGGCCTGCATCTTGCACCACATATGAACTTTGTTAGTAAAGGCAAAACATGGGAGCTTGTCTAACAATAAAGTCTGCCAATGTTTAATTAATAATTAATGTTATTGCAAAGATTTGTGAACACATCTGAAATTGTTGAGTATATGTAAGTCCTGTTATAGTAAATTATATTAATGAACTAAAAATTAATTTAAGAGGAAGAATAAAGTAATAATGGAGCCAATCAACTGTCAAATTACCATAAATATTTCTTTAAAAAAGTGTTATACTCAATTTTATTATATGATTGAGCTAACTATAGTTCAAAACCATCAAATAATGTAAGCTATTTATTTTTTTGTTTTACTGTTAATTAAACATTGTTGTTGATTGCTAGATTTGTTTGATATTGTTTACTGATGTCTGCCTTGCTAATTATTTATTTAACAAGAATCTCTGCTCTCCATGATCTAATGGCAATAATAATTGATCTGTATATGATGGGACAGGTATAATAGGCACTTGTAATGAATATCCGTATCAACAAAATTATAAACATTCTAAGTTAGATGCCTAGTGAGCATTCACTATTGAAGGATATTAGGAGCAAGTTGTCTGGTATAATATATATATGTGTGTAAAAAACTTGGTAATTTTTAACCTATGCACAACTTGGTCGAAGAATAACAAATAAACAAAATAATAGTTTCGGTAAATATTATAATAACTGAAACAACAAAAAATATTTCTACAAAGGTATTATAACATAAATATCACTTAAAAATAGATCAACCCATGGTTTGTAAGAAATTAAAAAAAAGTAGGAAGTGATAAAAAAAATATCAATAAATAATATAAATATGTAAAATATAATAATTAAGTACTTTGGAACAGATATTACTTATTAAATTTCAAATGAAAATTTATCATCTATTGGAAAGCTTTCTGTTAAATTTTACAATCTGATTTGTCTTTTTTTAGTCTATTGACAACATTTGTCATTATTGGCTGTACTTAAAAAAATATGACTAAATAAAAAGATGAACAATAAAAAAAATAATGAGATTTTATTCAATTCTCTGGACAATCAGTAAAAAAAAAGTATTAATTATTTAAAAAAAATATAACTATAATATGGGATATTTTACTTTTAATGAATGTAAAGACCTAAATTCGATATTAATACAATGTTTTGCAATAAAAAAATTTTAAAATAAATAAAAACAGTCTACTTTATGAATGAAATATATTGTTTTTATTAATTTATAATTTTACTAAATATTCTTGAATATATTTATCTTTATAAAATTTTGCAAGTATTTAAAATGTTCATATTAAGGAATCTCTCATTGCACTATATTTATTTTAATAGCCATAATTACTATCAAATCTATATTTACTTTCATCAGTATATTTTTTTTAAACAATAAAATTTGAATTTACAAGATTGTTTTGAAAACATAATGAAATTTTATTTTGTAAACTATTTCAACAAAATTAAACACCTAAAAGACAAAGACCGATTTCTATGTTTTACCAAATAAATAAAAAAAGTTGTTTAATTTATATAATAATAATTTGCATAATTTAGAATAATAAGTTTATCGGTTTTTGAAATAATAATAGTAATAGTAATGAGGAGGAGGAGAAGAAAGAGGAGGGAAAATGAAAAAACTTTCTAAAAATTCATTAATTTTTAGTATTCTAATAAATTCTCAGTCTTGACATTTAAATATTTTTAATTTATTTGCATTTTAGTATTCCCAATCTTGACATTTAAATATTTTTAATTTATTTGCATTTTAGTATATATAAAGTCTGCATATACACACATCCTACAATATAAACCTTTTCACCATAATATGTATTAAAAATTGTATAAAAATACTTTATTTTTCAGCTAAATAACTCACATCTAGATAAAAATTGGATATTTTTTCAGCCATGTAGAAATTCCAAAGAAAGTCAAGTATTTTTTCCCTCTAATCAGTCAGCCATGCATAACCAATCTTGATATTATTAGGTAATAATTGAGCTTCCACATATTGTTAAACCAGAGAGTAAAGATCACAGGCTAATCTGAATTATCATATGAACGGTGATATCTATAAAACAAAAAAAGATTGGAAGATAATATAGCAATCACTACTGATAAGAGAGGTATTATATTCCTAGAGGCCTTAAAACCAAGTTCATCTTACCTTTAAGTGTAATTATTTTTTATTTATAGATGAGTCATCATAATTGTTAAATAACATGATTTGGTGTAATTTTGTTTAGGGATAATACAATAACAAGTTGTTATTAATACTAATAATGCATTTTTATTATCATCAATTACACAGGCCAGCTTTTTATTAAATCATTTAATATACATTTCATTATTTTCAAGTATACAATTTTTTTTTTTCCATGTGTCATAGCATCGGCCGGGACGCGAATCCACAACCGTCTGCAAACAACTACTTGCTTGCATGGCGGCTGCGATACCTCTCGGCTAACAACACAAGACAAGTATACAAATTTTCAGCCAACTCATGTGATCAACAGCATAAATAACATACCTTTGGTAAATTCAAATGCTCAAATAGCTTTAAAAATCCATTTCAGGATAAAAACTTTGCAGACTTTATTACTTTGAAGAGGAACATATATTATCAAACTTGAAAGTTATGTTTTTTCCTTTTGGTTTTATTATCTAGCAAAAATGACTAATAGCATATTTCTTAATTAATATTTAGATGTTTATCAGAATTAGGTATTGGTTTATTTGTTTACAAATCTCTAGCTATCTGGGGAAAAAAAATTAAATTCCATCCAAATTCAAATCCCTACAATAATATATTAAGTAATAACCTGTATATTTATACTTTACGTTTGTCTTCAATATAATAATATTAAATCGTGCTTTCACACTTCTAATGTAAAGCTATGAATATGAGAAGTACATCTTGAAAGTGCTCAGCCATTTAATTTAGTTTTCAATTTGTTGTTATAGATTTACATTGGAAGTGTGAAAGCACGATTTAATATTACAATAATATATGTACATGCAAAGAGCTATATAATACATATCATTAATAATAATACAGTTCCTTTAATTTTTATCTGTATATCACAATGTAAAAAGTAGCTTAATTTTTTTAAATTGACTTGTGGAATTTTAAAGATAAAATGTTTAAAATTGATGGTAATTACTCTTGTCATCAGAACTGTTTTATGTTAGTCAAGCATGGAATGCTATCTCATTTTTGTGCTAGAATTAGATTTCCTACTTACTTTTCCTGTCAAGAATAATCATTAATGTTAAAGATTTTCTTGGCCAGTCACTTTAAGATCACTTAGATTTCTTCCATTTTAAACAAATTTTATTTAAATTTATTTTTGAATAAAGAATTTTTTTTTAACAAATTTTATTTTACATATTTGTTTTGTTTAACTTCTGTGAGTTGATTTTAATATATTGTATATATGTGTGTTAAATTGCTTGTCTGAACTTAGAGATGGTATCTCCACAATAGGGTGCCATAAAAAGAAATGATACTTGATAATCAGTGATTGTTAGCCATTGTTTGCCATTGTCTTACCACAGTGAATTCTACCATCTCAATTTTAAAGTTACCTCATAAATATTATGAGATTTTATATATTAAAATACTTTCATACAAATAACTTCTTTATATGAGGAATAAATTTGTTATATCCAATGGCAGAAAAATGAGCACTAAGCAGCAGAATATTATGACCAAATAGTAATACTTTATTAATGCTAGTTAGCCATTTATTTTAGAATCCACATTTCATATTTAATACAAATAAAGTGTATATACTTAGGCTAGATTTAATTAGCGAGGATAGACTTTTAAGCTTCCTTCAGTCATCCATGTCATCCTATATAACCAATACATGTGACCACATATATGTAAAAAATGTAAATGATATCCAATATATGTAGTTCATGCAGAATCAGCATTCATCCATTGGTGTGGATCATAATCTCCCACATATATATGCAATCAGTGCTCAAGTTTATTTTAAGATAGCAAATCTTCAAACTTTAATGTACAGACTTTAATACTCTCCACTCTCCAGCTCTTTAGCCAGAAATATCATTGAAAATCTAATGATAAAATGCTCAAAACCATTAGAAATCTGATGATAGACTGTGCAAAGCCCTTGTTGATGCCAATATTATTATCATACCCATGTTGATCTTGTCATTCTTACACCTCATATGTAGGATCTTAAGATGTCCATTTAAATATGCATAAGAGGAATGGGCAGAATTCAGGTTGGATATGTAATATTTCAATACAAGTATAGTGTATATACTTAAGCTACATGTAATTAGAAGGGATTTCAACACAGACATTCAAACTCCCTTAAGTCATCCACTTCATCCTACATGACTACATCGATGCAAAACAGATAAATGATTTCCAATACAATATTTTCATACTAAACCAGGACTCATCAATTGATCCTGATCATCATCACCCACATTATATTAGCATCAACAAGGGCTTTGAGCATACCGTCATCAGATTTTCAATGATATGGATGGCTGAAAAGTTGGAGATTGGAGAGGATTGAAACCTGTCCATTAATATTTGAAGATTTGGTATCTTAATATAAATCAAAGCACTGATTGTATATGTGTGTAAGAGATGATGATCCAAACCAACTGATGATTACTGGTTCACCATGAAATACATATATTGGAAATCATTTATCTTTTTCACAGGTATGTGAACATGTGTAGCAGTTATGTAGGATGTAGTGAATGACTGAAGGGAGCTTAAAAGTCTGTGTTCAAATCCCCTCTTATTACATGTAGCTTAAATATATACATTATACTTGTATTCATATATTATATATTTAGCCTGAATTCTGCCCATCTCTCTTTTGAATATTTAAATGGACATATTAAGGTCCTATATATGAGGGGTCAGAGTCACTTGATGTGAATATGGATATGACAATAATATTGTCATCAACAGGGCTTTGTGCATTCTATTATCAGATTTTCAATAATATTAATGGCTGAAGAGCTGGAGAATGGAGAAGATTGAAGTGTGTGCATTAAAGTTTGAATATTTTCTATCTTAATATAAAACCAAGTACTGATTCTATATGTGTGTGAGAGATGATGCTCTGGACCAACTGATGAGTGCTGGTTCAGCACAAAACACGCATATTGGAGATGATTTATCATTTTCACATGTATGGGGTCGCGTGTATCAATTATGACTAAAGGCATATTTAAATAAAACCTTACATCTAAATTTTTACGGGAAGAAAAACTATCACATAGAACAAATGACCCCCCCCCCCCTTTATAAAGCAGGTTTAATAATTTGAAAAAAAGTTTTAAATAACTTTAACATCAAATAAATACAATTTATTTGATCATTAGTAGTAATAAGTTTTCTTTTACTATTAAAAAGTTGTTTGATTGTTATAGATACTGAAGAACTCGTAGCTTAATGCAGTCATAGCCTATAGTTTTCAGTGCATAATCCAAATTGAAAATATTTTTTTTTGTAGGCTTATATGAAATATATATGTAAAGTTCAAATAATTAAAGAGTAAAGATTATTTTATTGAATAAAATTTTATTCTCAAATTTATTTATAGCTAAATATAAATAATATTATTAGAAATTAAAAAAAAAATTAGCATTATTGGCATAAAACAAATCATATTTCCTGGTGTAAAGTTTGCAATAGTAAAGTATATATACTTATAAAAATAACAATATTTAAACAAAACTATATATATATAACATTACAGATTTATAAGTACAAATAACCTTCACAATGAAAAACAATTATTATTATTTTTTTGTCTTTATCGATGTAATGCAGCAAAACTGCTGAATTAAGAGATAAAAATTCTTAAGTGCAAGCCCTGGCGTAAACTTTTGGAATTTTTTTTTTTTTACATTATAACAGTAAACAAAGAGGGTTATTATTTCAAGTTTCTTTAATATTTAAAATGTACAATTAATTTTTTTTATATATAAAAAATAGACTTTGTATATTAAATTGATTTTATAAATATATTGTTTTTTTTTGTCATTATTAATTTTTTCTGTATTATAATTACACTCCAGATATTTGATTCTTCTTAATAGATCATTAAAATTCTTTTTTTTCATATTATTTTTTTTTTCCATTTATTTTCTTGATTAAATTGAAAATTTACTGGGAATTGATTTTTTTTGTAATGGCCATTTTTATTGCAAGATCTCAGTTAATTTTAAATATTTTTAAAATAGTTTTAAGCAAATTCTAATTTAAATTTATTGGGGTGTTTCTGAAAGTTAGCAATATCAAATATTGATATTATCTCTTTAAATAATTTTTGGTCTCTTTAGTTTTACATTAACAACATATCTTATGTCTCACTGATCAGTATATTAAGATCATTCATTATACAATCTTGAATAATATATTTTCTCTTAATTAAAATATCATCCAATTGCTCTGTACTTTAAGTTAAATATTTCCATATCTATTTCTTTTTAGCATTTTTTGTCAAAAAAAGAATTCATAAGTTTTTTTTTTGCAAATTCTAAAGTCTGTGTCCTCTTTTATTTATCTCACCATAACTGAATTTATTCACATCACTTTCATCTTTTAATCGTATTCCAATTTAATCATTAAAAGCTCCTATATCTGTATTAAAATATTGTTTGGTGTAAACAAAAGCATTTTGTACATTTATTTAAAAAATCATTCTTTTTGTTTATCACCATAAGAACTTATTTGAGTATTACCAGCATTTAGTTTCATCCAGTAAGTTGAATAACTAATTGTACTCATTGTCTAATATTCCACCCATCTCCACTTTTCATTTACAATGAATCCTACTCCACTTGTGTTTCCAATATTTGTACCTTTATAGTAATTTGTATCTTTATAGTAAAGTACATATCTACTTTCAAATCAATTGTTTCTTAACATTTTCTTTAACTTTACAAAATCCAACAAAGTTTAACATTAAAACATTATACTTTCAAATTATGAAGTCTTATTTTACTTGAAATGTTATAGTGTTTTAGGTAGCTAAATAAAAAATCACCATCAAATGGCAGTCTATGCCATAATCAGGCAATTTTTAGCACCTCTGCCTTAAACTACCAACCATTGTCTTGGCTGATGACTTTATAACTTATTGGGAGTAAAATAATTTAGTGTCATTCAGGCAATTGAAAAAAAAGACCATAGCAGTTTTTGATCTTAAACTTGGAAATAAAAAGCCAATAAACTCACCATGCTGACTGGCATAAGTTTGTATTCAGACCAACCATATTCTTTTATCCTATAAATAATCACACTGTAATAACCACTGCAATAACAGTAACACATGGAGTAGATATTAGAAATTAATTTAAGCTCCAAAAGAAATTAAAAGATCCCCTTTCAGTATACAGCATCTTTTTTTGCTACCAGATATATATATATATAACCTTGATTTTTATAATAAAAAATCTTCATAAAAATGTTTTACATCATTTTGAATTTCCATTAGTAAATAATAAAGACCTTAGAGTTCTCTCAAATCAGTTAAATTTAATGTTTCTGATATTGATGAATTTTGACTATCAAAATAATCTTAGTTCAATCTTTTGTCTGAATGTTATTATCACTTTTTTTAATCCCATCTTGCTTATTCTTATTGCTTATTCTTATTTTCTTTTGTGCTGGAAATTTGCATGATTAAAGTCTATTCTCAAGATAAAATTGTATTTAAAATTTTTGACATTGTAAACCTATTAGTATGTTGATTGTTTTATTAAATAACTATTTGAAAAAATTATTTATAATCAAATAAATTCCTTTAAAAATATGTTATCTTTGAAACAGTCAGATTTTTTTTTTCACTTATCTTTTTTTTTTATTTATATATATTTTTTGATTTGACTGATGATATTACAACAAGCATTCCTAACTCACATTTAGTTGTTCTTGCCTATTTTGATTATTTTAAGGCATTTGATACATTCTCTAGAAAACTTCAGTTAATCAAATCTTCTGAATTCAGTAACCATCAAAACTATGTTAATTGTATCTTAGTACTAGAGTTTCTAAGACAAATTATTCAATAGGAAAAAAATCTTTAGAACTACTGTTAATATGGATGAGCTGGTAAACAGAAAATTATGAGCTACACATCTTCAAAAGAGTAATTTTTATGAACAATTTTAGAAGGCAATAAATCTACCTCATAAAAAATAATTGGCATGCACTCATGTGTGTGTGTATGTATGTATTTATGAATATTTGTAAGTTCAAAGATTGGGATGAATGTGTTTATAATAAGAATTATATTTAATTAAAAAAAAACAGTTTGAAAATTTCAAGATAAATTTTTTTATAAGTCAGAGCTATTGTACCACTTTATAGTGATACAAAAAAACTAGCATTATAGTTTTAATGTATGATGCATAAATTGTCTTTATAAGGCTTCCTAATTAAGCAAGCACTTTTTGTCTACATACATAAATGATTATGAATCATTTTTATTAGGTTAGAAATTATCATATTTGTTTTAACTCTAGCTAGATATAGAGTTTAAGAGTTTATATTTTTAAAAAACTACTATACATCCCTGAATGCAAATATTTGTTTATTAGAAATCAATGCCAAAGAGAGGTATTGTAAATTTATCAGATGCATCCAATGAAAACTTTTTTTTAAAAAAGGAATCCATATACATTGTAAATCATAAGAAGTGAAAGATGATGAAGTAATGAATATCATCCCTTTTCAATGCAGAAAAAGTTTAGATTTTTGTCATATTTCAATGGGTGAAAAAGGTAAATGATAGTTATAAGAAAACAATAAAGGCACACATATCTCTATTGTTTTTTCAGTTTTAGGACACACAGATGTCATATCTAAAAAAATAATACGAATAACAACAATAAATGGAAGTTATTACAAATAATGGTAGACATATTAAGCATGTTTTATGACACAGCAAACATATTTATTAAATTGTTTTTTAATTAATTTTCAATATATATATTATAGAATTGTAGATTCGTTTAAAATAAACAACAATTCTTTACTTACCTTTAATTTTCTGATCTAGAAGTAAACTAAATATCTAATTAATTTTTTTTTTTTTGCAAGTAAATGCATTTTATTTACTTATTTTTCAATTTGTTTATTTCTATTTTTGATTTACACAAGTGTAATGTTTTGTGCAAACAAAGCACTTGTATGTCACTAACAAGAGATAAAGATCTTCACACTTTTATTTGATATGTAATGTGTTAAAATTATAAAGCTAGTTTAAAAAAAACACATGCGCATGCACACAAAATAGTTTGGAATAAATAAATAAAAAGTGAAAAAAGAATGATAGAAAAAAATAGTTATATTATGAATATCTTGTATCTGAAGTTTGTGTTTATAATAAAGAATGTGGTATTGAATAAAAAACATGCCGAACATGTTCTTCACCACAGTTTGTGAAAATTATCATCACCTGATATCCTTTCATAATTTATATTCATTATAGCTATCATGTTAAAGTTATCACAAGGACTATCATATTGTTTTTATCACATTATTATTATTTAGAAGCTACATTATTGTTTTTAACACTCTCACTATATATATAAAGTAGTTCTTGGGTTAAATCATGTATTATTTTTGATTACTTCCCAATCGCCATTGTCAAGGTTAACTTTTCAAAAAAAATTATTAGATCTCAAATGATCACCACATCTTGTGCTTACTTAGAACTGTTATTAAAACAGGCAAAACTCACTATATGTATTGCCACTCAGTGCAAGTCAGAGTAATCAATAAATGTCTAAAGGCTTGTGCATAAAATCCCATCTAGTGCCTACTCATCCAATATCCCCAGACTAGTTTCTGGTTTGTGGCCTTCATCAGTGAGGAACCTTGGATCTGAGAGCACTGCACCTACTTAGGATCTAATGCAATCCTCCAGCATAAGCCAGAAACTAATCTGGGGATATTGGATGAGTAGGCACTAGATGGGGATTTTATGCACAGGCTTTCTAGCATCCATTGATTACTCTGGCTTGCATTGAGTGGCAATATGTATAGTGAGTTTTGCCTGTTTTAATATCAAATAGTATCAAGCTTGAGTGTGAGGTAGAGTATGAGATTGAGTGTGAAGTAGTTTGAGCACTCAGAATATATGGATTAACAAAATGCTTATTTTCTTCAGTTTCAACATTAATTGATAAGTGATCTCCATATGTCTGGAATACATTGTGCTTCATCAACTCTATTTAAACCACTTGGCCTTTTTAATATTTCAATTTCCCCTCTTATGGTTCTCAAATTGCACTTTCCCAAATTAGCAAGCATTTTAGCATTATCAAAATAAGGTTTGTGACCGATTTCTAAAAAATGTGAAGTAAAAACTGATGTATTTAATTTCTGATTAAAGACATTTTTATGATCATTAATTCTGATATTATTTCATCTATTAGACTGACCTACATAGATTTTTGAGCACTGTAAGCATGGAATTTTATAAACATCCTGGTATTCCAAAAGTAATCTATTTTTAGGTTTATGGAAAAAAATCACTTTTTTTTGCTAGTGTAAAAAGTAATCATTATGTTAAAAGTAGATAGTCTTCTACTGATTTTATCAGTGACCCCTTTAATATAAAGTAAAACCACTCTATAACTATTTAAATTATCAATTTTATCCTCTTTCTGTTTTTTAGTATTAATGGTATATAATGCATTATACATGATATTTTAGCATTATCAAAATCAGGCTTGTGACCGATTTCTAAAAAATGTGAAGTAAAAACTGATCTATTTAATTTCTGATTAAAGACATTTTTATGTTCATTAATTCTGATATTATTTCATCTATTAGACTGACCTACATAGATTTTGAGCACTGTAAACATGGAATTTTATAAACATCCTGGTATTCCAAAAGTACTCTATTTTTAGGTTTATGGAAAAAATCACTATTTTTTTTTGCTAGTGGAAATAGTAATCTTTATGTTAAAAGTAGATAGTCGTCTATTGATTTTATCAATGACCCCTTTAATATAAAGTAAAACCACTCTATAACTATTTGAATTATCAATTTTATCCTCTTTCTTTTTAATATCAATGCTATATAATGCCTTATATATAATATTTTCATTGTAACTATTAATAAGTAGAATATTTTTTGTTTGTTCTACTTCTGGAATAAGTTGTTCTTTATTGGGCAAACTACAAGTCAAAAGATTTTTTGCTTTAGAAAATATTTGCATAGGATGATGATGAGAATTAAAATAAAGCTATCTGTTTGCATTGGTGGATTTTCTGTAAACTGATATTGATAAAGAGTCATCACATTTTCTTGTAATCAAAACACCTAGAAAAGAAAGTGACTTGTTATTTTCAACTTCCATTTGTAAACTTAATATTAGGATGCCAATCTTTAAGAAAAACAAGAAAAGCATCAATACTATGAGACCATATAACAATGTGAACAGATTTTCTGTCCCCCTTCTGTTTCCCCTTTTTCTCTCCTCGACCTCTTTCCATTTGGAACTCTTTAGTTGTATTGTTTCTCTTCTTTTGTTTTTCTTATTGTTATATTTTTTTTTATATATTACACTGATATATTTTTTTTTTTTATTTTGTTTTTTTTTTTTATTATATTTATATTTTTTTTTTTTCCAAAGATGTAATTATTTTTAATTTTTTTTTTGTATATTTTTTTTATAATTATATAAATAATATGTTGTATAGGGGTTGTGTTTTTTTGATATGTGGTTTTTTTTTGAAGTTTGGTTTGTTAATATTATTTGATGGTGGTTAGAAAATTTTTGTGATGGGGGGGGGGGGGGTGGTTGTTTGTTTTTTTTTTTTTTTAAAAAATATAAAAAAAAAAAAAAAAAAAAGAAAAAAAAAAGTTGGTTTGGGGGGGTTAGGGGGGGGTTTAAAAAGAAAAAAAAAAAAAAAAAAAAAAAAGAAATATTTGTGGGGGGGTGAAAAGGTAGAGGAAAAAAAAAAAAAAAATTAAATTAAAAAAAAAATTAAAAAAGAAAAAAAAAAAAAAAAAATAATTTTTAGGGGGGGGTTGGGGGAGAAGAATAATATTAAGAAGTGATGGGGTGGAGGGGGATGTAAGAAAAAAATGTATCATCCACATCTCTAAGCCAAATAAAAGTTTTCTTAGTAGCTGTATTCAATATTTGAATATACAGCCATTTATTAATGATTTTATTAGCTATATGAAAAATTCATGTCAGTGACTTTCAAAAGCTATTTCAGTCAATTAACTCATCAATTGAGCCAGTCATCACATAGCTCTCCAATGGCTGTTCACTACAGTTTTGTATTTATTGATGTATATTACTTTAATTTATGTAGTGATTTTACAAGCATATATCATTATATACTAAATTTATTGACACTTGTGCTCTGTTTCAAGGATCTATATAGAAACAATGCCCTATCTACTTTGTTCAATTCTTGTATTTACTTTGATGACTTAGTTTTTAAAAAAGATAAAGTTCATATATTTGAAGGAAGTTACTCAAATAGTTGGATAATTATTTACCAACTAATATTTTGATTAATACACTAGCTTTGGAAATACATGTAAAAATATGAGACTTGTCTTTACTGTTTTTATAGTAAAAGTTTTTAAATGCTAATTTTTTTACATAATAGACTTCTGAAAAATTATATTCACACATTGTGCAGTAGAAAATAAAAAAAAGTATTATATTTATTTGAGGATTGCTTAGCATTTTATGAAATAAGGGCATAAACATTTATAGGGCCTTACATCTCAATAATTTGATTTTTGAATATGTCAGTCTCTCATAATAACTTAATTGATAAATATATATACTGAAATCTATTTAAATCATAAAATGTGATCAAATCTTTGATGATAAATAATACAATTGGAACAAGAAAATCAATAAGAATTAGGGCAAATTATTTTATATTAATCTAAATTATTTTTCAATAGTGACAATTCATTCACTTTGAATTGCTTATTATTTATTTAAGTGTGAGACAAATGGGAAAGTTATTAATAGGATTTTACAATCTACTGATGTGTATCATTATAATAAAATATGTAGAAAGATTATGATAAATTTCTCTGCATATATCTTGTAAGAAAGTTTACTTAAAAAATTATTGTAGAGTTATTTACTTTGCACACCATTATTTAAAATCCTATTTTTTTTCAATGACATATTAAAATAATTATTTCTTGGGTTACAAGTTTGACACAAACATTATTAGTTAGAGTAGTTTTGTAGCTAAACACCTTTTAATTAATTAAATAGATTTTAAAATATTAATGTTAAAAATTTAAATGATGAATATTTAAGCTATGCATAAATATTGGATGCAAGTGAATAAGCTTGTTTGTAAATTTATTATTTCTTGTTAAATTGAACTTTATTAATACATTTACATTTTTTAATCTAGTATAATTAGGAAAATAATTTTGCTTTAAAAAACAAAAACAAAATAAGCTTAACCCACAAAATTTTAAAAAACAAAAAAAAACAAAAACAAAACTGAGCCTACTCACTAATTGGCAGTTTGGTTATATTTGTGATATTTTATTTTTATAATGAATATTTTCACATTATTATAAAAGTAAGTTTATATACAAAAAACATTCTAAAAGAACTTTGCAGAATAGGAAAATAACATACTAAAATGAATGTGTAATGATAACAATGGCTCTTTTGGCTCTGTCTGTGTATAAAAATTTATTGAAAGAAATATTTTTTATTTAAATCCCATTTTTAAAATGAAAACAAATTTTATATGAGACATCATAAAAGAGGAAAATATGATTTAAAATTTAAAATTACACTTATTATTAAAATGATACAAAAAATTTTGCAGTGGCATTTACAAAAACATTTCTTTTCAGTAAATAAATCACAATTTCTGCTTTATAGTAACTACAGTGTTAATGACTTTTTAAAAACCAAACATTTTCAAATAAGGTCTAAATTATAATCACATATCTTTAAAATAAATATTTTACGAATATGTTGCATAAATCAGCATAAACATGTAAATAAATTACTGAAAATTACATTTGTTTTTACAAAATACCAAAAGAAAAAAAGCTTGTTCTCAAAAGTATGAGGTATTAGTCAGTGGTGTTGTCAGTTTTTTGTACTATGATATAACCAATAAACGGCATTTTCAGTTCCTTGTGAATTTGGAAAATTGCATGATATTTGTATGATATACTACCATTTTCAGATTTTTTTAAAGAAATAATTTTATTTCCAATTTTTACACAAAAAGATATGAACCAGCAAATATAAATAACTATAAAATAACATTCAAAAACTAAAAATGATAGCAGCTGCTATCACACTGATTTGCAAGATCCAATTAAAGATAATAAATTTAATCTTGTTTTTAAAAATAGAAGGATTTAAAACTAAAAATTTTAAGCTTTTTATACAATATGTAAATAATGTTCTAGTGAAAAACATCATAATTAGTAAAGATATTTTTAATTACTTAGGAATATTAATTAGGTGGAAGTTTCCAGATTTCTTTATTGTTAAGGAAAACTGGACAGCTACCTGGTAAAATGATTTACAAATTTTTATGGTAAATTAATTTTTTTTATTATTCCCTTTTATCTCTTGCACTGATGCTTATTGTAATTTCAGCTAACATTTGGGGAAAAGAAAATCTGTCAATCTTGAGTATTTTAGCATTCTTTGATAATGATATTCAAGTATCAAGGATAAACTTCATATTCCAGTGTCATGTCAGCAGTATTTTTTTGCCTAATGTCTGAGTAACAATCATTTTTAAATATCTTGATCTCATCTGCACCTATATTGATAAATTGCTCTAAAAAGTGATGATATACAAGTTATCTCCATGCTTCATGGAGTTCAATATATAGAAGCTGCTTTTTTAAAATTATAAAGGCATGAAATAAATCTTATATGTATTGATCAAGAATTTATTAAATCTAGCATATATTTTAAAATAATAAATATTAGTGAAATCAACCAAACCTTAAGATGAATCTAATAAAGCATAAATTGTAAATGACTTTGATTATTTTTACAGAACTAAACTGATTAAACATACCAAGATAATTATATTACTTTGTTTTATTTGTTATTTTAAAATTATATATTCCTGTGGTATTAGATTTAAGTACGGTTTTTTAAAAAAGAGATTGCAATGTTCTTTTCACTATTTAAAATTAAGCTTGCAATATGACATCTGAATAGAACTTTTTCAATGACTTTTTCATTTATTTTGTTTGTTCATGTTAGTTAAGTAAATAGAGATAGCAAAGAGAATCCTCGAATTAGTTTTAGAATTAATTTAAAAAAGAAAAAGAAAAACTTAGCATTCTTAAAATAGAAAAATATAAATTATAAAGTGCTATTTTAAAATAATTTCATAGTCGTTTTAAAATAACATCCTAAAATAATCTCCTTTAAATAAAGGGAAAACGTGATGATAAATCTCAATGTGTACATACATATTTGTGTATGTGTAAGGGAAAAGAAAAATTCAAATTGATAAGTTGATTGTAAATTAATGTTTTAGTCAATTGATAAAGATATTTATGTTAATAAAAGTTATTATTTGTTGGTAATTATTATATAGTATATTTTAGATGTGGAATTTTAATATTTAAATAGACAAGATAAATTAATATCAGTGAACTGTAAGATAAAAATCAAGAGTTTATAACATTGAACATAGATTTACTTTCTTTTATATACATCTGGATCTTGTTTTATGCAGATTTTTTTAATGCGATTTTGAAGTTATGCGATTCACGTTTTTTCTTAATATATATCTTTTTATGTGGGGTTTTCTTTTATGTGATAAAGAAGTTCATATTTCACTATATTTATTAGATATCAAGAAATTAAAATTATTAATAACTTATTTTAACTTGAAATACTTTTTTTTTCTTCAAAAATATAATGTTATATTAGCAGCTAACATGAGTATGGCTGGAAGCTATTTAGAATCTTAGCTTTTAAATAAATAATCTACTTATACTTATGAGTAAATAATAATAATAATAGATTTATACTTACGAGGATAAAAATATCACAATAAATATTCAAAAATGTTAAACTTTTAAAACATATTTTGTTAGATATAACAGAAATAAATATTCTTTTAGATTTTTAAAAATAAGTGTGTGATATTTAAATATAATTTTTGTTCAAATGGGTTTGACTTAGTGGCTTTTGTCAATAACTTTATTAGTGTTTTTTAAACTGGAAAATTCATTTTTAATACTTCTAAAATTTATTTATTTACACATGTTTTTAATAAAATTTAACCAAAATATAAAGATTTTATTAATAGTAAATTTCTTTTATTAAAATATAGTTTTTAGACCAAAAGCTAATGTGATTTTTTTTTGCATTTTTTTATTTGCAAAGTTAATATTGTATTTGTATGATTAATTTTATTTTTTTCATAATTGTTTTTAACAAAAGTTATTTTAAACATAAACATTTGATATAGAACTTTTTTTTGTTTGTTATGAAATACAAGTGAAACAGAAATACAAAAAAAAAAAAATAATAAAAAGACTCATAATTATATTTTAAAAAAAACCCACACATCCAGGTATTCAAAGATTTAATCTTTCATCTGTGCACTTTTTTTTTGAAAACCCTTAGCAGCTGTTTGGATTATATTTCAAACTTTTTATTTTAATGATTAAACATTTATTCTGTATTATATTGCTATAAATTATTTTTTAGAAATATAAATTTGCAAATAAAATCCATGTTTCAGAATAATATTTTAATTTGCAAATATAATAAATAAGTTGAACTACAAAATCAGAACAATAGCTTTTGTTATTTAACAAATGCCAATAGAAATATATTTTGAATAAAATATAAACTTATTGGAATTCTACCTCTAATACTAAAATTAATTTTTGTAAGAAATATTTAAAGTAATAAAATTATATTTTATGAATTTAAAATTCCACTTAAAATATTAAACTACCACAGTGACTAGAGAATTGTTTTTTCCTAAGCCAACTGCATCTTTCTGCTTTACATTATTACATTTCTCTTGACTTATATATTTTAAAAAACAAATATTTTCAAATAAAGTCAGAATATAACCATCATATTCATACCAAAAAACAACAATAACCACAAATATTTTAAAATTATTTTGCAAAAATAACTTTAAATATATAAATAAACTATGATTTTTATTTCAAGATTAAAATCAAAAATGAGCTTTCAAAAGAGCTCTTTTAAGCACAGTGACACTCTTTGATAACAACAAAACTATCAGTCACTACCATTGTCATTTTTTTCATAGGTTTTTTGTATGATACAGACATCTTAAGATTCTATCATAAGTATTTTATTCACTTGTAAAAAAGATTTTGGCCTAATTGGTCAAATTCATAGTGCTAAAACTCACTGGCTAATATTCATGATGGATTTAAAATACCAATACAGCAGGCATTATGCAAATTTATAAACTTATATGTTCCACTTTTTGACAAAGCAACAAAAGTCTTTTTTGTTAATTGCATGAGGGTCATTAGCGATAATCTTTTCTTTTTGAACAGGTAAAACGTTTATGATAGACTCACTATTTAATAGAAGAAAATAAATAAACAGTTTTAGAATTACATCTTACAATAATTTTTTAAATTAATAATCAATATATATTTTAGTTTCAGTTTTTAGATCTAATAAATGCAAAACTGGCAAACAAATGCTATAGATAGTCATAAGAGAGTGGATTAAAGCTCAATCATCAAAGTACCACTCAATATAGATGCAATTTGTATTCAGGTTTGTTGAAGAGTTAATATTTTTTTAGCTCTTGGGTATTCATTCTGCAACCACTATTGCAAACAAATTAAACATATGTCAAAATTGTTTGTATATACAGAGATACAACTCTTCATACAGTAGCCTCACTCAGTCCAAGCCAGAGTAATCAATGAATGCAGAAAGGTTTTTGCATAAAATCCCTATCTAGTGCGTACTCATCCCATATCCCCAGACTAGTTTCTAGCTTATGGCTTTCATCAGTGAGAAGCCTTGGATCTGAGAGCATTGCATCTAGATCTTAGGATTTAATGCAACCATCTAGCATCCATTGATTACTCTGGCTTGCACTGAGTGGTTCTGTGTAAACAGCTTGTGTAAGGATAAAGAATGGTGAACATATGATTCTTAGTATATAGTGGTAAACAATAATTAATTTGATTATAGATATTATCAATAAATATTAGAAAACTAAATTAAGAAGAAAATATGTTTCATTCATTTGTTAATTAGTTATATGTATATTATTTTGCATATGCATTTTAAACTTAATAAAAAGATTAAATGGCTTGTTTGTCTTCCAGGTATCATGTGATGGTGAATTGCCAAATGAGATTATTTGAACTTTGATTGAAAATTTTTTATATTTTGGTCACTACTATTGCACTAAACTGCTCTGATCAGTTAGGCATTAAATACTCGTTTTATTGCAAAAAATGATAATAGGAATGATAAAATATTGCCAATGGTTTTTAAAGAACTATATATCTGCAGAAATTTTTACAATAGGCAAATGACAACTTTTAGAATGTTTTTTCAACAGTTAATTTAATAATAGATAAAACATAAATAATAAGTTAGATGGAAACATAAATAAATGAATTCGAAACAGACATACAAATAAAAGAACGAGTGTAAGTGTAAAGTAAAATTATCTGTATTAGGAATAAGTATATCGATAGATGTATAGAAAAATGATGTATAAATAAATATTTAAAAATATTTATTAGATGACAATGAAGAGCGTGTTGTTTTACTAAAATTGAGATGTAAATTAATATACGGTACAGGCTTACACCTGCACATACAGATATATGTAAGGGATTCGAACTCAGACGTTCACACAACCCTCAACTCTCCAAGCCATCTCATATTGCTGACCCACCATATGAGATGGCTTGGAGATTTGAGGGTTGTGTGAAAGTCTGAGTTCGAATCCCTTATATAAAATTGAGATGCTAAATATTTATTCTGTTAAAAAATTGCAAATTAACCTACCATGATTTAGTGTTCTCACGTGATTGCAATACTATCGGGTATTGGCTAATAACAATACATGCCTAAAAAAATTAAAAATATAGAAATTATTTAGAAATATAAAAAGATAAAATCAGAAAGATCCATCTGTAGGTTATAGATAGAAAAAGATACAGAGATAAGAAACTTTTATTTAGTAAAATTGAGATTAAAACTCATTTGCGTTACAATTACTGATTAATTGAATATTCATGAAAACCGTAAGGGTAATTATATTTATTAAAACAGCTGTTAAAATAAAAATAATCCAAAAGAGATTTTATTATATAAATATTGTTTAGAATGAATGAGAAAAAAATACATTTGCGGAAGAGAATTATTTTTATTTCTATATAATTTAGTCGCTATTAAGAATCACTTCAATGTAAACAAAATAATTTAAAATTAAGCATAATTAAACTGGAATTTTAAAGATTGAAATTTTGCAGTCGGAAACTCTTAACAATCTCTAATTAAATCAAGTTGAAAGAAAGTTTAATAAACATCCTCCTGAGAACCATTGTTAAGATTAATAATAATAAAAAAATCAGTACTTTAAATTAGATCTACATAGTAAAAGATTAACACCACAATTTTTATTACAAACCCTTGTTATTTCTTTGTAAAAAAAATCAGTTTAAGTAATTATTAACTTGGAAGTTTATGTAAATGATCTTTTTTATCTTCAAGATATATCAAATTAATAAAAAATTATATAAAGAGTGCTATCAAAAGCAAAAGAAATGTTATATAGTGGGCGTATTTCTTTGTAATTTAAATTATATTGTACATTGTTTAAAATAGGATTGCTTTTATTAGTAGTCAATTTAACTCACACACTTACTTATATAGTTATCTGCAAAAAAAAAAAAAGTAGATTTAATAGGGATAACTGAAAACGTTATGATGATAACTGTAATAACTATCATTAAGGAAACCAAGGCACTGCGTATGAGTCCCAGGATTTTAGAGGCACTTTTGTTTTATATATTTATTAAAAAAAGTATTAAAGATACATTTTAAATATTAAAAAGTATGTTGTGAGAATTTTGCATAGATATCTAAAAAATTTGAATTATGTCACCAAATCTAAACAATACAGTTATGCATATGCAGTTTTCTTCAGTCTATTTTAGAACTATCTATTATAAATTTGAATAATCAAGGGTTCCCCTCTTTCTTCCAAAGCGTAAGCCTGTGGTTAAGACCTGTAGAGGTCCATTTCTTCGCATTTTCAAGCGCATATTCTTGAGCTTTATTGCCTTAGTAAATATTACTAATTACCATTGTATTTTCAGATTAATTTCTGGCATAAACTATTGCCATCTAGCCATAAATTATCAACCAAGCATACAAATTGTGCTTATACAAATACTTGTTAAATATAAGCAGAAGTCTTGTATTTCTTTACTGATATACATATATAAATTGCATAAACAAATGTGATGAAACAATAAAATTACCAATCATATGGAAAATTTTCCTTACAGAAATGAATATTAAAAAAAAAAGCATCACCCAAATTTAAGTCAAACCAATCTACAAACATGTGATACAATTAATTCTTATCTCTGTAATAATTATATTACATTGAAACATTAATATTTTATTTTTATATTATTATTTTTTACTAAATACTGTTGCTTTTGAAAACATGTTTTATAAAATATCTTTTTCTCATGAAAATATTTATTTCAATATATATATATTATAACGATCGAAATGAAAGTGAAGATCGAATCTAAACCGCAAAAACAATATCTGCAACTACCAGGGCGCAATCTAGGCATTTGAGCCTAGAAAAATTTATAAAGTAGGCAGATACGCGCTGTTAAGATTCCACTTTATTTAAATATTCCGATCGTTAGCCCAAGTCACTAGCTCAGTGGAGACACAGAGATAAAAATCTATATCTTAATTTATATCTTAAATATCAATAAATAAAAACCACTGCCAGAAATTAACACATAAAAATATTTATTTACGCACATATAAAATAATATTTAAATTTTGAGGAATAAATTTAACGTTTATATTTTTATATTGATCTTTAATTCTAAATTTAAGTAGATTGCAAATAATGAGTTTACTATTTATTTAGAGGAGTGAGTATGAATAGACTACATAGATCTGCATTTGAAAGAAATATTCTTCCCTGATTTAACCTTAGCACAAATTTCGCAATCAACTCGCCAATCCATCTGATACATTCATGATTCAATGTAGATAAGAAACACAAAATACTATACTGTCAGGAATGGACATCTGTCAGTAAGTAGATTAGAGAAGACATTGTCTCTCCACAACAGGAATGGGATATCTGTTGGCGAGTAGAATAAACATAAAACTCCATAGGAATGGACTCGGTCCTTTGCCATCTTACAATCATCCATAGGAAACAGAGGGTGTGTGCATATATCTATAATCCTGCCGTAGGACCTCATACTACATCTACAATTACCAAATATATCCAATCCATTGAACCAATTCAACTAGAAATGAATAACCTAAGATTACCCTCCCTTAATATAACTTTACAAACTATAGCCATTCCGCCGACTTAAATTTAACATTTAAATACGTTCGCACAGATTTGTTTAAAAATGTTGGGTATAGATCGATTACATAGATTCCACGGTCAAAAACATTTCAAAATAAACATAAATGATCAAAATACAAAATTATTGATACCGACAATCGAGAGGGAAATTTATAAGTAACCAATAGTATTCACCATAATATACTTCGTTGTCCAATAACTAAAAGACGGAATAATAATTTTAGATACATACGGTATCATTATTTATGAATGTCTATATATTTTGATAAATATGAAAAAAAATAAATTAAAAGAACAATTCATGAAGATCTATAAACAACTAAATTTTATGATTTAAATAATCTTTAATAGAAAAAATGGAAATGATGTTTATCAATGGAAACATATAAAATTAAACATTATTAATTTGATTTAAAAACTTACAAAAGTCAGATAAGAGTCCGTTTTAACATATAAGTTGGCTTGTTTATCAATTTATAAAACTTGAGAAAGTTTTAATTGATTTTAATAATTGTTCATTTCATATAGCTTATGGAGAAGATAGTTCCTGTTTTTAATTCCCGTGATCCTCCATTGGAAGATAATGTTCTGGAGATGGCAATAGCTGGTTCAAGGTATCACAGTCTTTTCTTTTACTTTTTTAAATAGAGAGTGTGGTATGTGCGTCCTACCACAACTCTCAAACACACAATGCTGGAACTGCCGAAAACTGTATTTCTTTTTATATTATCCACACAATTCAATCAACAAATGTCACTAATCCATCACTTTCGTTAGGGTCTGAGCAAAGCTTATGCTTATTGGTCAAGCTAATTTCTCTTTTTTCTTATCTATCTTTCATAGATCATTTTAATTATACAAGAGCCCAGCTACTTGCTTTTCAAAAATTTATAAAAAATCATTTCATTTACAGATTACAAGAATTAATTAATACCTGTTTTTATTTTTAAATCTTATACTTTTTTTTATTATTATAAAAAAGTACGTTCAAATACTTATTTATTTGTTTTTTTAAAAAAAAATATTTTTAAAGTTTGGTATCTGTGCGAATGTATATACGTTTAACAAACATTTTAATTTTAGCGTTTAGTTTTTTACTTTTATTTGCGAACGTTTAAGTTTTTATTTTAAATTAATGTAACGACATATTTATATATCGTTATCCTAAATAAAATCCAGTTATAATTAAAATGTAACTCCACCAATTTCTTTTTCTTAATGTAGTATATGATTAATACAATTTTATATTACATTTCTGGTTAATATCATAAAATAACTAAAAAGGTCATCAACTTTACAATCTTAGTATTGATTTTAAACATTACATTTCATGATGCAAAATTTAATAGTAATGCAAATAAAGACATCACTTTAAATTGGCTTGCTTACATATATTCATAGTGTTTTATTAAACCAGAAATCAAGATGAAAAACTCAATTATTAGTATAAAGAAATCCAACATCAAAAAGTTACAGTTAGATAAGGGATGCTCAACCAACTGCTATATCACCAGTATTCCATTTTTAAACAGGCAAAACTCTCCATACATTAGTGCCACCCTGTGACAACCAGAGTAATCAATGGATTAATTTCAGTTTTGTGCCAGCACAAGAGATGGTAATCATGTGATGTTTGTTGGTCATTCCATTTTTACAAAGTTAGAGAAATTGTAATAAAAAATATTGCATGCAAAATAACTTTTTCAGTTGTTTATATATATATAATCCAATCAGATTTTTAGAAATAAATATTGTAAAATCACAAATTTTTAAACTAATAAAAACTTTGATAAGCACTGTTGAGGTATCTGTTTATAAAAAAAACTGCTAAGTCAGTGCCGTTTTCAAAAATCTCATCAATAAATATATTTTTTAATTTTGTTCTTTGTCATTATATATGAACACATTTTGATATGTTTGAAAAATATTGAATCAGATTTCTAAGTGTTATTTTTCCTACAATGTAATTAATTATGAGGTTACTATTAAACAAAATAGCTCATTTCACAATTGTGCATAAACTAATAAATTGTTGATATACTGTGAATTCCATATTTAATGTCAAGCAAATTATTGAAAAATCAGGTAGTAAATACATCTTTTGAAACTAGTATGAATAACTGATTCTTCATAGAGTAGTAAGAATAATTACTAAGAGTGAAAAGATAATCTACTAATGATTTCTGGCTACAAAAACTAGAACACATTAATCTAATGCTGAGTTAAAATTTGTCAAATATGTATGATGTGCTTATGCATTTAACTGAAAATTCAATTTTATTATTCAAACAATAATTGAAAAAAAGTAATTGAGAATATTGTATGACAAGAATTCTTCAAGAAAATGTTTTTCTTTACGTTATAACAAAATAAAAATATAAAATAAAATTTGTTACAACTTTAATATATGGATTACATTAAAAAAAAACGGTCTCTATCTACCTTGTTACAGGAAATGGAATAAATCAATATGATTTATTTACACCAAAAAAGATAAAATATAAAATGTTAAATTGTGAATATAAAAAGAATGCATAAGATAAAGAGTACTATAAAAAAATTAATATATGATGTAATTTGAATAAATTTAAAAACAATACACTGTAATAAAAAAAATGATATACTGTCAGTCTTTTTTAATTATTTGTTGGATTATTTCCCTTCTCTAATATTAAGAACTCAATGTCTTTGATTATGCTTATTTAAAACAATTATTTTTCCTGCTTTCATATTGCTGTTATGTTTCAAATATTATTCTAACAACCAATTACAAGTTTTTTACATTTCAATATATATTAATCTCCAAGAAAAAAGCTTTTTAAAAAACAATTTTCATAATGTGATTAAATTATATATATATATATATATATGTGGATTAGGTATATATTTTCATAATGTGATTAAATTATATATATATATATATATATGTGGATTAGGTATATGTTTACTATTAATATTTACATATGTATTGTATTAACTTTGCATACTTATGTTAGTATTTCAGTGAAATGTGTTAGTATTCTTTCATTGATGAAAAAAAATAACACTCTGTCAGATATACTAACATATGTACATCAAGTTATTATAAATAAGTAATTAAATGGAAGTAAAATTATAAGCATTGTATGTATGTTGAAATTTAAGCCAATAAACATCACACGATCATCACTTCTTATGCTTGCTTATAACTGTTATTAAAACAGGCAAAACTCACTATACGTATTGCCATGCACAGCAAGCTAGAGTAGTCAATGGATTCCAGAAGGCTTGTGCATATAATCCCCATCCAGTGCCTACTCATCCAATATCCCCAGACTAGTTTCTGGCTTGTGGCTTTCGTCAGTGAGGAGCCTTGGATCTGAGAGCACTGCACCTATATCTTAGGTGACTATATAAGTTGATGAGCTTGGATTAAAAATATTAAGGTGTTTTCAATTTAAGACTCATAGTTTTGTAGTTAAGTGGAGATAAAAGGTGGCTGCTAGAGGGTTGCATTAGATCCTAAGATCTCTCAGATCTAAGGCTCCTCACTGACAAAAGCCAGAAACTAGTCTGGGAATATTGGATGAGTAGGCACTAGATGGGGATTTTATGCACAAGCCTTCTGCCATCCATTGATTACTCTAGCTTGCTGTGTGGGGCAATACATATAGTGAGTTTTGCCTGTTTTAATATGTTGAAATTTGTTAAGATGTTTATACCCATGCTTTTTTATTACCTTTTTTAAAAAAAAGAATGATATTACTGTATAAATAATGGAGAAAGTGTGGCTTTGAAAATGATCCAAGATATGGATGACACATTTATGAATAAAAATGTCAATAAAACTGAAATAAAAAAAGTGTACGAAAGAGTAATATTTTAAAATAAATATAAAGTGAGATAAATGAATGAAAGAATACAGAAGAAAAGAGTAACATTCAAATATCCTATTTTGCAAAGTATTTGGGGTATATACTCATTATGATTAAATTCAGTTGAAACTTATGAATATACTTATGTGAAATTATTATATACTTTTTTATCTCTTAAGTGCTTCATTTTGGAATACACTCATGGATTTTATTTGCTTTTTTAAAATCAACTCTTTAAGCTGTAGATAATTTTCATTTAAGTCATATATATGTTTATATAATGAAAGCAATTTTATAAAAAAATTATCAACTTTGCAAATGAAAAAAAAAAAAGAGCTATAAATAGTAATAGTGTTATCAAAACAAAATATTTCATCTTAGCTCCAGACTAAAAAAAAATGTATTTAATGCAAAAAAATTTTTTTTTTACCAAAACTAAATGTTTTAAATAAATTTTATTAAAATTATATATTCAAACAACAAAATTAATCTTGGTAATAAAAAAAAAATCAATTTTCCAATTTCTTAAAAATAAATAAATAATTAAAAGCAATAACATTACCAATAAAAACAATTTGTAGTTGGATTATTGATCATTTGTTCACAACTCGATACAATAGTTAGAATTATGATCTTAATTTATTAAGTAATTTACAACCATAAAAATAATTTTAAGATTAGATTTTCAATGAAAGTTTTTACCATAAAATGATCTAAACGATTTTTGCTATTGCGATTGCAGTGTCAAAAAAAAGCATTGATTGTATGTTAAGGGTTATTAGATGGAACCTGTAGTTAGACAAATACATTTTCGGAAACACATTTTCAGAGTTGCAAATACAAATTTAGATGGAAAACAATAATTTACAATAGTTGTAATGGACACTCAATTACTGTTTAATAATTTATAAAAGAAACTAAAAACATTTACTATATAACATTTTACAACAATGTACAACTATTGAAACAGTAAGATTCGAATCTTAAGTTTCATCTTTTCTATCATCTCTCACCCACCACCTTTATTCTACCTAAATTAAACTTTTGGTATTGAATTGTGTGTGTAGCAGTATTAAAAATATATAAGCATCTGTCAAATTTGCCGTAAACGCACACACACTTCAATAGCAGATTTAAACAGTAAATTAAAATACTTTGATATAATTTCAAAATACTTTTTTTTGTTATATAATATTTATATAGCTTTATCTATTTTATTTTAAGTTATAAACTTTCATTCATTTATTTATAATTTTCTAAAATCTTTTTTTAAAATAATAATAAAACTCGATTTTAATTTTAAAAATGTAAAAATAAATTATAAATCCCTGTGTATTTGAAATTTTGCAAGTCATGGTCAGTGAGAGATAATGGATTAATTAGAGAAAAATTTACTAAAAGTTTTAATTGATGTGAAATATTAAAAGGTGTAAAAACAAATCTGTACAATAGAAAATAGGTTTCTGATATAATTAAAATCTTAAATTCTTGACTAATGCATTGATTCTCCTAGGGACAAATAGATCGAGCTGAAGATAAAAAATGATAAAATATAACATGGGCAGTATGAAAGGACAAGATTAATTGAATTGGGTGTGCTTTGCTTGGTCTTGAGAATCCTGATTTGATTCGTGTGATGCTGGCCATCAAAATTTAATTTTCATATAGGGGAATATTCTAAAATGTTTGAGTAGAAAGTGACGGAGCTATTCTCCAGAAATGGTCAGTCAAATGTCCAAACCTCCACATGTGCCTTTCAGAAGTTGAGTAATGGGAATCTGCTGTCAAGATAGATGAAAAGCTACCATCAATATCCAAATGAACACCATAATCTGAGTGCTGGGAAAGAAAAGCTGCTGTTATAAACTAAACGGACAATACGTGACTAATCTGAAATGTGAAAATTCATCTCCTTATAAAACAGGTACTTGTACCCAAGGCCTTTAGAGTACTCTAAATTTCTATTTCCAAGCTATAGCTAAACTTTATAAATTGTGTACTTGTAAAATATACTTCTTAATCTAAACTCTGTAAATCTCTCCTAATAATTTACTTACCTGACTCTTTTCTACTTTATATTTCTATTTTGCATTTTTTTACTTTAGTAATAGCATGCCTATAAGATTTCCAACTGGACTCAGCTGATCTTTAAATGTAAATAATAATTGAAATGGTTGCCATATTGTGCGGTGATTGAATCATAGATTTTTTTTATGTACTTATGTTGGCTGGTCAGCTCGGAAATCACTATGGTTTTCTAGTTAATAAATGATTACATGAAATAATGGATGCATGTTCTGCAAGTCATATTATTAATATTTTACTCATGTTAAATTATTTTGCTCAAATTAAGTTCTATATTAATCGATATGCATTCATTGTTTCCCTTATTGTAAATGCGAGAGTCTACCATGAAGTAGGTGGTGGATGTAGTAATTCTTAAAATACTATCCAAAACTTATAAATTCCCTTTTAAAACTGCTTTTGAGTTTTAAGAATAAAGATAGTGTATTTCAACAAATCCACTAATTACATTTACTTAAGGGCAAATAAGTTAATTTATTAAATGTTGGTACTGGGAGACTGAGTTGTAAATTTCAGGTTTAATTTTAAAAGTAAGTCTGATTTGATACTTACGTCAGATCGATATGTGACAGTCTAAAGATGTGATAATCCATCTTTGAGCCTTGGATATCTCGGATCAACAGTAAATACTGCATCCTCATCATCTTATAGAAGCGGACATAAGAAATGTTCCCATAAGACTTGACATCTATCATGCAGTCAGGGAGTAATTGTGGCATGGTCCCTTATACCTGATGATGCTAATGTGACCACTTTACCATTTGGGCCTATGGCAAATGCCAGCCCATCATTTTAAATGTTATCCACTGACTCCACAGTTTCAATGTACTGCCACCTTCGCATCACATCTCTAAATGTACCACGTGTTTTTTCGTAATTAATTTTATATATTGGTTTAAATAAATTTATTAATTTTTTTAAATTTCTATTTGAATGATTTTATTTATTGATATTTCTTTTATTATTTGATAGTAATGTAATGGCATATACCGTTACAATATATATATATATTGTAACGAGCACAGATGTTCGTTACATTGTTGTTTTTTTTATTTATTAAACATGAAAGTAAATTAAAAAGTTCGCATTTAAAAATTTTCTTTAAGAATTAAAAATTGACATTAAATATCATCTTAAACTCTTATATATTAATTAAATCGCACAGATAATGAAAAATTATTAAAATAAAACTTTATTAAAGAAAAAGTATTTTAAAACTAAATTTTAAAAAGATTTGGAGATGAAATTATATCTTTAAATTTATCTTTAAATATATTTTTGATTTGGAAAACAGGTTAATTAATCAGAAATGGAAATGATTGTTAATTAGTCAAATGTAAACCAGCCTTGGGCATTTAAATGTAAAAATACCAGTCAGATAGGAAAACAATAGAAACTGTTAGCAAATAAGAAGAAATCCCTATGGAATCGGACCGCAGCGAAAGGACCATCGCATCGGTGACGTAATGTAAATTCAATCCTTCACATTAATATAAAAGGAAAATTTGTAAATTATTAATAAGTGTGACTAGTTATTGATGATTATTACAATGTAACAGCTAGGTGTTAGTGCTGAGGGGATTGAAAAGACGCACAGCTTCAATCCCTTCAGTTCTGCTAAGAAAGGAAGAAAAATGAACCATCGTTTCTACATTGAGGACCCACTACACTAAAAAAATCTCCGGATGCATAAATAAATCGGCCAACAGGATACCAATCTTCGGACGACGTGGGAATTCACGTTCAAACGGCAAGGAATATATGAAGATGAACTATTTAAATAACCGTAAGAACTTTAAAATTTATGAACAGTAAATTAAAAACTTTCCAGATTTAAATGATTGCAATTTTATTCTATCTGAGCAACATTATTTATTAATTAGTTATAATTTTATTTAATGTATTTATTTTGTAAAATCATTTCCATTTATTTATTTTTTGTTCTTTAAGTTTTATTATGATTTTTGTTTTCCGTTAAATTAATTATAAAAATGTTAAACTTAAGTCGGGTGTGAATGGCTGTATAGATTTGTAAAGTTATATTAGGGGAGGGTAATCTTGGGTTATTTATGTCGTTGTTAGATTGGGTCAATGGATTGGATATATTGATGTAGTTAGTAGATGTAATCGGAGATTCGCTACGGGCAGAATCGTTTATATATACGCCGCACTCACCCGTTTGCCTATGGAAGGAATTATAAGACGGAGAACGCAGTTCCTTTCTATGGAATTTTTTTTTTATTGTTCTTCTCGTTAGATAGATGTAATATTCCTATCTGATTGAGAGTCAATGTCTTTTCTTAATTCTTTTGGTGCTGCCGTATTTCGTATTACATTGAATATATCGATGTATCAGATGGATTGATGCCAGTTGGACTGCGAATTTTAGCCTAAGGTTAAATAGGGATAGAATATTTTTAATTTCAATGCAAATCTATGTAGTATTCAGACTCGATTCTAAATAAAAATGCATTAAATTTAAGTTGTTTATAGACGCTTGCATGGATTGTTTATCGGTTAACTATGTTTTGCATTTTCATATTTGATCAAAATATACAGACATTCGATAAATAATGATACCTCACGGTGAGTATCTAAAATGTATTTATTCGGATGTCTTTTAAGTTATTGGTGACAATGCAAGTATCTTATGGTGAATACTATTGGGTTACATATAAATTTCCCTCCGCAATTGTCAGTAATCAATAATTTTATATTTTGATCGCTTATGCTTACTTTGGAATGTTTTTAACCGTGTAATCTATGTAACCGATCTATAGCAACTTATTATAACAAGCTTTTATAATCCCATCTGTGCGAACTTAATTAAAATGTAAAATCAGAATGTAATAGTAATTAAAGGTAAATTAAAGTCAAAAATCAAAGTTAAAAATAATGTTAAATGTTAAAATGTAAAACTAATACTAAAATAATTTTAAATCTTATATATATGTGCATAAATAAATAATTGTATGTTAATTACTGGCAGTGGCTTATTTTATTTATTTTTTAATATTGAAATATAATTAGATAAGATATTATATTATTTAATCTCTGCTATTCCACTGAGCTAGCGACATGGGCTAACGACCGGAATCAAAATAAAAAAAAAATTTTTTTTTTTGACTTACGTATCTGCCTACTTTATAAATTTTTCTAGGTTCAAATGCCTAGATGGCACCCCGTAGTGCAGATTACGTTAAGTCACTTTCTCCGGATCGTTACACTATATATATATATCATATTATTATTACTATTTGCAGGATATTCTGTGTAGTTAAAAAAGCTAAATGCTGATGTTTCAGTACAATATCAAGTACCTTCCTCAGAGCATTCTCAAATTATAATAAGAATGCACATGAGATTTAAAATCGTTTTTATTGTTTTCTTTCTCCTCATATATTGGTTGAGAAGTTTTAAAATTTATTTTCTCTTCCAATAGCTTCTTCCAAATGTTGTTAATCTTCTTTAATTCACATCTTTCATTTATGCTCTTGGGCCTTTTAAAAATCTCTGTAGCTTCTCTTAGCAATCTCTGGTCATATTGTTCAATTTTTGCTAAAATATTCTATATATATATATATATATATATATATATATATATATATATATATATATATATATATATATATATATATATATATATATATATATATATATATGTTTTTTTTAAAAAAAAATGTAAGGATTAACTGGTTCAAGGAAAGTCAGTTACTTTTTTTTTATTTTATAAATTTTAGCCATTTGGTATGTTAAGATGGCATTGCTGCCACTTTTAGTTTTTTTTTTGCTATTTTACAGTCATTTATAACATTTGTTTATGACATGCATTTTTCTCTTGCATAAAAATGGATAATTAAAAATATTAATTTAAAAAAAATCTGAAGTTGTCCATATTGCACTGACCTTTCCAAAACTTGAATAGAAAACAAGGATCTCAAAACAAGTTGGAAATGTCTGTTTGATAGATTATTTGGCTTGAAGGCAATTTTCAGTATATTTTGTATTAAAATTTCAAAAATGAAAATTGTTCCTTTCAGTAATTTATTTATATATTTAAGCTCTTTGGTGCAATACATTAGTAAACTATTTATTTTAGGCTAAAAAAACTATTATGATTATAATTACATTTTATTTGAAAGTATATATTTTAAAAAAGACAAGTTGTGAGAATTTAGTTATAGCAAAACAGAAGTTGCTTTTACTGGCTTACAAGAATGGCTTTCATAAACACCAGGAAAGAAATTCTTTGTAAAATTTTAATAATAAATTTAATTTTGAATTTTAAGATATATGTTCATTCTTTTCCAATAGGTCAAGTAAAATTCACTTGTATTTTAAAAATGGAATAGACAAGAAAAAACACCTGTTGTTATTGTTAAGAATTATGTTTAGTACTTTATTCTTTTAATTTGCAAAGTTCAGTTATTAACTTTTAAAATGTCTATTATTTAAAAGCTTACATTTGTTATAAATAATGTAAAGATTATCCTTACATGAAATAGAAAAAAGATTTAATGATAAAAATAGAATGTTATAAGTATGGATGAAGTTGCTACTAGTGTCTTTTAAACAATTCAAAACAAAGCAAAACTCTCCATATAGTAGTGCTATCTTGTACTAACAAGAGCAATCAATGGATGCCAGAAGGCTAATAACAATTATATGCTAGTATGAGATAGTGATCATGTGATGTTTAGTATCTTTTATCTTTCAAAAACCAAATTTATTGTACATTTAGACCATAGAAATACAGACCAAAAAGTAAAAAAAACAAGTAAATGATTATGAAATAGCATGCAAATAAAAAAAAAGATATATTTGAGTTAATGTTTGCACAGGAAACTTTTGTGACTTGTTTGTTGTTCCACGAATAGACCATAGAAACCCAATTTGTCTAAAGTTCATAGCAGGGAAGATTAAAATGAGATGCTGTTAGTAGGTAGTATTAATATCCGTGTTTGAGTTTTATGAAATGATGAAAAGCAACAGCCACCCAATAAACAGCAAAGTTGCGGGGAGCTCTATCCAATTGCAATGGAGTCCCAGGTTTGTGAAGCTGTGAAGGGGTCAGCAGTGCGCATATCTCTATCCCTTTCCTTGTTTAGTATTTGGCAAAATGCTGTGAATATATTATTCAAGGTCTCAGCCTGGAACACCAGTTTACAGCGCAATGCCCAGATGGAAAAGTTAATTATGGCCGAAAGCCAGATCTCAGAGAATATGCCCTTTTCAATTACTGTTTTGAGGTTCATTTCAATTTGATTTCTTGTCATGTTTTGTTGAAAATGAGTCCTTAAATTGTTCAAAGTTGTGCATTCGAAGAGGAAGTGATCGGTAGTCTCTTCCTGTCTTTGACACAATGTGCAATTAGGGTCAATATCTTGTCCCCTTTTATAGTGGAGGAAGGCATTTGTTGGGAGGGCATGCAGGTTCGATTTCAATAGGAAGTCCACGATTTTTGGTGGCAACTTCCAGAGCTTGGTCATCCTTATCATTCGAGGGATGTTGATTGAAAGGCAGCTGGGGATCCTCTGTTTTTGATGGTCAAGAAGATCAAACACTTCCTAATACGCAAGTTTTCTTTGAAATAGGGTTGATGTTGGTTTGATGTTATCAAAGATAAAGTTGATCTGCTGTTGAAGGAGCAAGGCACATCCTCTGGGGGGTGGCCGATCAGTAGGTTGAATGTCCTTTTCCGGAAGTGGGCATTGAGCACGTTCATTTTCCTTGAAGATGTTGTAGAGTACCTTATGGATGCATTGTAAGTTGAATATAGTTAGCGAGTGTAGTGAGAGACCATTTAAAGTTTTGGGCTTTTGGAGGATTCTCAAGCTAATTACGGGTGATCGGCCCGCCCAACACAGTTTTCTACAGGCAGTTTCTACTTTGTTGATGAATACCTTGGTGGGGATGAACCCTGCCAAATAGTATATTATTTTTGGAAGAATGAGAGCATTTAAAAGGGCTACTTTCCCAAATAGGGAAAGGTATATTTTTGACAAAGATGCGATTGTGGTTTCAATTTTCTCTAATAATGAGTCCTGTTTCTCTTTACGCATCACCGTGGGTGTTTTTGATAGGTGAAATCCTAGAAATTTCTGTGGTGCTGCTTCAAATCCACCAGAAATCTTCAGGCCAGTAAGAATTGACCAAATAGCTGATTTTTTTTGGGTTGACAAGAAAACCAGATAATTTGGCATGGTGATCAAGAAGTTGTTTTAGCTTACCCAGTTCATCATGGGATGAAAGAAACACAACTACATCATCCATATAGGAGATGTGATTGATGTTCTCATTAAGTAGCGGAACAGCGATACCAGAAAACGTGGCCTCGATGTTCAACAGCATTGGATTGATATAGGCAGCAAAGAGAAGTGCACTCAGGGGAGAACCTTGGGGGGTGGAGATGTAGGGCATAAAACCTGGGGCAATGCGACCATCTAGGAACAAGAACACTTTTCAATTGTAAAGAAGGTTCTCAATCATTTGAATGTATACCGGTGGTACATTTAGCTGTTCCAGAACACTGAGAAGAACATCAATTCTCAAGGAGTCAAATGCCCCAGCTTTATCAAGTTGGACTGCAATGGGCTGGGACTTCCTTTGTCTCCGCACATGATCGACCAGAAGTCTGAAGCGGCTGACAGTGTAGATGTTGAAGTGCCTTTTTTTGCAAATTGATAGTGTGAAAGTTGTTTAATTATGTTATATTGAATCTTGTCTTTAATGATGCTCTTGATGATCTTTGTCAATAGAGGAATCATCGAGATAGGATGCAGGTTATTGAGGTCTGGTTGTGCATCACGCTTCTTTAAAAAGGGTACCATGGAGATGGGACATAGGTTTATTAGGTGATGACTTCCAGTGGCGATGAGGTCTATTATTCCATGGATTACTGGAATAGTAAAAGCTCTTAGGTGTAAAAGTAGAAATCTGGGAATTCCATGGATGCCAGGATGGACACTTTCTGGGAGTGATTGCAGTTTGTCAAGAATATCACCATCTGTGGTGTTATGTTCCATAGGGTTGTTAGTAACAAAAACTCTACGGATGTTAGTGACACCAATAGGTTGTAATTTTCTTTTGTAAAAGTCTCTTATTTTGCAAAGCATGGAGAGGCCGATATATTGTTTACTGTGTATCTTGATCAATGAGGGTGCCTTGTTTTGTTGGTTGGATCCTAGGGCCCATCTGATGTAACCTCGAGTCCAGCAGTGTTGATATGCTAAGTAACTGCGCTCTCGTTTAATTGATAGGTATTCAGCCAGGGATTGTTGGGTAGCTTTGTATTGTAGTTTAAGGTGAGTAATTTCTTGGATATTTTGCCTTTGTATGGGCAAATGTTTAAGTGTGTCGGCTATCTTGTCCAATTGACTTAGTAATTTGAGGGGACCTTTATTATGTTGAGTGCATTTATGAATATGTGATTGTAGAATATTTATGAAGTTATTCCATTTATCACATGGTGAAAGTGTGTTTATATTAGCAGAGTTGAATGATATGTAAATCTCAGAGATGAGTTGTATAGTGGAAGATTCCTTTGTGAGGATCCTCATTGTTCATGGAATGTTGCCATATGAATGTGTATTATCCACAATTCTGATAAGGACCTCTAGTGCCATGTGGTCCGTAAAGACAACAGGCCACAGGTTAGCTTCAATGAAAGGAGCAAGTGAAGGAGAGAAGTATAAAAGATCAGTGAGGGACTTAAACCGTGATAAATAGAATGAGAAGGCAGACACATCAAAAAGCTGTCTTCCACTTGTAAAGGTGTTGCTCAGTGATTTTAAGTGACTCATCAAAAGAATCGTATGTATGATTAAAGTCATCCAACATCAATGCAGGAAAAGGGTTAGTTCTTAAGACCGCGTTGATAGTGTGGATGATTCTATAGATTATATCTGATGCTTTGGTCATGTAAACATTTATTATGTTAAGTGTCCATCCATTTACCTGTATAATGGCTATGAGGCAGTTAGAGTCTATATGAATTATTTTGAAAAAGGTTATTTTAGATTTTTTATTAAAAAGAATTGCTACTCCACCAGATGCAGAGGAGGAGAAGGAATAATGGAAGTATCCAAATCCCTGTATTCTCTGTATGATGTTTTGGTCAGATAGTGTGTGAAGTTTTGTTTCATTGAGGCAAAGAACATCAGGTGTATTATGCTTAAGCCAGAATGATAATGCTTGGATTTTGCCAAGGGAGTTCATGCCTCTGATGTTAATCGATGTTATGTTGAAAGTCATCATTGATAGTAAAACTGCTCTCTCATGTGGGAGAGTTTGCCTGATTGGAATGTGATCCAGTTTCTAAGACCATAATATTCTGTTCCAGCATCAAGTTGGTGGGGTGATGATAAGGTTCAGATTGTATTAGGTTCTTAGACAAGTTGAGGTCTGGTGGAATAGGTTCAAGAATAAGCCACAATGATAGAGATAAGTCTATCAGTAAGCGTTCATTATCATTTTCATGTTGACATGAGGCCACTTTATTTTGAGACAAAGGGTCAATCAGTTGTATGTTGTTATCTTGGTCTATTGTTTTTGTTTCATTTGTGAGGTTACATGAACTTGTGACTTTTGGAGAACGGTCTCTTCATTTTTTTTCACAAGGTCTATTTGGTGGGGGAATGTTAGTCTTTGTTGCATCTCGAAGATTGTCACATTCATTGCTATTGCTACTTTCTTGTGATTGTTCAGAGCTATTGTTTTTTTTTATGTTTTTTTTACGTGGAATTCTGTTGCTGGCCATTGTAGTGTCGCTTTGTTCAGCATCGGTGTCCATGTCTGTTTGGCTGATTGTTGCTGTATCTGATGATGATATGCAATTGTCATTGGTATGCAGCTGTTCAGGAGTGAGTTGAAATTGTTCTGTTTCCAAGGAAGTTTTATCATTAGGAATTTTTGATGATGATGTAGTGTGATCTGTGGTATTGCTAGTGATATATTGTTGCTTGAGACTTGGGTATGTATTTGTTAGATGTTGATTTTCTTGATCGCTATCACATTTGTGGAATTTGTACCGAATCTCTCCACAAATTATGCATTTTCTCTCTTGACAATCTTTTTTTAGATGGCCTCTCTGCCTGCAATGGAAGCATTGGGGTGGAAAGCCACGAAAGATGATGTTGAGTGGAGATTCGCCATGTTGAATTAGAGATGGGACTGATTGAGATGGAATTCCTTTTTTAAGAACTAGCTGAAATTGTGCAGTGTTGATGTATACTGTGGGATCATCGTTGTCTGTTACTAGATATTGAAATTTGGTAATGGTGCCATAGTCTTTGAAGTGGTGCTGAAGGTCTGCCTTTTCAAAGTCCATGGTACATTTTTGAATTCGCCCTGTTAAAACAACTGGGTGGTTGAGGTCAATATAGACAAGAAATTTGTTGTTTAGGAGTTTATGACTATTTCTAAAGGCAGCTTTAACTTGTTGGTTTGTGAACTGGATAAGATATCTTTCATTTGGATGAAAGAGGATCTTATGGATCGATTTCCACCAGTTATGTGCTTTACATAGTTCATATAGTGATGATGTAGGGAATGTGTATAGATTTAAACAGTTATCTGTAGTGGAAAGTATGAGAGAACACTCATTATAATAGTTGAGTAGAGATTTGTGGAGTGGCAATGGGATTGTTTGGTTAAACTGTTCATTTATTATTTCATGGTTCTGAATATCACAAGTAGGATTATCTGTAGATGTTGTTTGAGGATTAGAGTAGTTTGATGTAGACTGTTCTGTTTCTATTTCTTGTAAAAGTTGAATTGCTTCCATGTATTTATCAGGTTGTTATGTTTGATGATGTGTATTTATCATTATGTTAGCTCTGACCTTGTTTGCATATGTCATTTCATTCATCATTGGGCTTGTGGTTTTATTATGCTCAGAGTTGTGAGGTAGTTGGTTTGAATCCCTGTATTCAGGGCCTGTGATATTGAATTTGTCAAACTCTGGGTGACTTAGTGAAGATTGTTTTGGAATGGGAGAGTGCATATTATTATGGTTTATGGTCGATTTCTGATTTGGTTTAATTATTGTAGTTTGGGAATTTTTATTTTCCTTTAAATGTTTTGGAGATTTTATGAGATTTAGATTTGTGTTATTATATAAATTATTGTTGTTAATCTGTTTTCCCAGTTCTGGATTATTTAGTGGAGATAGATTAGTTTTTGATGGTGTTTGTAAAGTTTTGGTATTCTCTAAGTGATTCATTTTTTTGTTTGAGGCTGTAATTGGGGAATCATCATTTTTCCCCTGTTGCAAAGTTTTCCCATTGTTTCGCGAGTTTATGAGAGGAATTATACTTTTTTTAACGATATGATCATTTCGAATATTTTCACTGCTATTTTTAGGTTCATTAGGGGTTGCAATCTTTACATTTACAATTTGGAAATCACTAGATAATTTCGAATTATTTTCCCCTTTCATGTGACAGTGTTTCGATTTTAGCATAGATTTTATTATCGGGTTGTTAGTAGTCGAAGAAGAAAGAAATTGATTTTGATTATTTGAAATGCTTTCTACCATTGTAGATTTATTCTTAGGTTCTTTGGAGGGTTTATTGTTGCAATCCAAATGTGTCTTTTAAATAATAGAAGGAAAAGTTGTAACCTAAACAGGTAAAAAACAATTAGTGTTGTTTTGTTCATGTAAAAAAATCAACATTTTTCAGAGTATTGAATAAATCATATTTATTTTTTTTCTAAAAAGAAAAAAAAAAGTTAAAATAAATTTAAATTTAGTTACAAATTAGCCAATAATTATCCCCTTCCTTAAAAAAAGACAAATAATAAGTAAATAAATTTAAAATCATGGTAAAAGTTAGTAAAGTTTAAAAATAGTTATTCATCATTGTTGAAAAAGACAATTTATACATATTAATAAACACGGCTCAATAAAAGTGTGGAACATGTAAATTTTCAGTACAGATAAAAAATTAAAAAGCCTAAAACCTTATCTGAAATTGTGCTATATGTAAAAAATAATTGAAATTGATCTGTAGTGCCAGAGTTATAAGAATGCAGACAGAAGTGTCCCATCTTTCACATTAATATTTTATTTTTTATCATCATCATCATCATCATCATTATTATTTTTGAATGCTAAAATTTTTTTTATTTAAAAAATTATTAAACAGGGTTTTTTAAAGTCATATTTTGCAATTCCATTTTATTCCGTATTAAAAGTCTAGTAATTTAATTAGCAAAGAGAAAAAAATATACTAAGTAATAATAATAATTCAGGAAGAAAATATAAATGATCACACGTGTTGAAAAGAAAAGCCTTTTAAAATATTGTAACATATATATAATGATACATAGGAATTGCATGGTTGAAAAAAGTGACATGATTTTCTTTCTCACTTTTTACTAATTAATTAAAATTATTTTTGATTAATATTAAGAACATAGAAGAGTAAACTGATATGTATGACATAATATATATATATATATAAAGACCCACACATATTTTGTTTATTTGTTTCGAAAGAGTAAATTATTGTTCTCTAGGGCTCAAAGCGCTCATTCTATTTGGACAGGTTACAAAACATAGCAAACTTAAAATCGATTAATTAAAGTTAATATTTCAAATACTTTTCATCTAATTATATAATTTGTTATGAATAATATTATTTTTTGAAGAATTATTGAAAATTTATAAATTTGTCTCCCAATAACAAAACATCATTAATTATTGAGAATGATCTCCGATTATATTTTGTTAATAGGAAAAAAAAATTTTTGATTATATATCTAAGTCTTGCTTTTGGACTGACAAAGATATTAGGGAGAATATTTTCCTGAAGGTTTTTGATAATGATATTTTAGTTATATTTATATATTAGACTATTTCCATATTGAGTGTTACCTTAAAATTTAATATTCACGAAAAAGAATCTAAGGAGACACGTTTGACTCCCATGCTAGTATTGTCACCGGTCAGGCTAGCAACACCCGAAGAAGAGAGGAGAATAATACCTCTCCAAACGTTATGTATACTGACCCGTGAGCTATTATTAACAGTTGAATATAATTGAAGTATTTAAATAAAATTAAATTTTTCTAAAGACATTTAATTCTTAATATTGTATGATGAAAATAATGCAATATATATATATATGAGAGAATTGCAATCTAAACAAACTTTTAATAAGAGCAGGAAGTTATTTTATAATTTTACAGGAAATAAATTTGAAGAATTAGAAAAAGGAATATAGATTTTTGAATGTTAGATTTGGATATATATATATATATGTTGAAAGATAGAATTTTCAGGATTAATATCTAAGAAAATAAATGAGATTATTCATTGAAAAAATTGTAAAGTGATAATGAAATTGGGTTAAATATATGTTAAGGATTATTGAAAATATGCTAAAAATATTTATAAAAGTTAGGAGATGAAATGGTAAAAGAAGGAAGAAGTTTATTAATGATTTTTTAAAAAAAGGTAATTTAAGAGTGTTTGAGATTTAGATCAGTTGACTGAAAGACTTGAAGGGAATTATGTGTTGATCTGCTTTTTTTTATTATCTCATAACTAATGAAAGGCATCATAAAATGGTGATTTTATATTTGCCTGATATAACTAAAAAGGCCATTTGAACCATAAAAAAGACTTGTTTTTTTTTTTAGAAAGACAACCTAATTATTAATGATTAGTAAATAGGTTTCTGACTATTTTCAATTAGATGATAAAATATCTAGATGAATCTGAATTGTATTATTGCAAATATAAAGCTGTATATATTATGATATTGAACAACCTTCACTGTTGTTGAGAAGAAAGGAGGTTTCCTAGACAACCACAGGCATTACCCCTATGACTTTGTTTTTAGCTTTAATCAGGATGATGTTAGATAAGTTTGACATTTCAAAAAATTTCTGCATCACCCTAATAAAAATTATATCAGTATGTAAAACATTTAAAAACACGAATAGTATTTATACTTTAATCTAGATATAATTAGAAGGGATTTGAACCCAGACTTTCAAGCTTCTTCAGTCATCCACTCCATCTTATACAACTGATACATATGACCACATACATGTGAAAAAGATAAATGATCTCCAATATATGTATTTCATACTGGAGGAGATAATGATTCGGACTGATGAGTGCTGGTTCAGCACGAAATATGAATATTGGAGATCATTTATTTTTTTGCATGTATGTGGTCATGGTGTCAGTTGTATAAGATGGAGTGGATGACTGATGGGAGCTTGAAAGTCTGAGTTCAAACCATCTCTAAATACATATGTACATATGTTTACATAATATTTAAAGTGAAAAGTCAAGTTTTAATCAAATTATAAAACATTTCATTTTTTTAAATAAAGATAAAAGCTATTTTTTTTTTTGTTAAATTAATATTGAAGATTAAATATTTATTTACACAAAACTTTTAATTTCAGTGAGATGTAAAAATTAAAATGTGAGCAGTTATATAATGAAATTAATGTACATTTTAATATTGAAATAAAATTGATGAGATAATTGCATTTTTTAAAATTATGAAGTAAACATACATTTAATGCCATTCTGAATAGCATGCTAACATTTTTGATTTAAAATTTATAAACTAATAGCAAAAATTTTTTTGTGTAATATAGTACTGTATTTTAATAATTATTGCAGAATTAAAATATTCTTTAATAGTTTTTTTTTTTTTATTGGAGATAGGAAAGTGAAAATAAGAAGATAATAATTAGAAGCATTTATTTTATTAAATGCTATTTTTTCATTTTTTCAGATCTATCTACAGATTTATAATATACTCTAAAGTTGCAGATTTTTTGTATTAAAATAAAAAAAAAAGTTTTATGTACGTAATAAAAAATTGATTAATCACTATCGTAAATTATTTATACAAGTTATGTAAATAATTCAAAAATATATATTTTAAAGTTTTTTTATCTTTATTTTTAAAAATTTATTATTATTATTTTTACAATTTTCTAATATATTTTATTATTATTGTTTTATCTCTAAGAATAGATTCATTTCAATTCCGCATACATTTTTTTTTAATATTTAAGCAAGTCAAATATTTTAAACGCACCATTTTATTTCATTTATTCTATTTCAAAACTATAAATGGATATCAGATGGTAGTTAGTGAAAAGCTTTTGTCTTGCGTCTATATATGAAATAACTATTTTTGACTTTTATAAACAACCAAGCTGATAAAAACATATCTTAAATGTAAGCAGAGAAAGTCAGATGATGTTTTATTGGTAAGCCCAATTAATAGAAAAAATTAGTCATTTAAATATTACAAACTTTAATAACCTTTGTCTTTGTAATATTATTATTATTATTAGTTGTATTTTGTATTACATATCTCAATGTTAAAGAAAATGGTTTATATATACATTTTTAGATACAAATTTGATGATCTATAAGTTAAAAATATGTCCACGCAATGATTTTGAATCTTCATTTTTTATTACTGTTGTTATATAAAAATAAGGTATTAAAAATGTCAAAATATATTTTTATAGACAAACTTACATTTTATTTACTTTTTAAACCAAACTAGTTTTCCGTGATGCCCTCTCTCCAAAAAAAAAAAAAAAAATCAAAACTTTTATAATGATTGTTCATGATCAGAATGAGAAGTACCTAAATATATATTACAAATTAAAAGATAAATATAAGTGAGATATAAATATAATTTCAAAATCAATATAAAAAAACCGCACTCCAATATATTAAATAAATAAATAAGAAAAAATCCAATATATTTTTTAAAATTACGATAGCACTAGTATTGAATTACAAAATATTAACCAAACTCGCAAAGTTTAAAACTAAGTTCGTATTACAACGATAAAACATTTTGTAAATTATATATATTTTTACTGGTTGAGATGGGAGGTGAGGATTGTAATATTATTCTCTACAATAAATGATTATGTTTTTTAAAATTAAAAAAAAAGTTTAATAATTATATCAACAAGTTATGATTTGTAATAAAAAAATCTTCCTTTCATTATCATCATTTTTAACCGTTATCGATCCACTACAGAATATGATCTCCAAATTTAATCCAGTTTGTTTGATATCTAGTCTCTCTTCCACAATTTACTAGCAAACTTTCTTATTTCATTTATTCATCTCACATGTAGTCTCTTTCCAGATTTTTTACAATGTCTTGGGATCCAATTTAAAATTTCAACTGTTCATCTGTTATTATCTTTTTTAGCATTATATCCAGTCCAGTTCCATTTTAATCTCTTAAATTTTTGAATGATGTTAATAATACCTGTTCATTCTTTTACCCATGTATTTCACTGTTGATTTTTTTTTGTTACTTCTAACACCCATCTTTCCATATTTTGTTGAGTAATCTAAAGTCTCTTTATTGTTTTTCTTTTAAATGTTCTAGTCTAAGAGAATTGATAAAACATATCTATTAAAAGCTTCATTTTCATTACATAGGCATTTTTAAAAAATATTAAGTAATTTCTACCAAAAAAATCTTCATCCAAGTTTATTTCTGTGATTAATTTTATCCATTATATTTTCATCTGCATTAATAATTTGTCTAAAATATTTGTAGTTGTTAACTTCTAATTCTTGATATCGATCTTTATGTTTTTCTTTTGAGCAAAATCATTGAACATTACTTTAGTCTTATTAGTTTTTATATTTAGTCCTACTTTTTTACACTCATCTGACAACTCTTTACAATATTTCATGAAGCTCTGAAGCATTATTTGCAAAAACAACTACATCATTTGCAAAATCTAGAATCTCCATTTATTTTTATTCTCTTAACTCCCCATTTTAACCCACAAAATACTAATTGTAAAACTGCTGAAAAAGTTTTAAAGATATGGAATCATCCTGTTGTACCCCTTTTTCATAATTTTCTTAGTATGAACATATAATCTAATCACAGCCATCACAGTTTAATAAATATTCTTTAAAATATGATTATAGAATCACGTCTTTTTATTATCTACATATCCAAAGCACATTGACAATTTATATTTATTAGTCATTTCCATAACTTCTCTTAATATTTGCATGTGATCCATTGTGTTAAGTGCTAAAATCACTTTTAAACTCAGTTTGTTTCTTTGATTGGTTTGAATCCAAATTTTATTGTAGACAAGTAATAATTATCTTAGCAAAGATTTTGTATAGAACTGATAGTAGACTGATAAGTCTATACATTTAATGTCTTCTTTATTATCTTTTTTTAATTATTAATATAACTACACCATTCTTCTTATCATTTGATATATTAGACATATGATGTAACTTTGCCATAAATTTTTTAATTTCTTCATCTGTTTCTTGTAAAATATCAATAATAATCTCATCAATTCCTAGAAGTTTTTCCTTCTTCCAGATTTAATTGCACATCTAACCTCATTTAAAATGTTGGGAAATTGAAAAGATGTAGTAACTGTAGAGAGGGGATATTTTGTTTTATTGTTTTTTATTATTATACTAGCATATGTACATGGCCTATGGAAAGATCATCATTTTTGTAATAGTTTTTTTTAATTGGTTGCTTTAACAAATTTCAGTGACATATGGTATTACTGTGGAGCTGTGAATTGTGCGATAGCACACTACATGACTTCAGTCATATGCTAACCAAAACTAAATGTAAATATAGTACTGTAGCATCTGTCCCCCCTTACTAAATATCACATTTCAAACATGAATTTATGTACTTATTTACATTTCTTTTTGTGATTTAAATACTATACCTATTCAGTTCTCTACTATAGTTAAAAGCACATGTTCTGATTTTCTTTTGAACATTTTTTCCCTCCAATTCCATATTTTTTTAGAATACATAAATGTATCCAGCCTATGGAAAGGCTATCATTTTTTAAATAATTTTTAATTGATTGCTTTAACAAATTACCTCCTTTGCACAAAGTGCTATATATATATATATATATATATATATATATATATATATATATATAAACCATATTATATATATATATATATATATAATATGGTTTATTAATGGCAGAACAAATAATTATTTTTTTCCTTGACAAAGATGCTCTTTAAGAAAGAAATGTTTAACTTGAATATTACATTGCAGTGTTATGGACAATCATTTAGATATTTTGTATATAAGATAATTTTTTATAAAACTTTTCCACACATTTCATATTTCTCTTTTTAATAATAATTCCATCTTTTCTTTTTACTTCAGAAATAATTTTCCTTTCAATACTCAGATATTGTTTTAAACTTTTGAGAATTTTTATTCACTTCTATAGATTTCTTTGCCAATTCACAATTATATTTTATTACATCACTATTAATTATTTTTCATATTTTATAAAACTATAGATTTTCAATTCTTTTAATGGATCATTAAAAATAATCATATTCTTTCTTTTTTATATATATTCAATAGAAAATATAAAAGAAAGAATATGTTTAAATAATCATATTCTTTCTTTTTTATATATATTCAATAGAAAATTTATTGGTAAATTTTTGCTTTTTTATGTCAGCTATCTTTCTTCCAGTTCTTAATAGAGTTTCAGTTACCTTGTTGTTGATTACAGTCAAGCATAAACCAACTTTAAGCTGTTATTATTTTAAATCAATTTTTAAAATTTAATTTAAATTTATTGATGTGTTTCTGAAAATGAGGAATATCAATTGTTAATACAGCCTTTCATAATAGTTTTTATTTCTCTAGGTTTATATTAACATCTATTTTACACCTCATTAATTGATAATTCTTGTGTTGAATATATTAAGATCATACAATCTTAAAATATATATTTTCTGTTAGTCAAAATATAATCTAATTGTATTGTATCTTTATATAAATGATTCCATGTCCATTTCTCTTTAATGTATTGCTAAAAAAACAAACAAACAAACAAACAAACATAATATATAGTTTTTTTTCTATAAACTTTACAAGTCTGGTCTTTTTCAATTCTATCATCATAATATAATTCCTTGCAACATTTTAATCTTCCAATCATTTACCAATTCTAGCATTAATGTTTCCCATGACAATTTTAAAAAGATTACTTAATTTGGTCAAAAGAAATTTGTAAATTCGTATAAAAAATCCTCTACCTCAAATTTAACTCCAACAAATCTTCATCTTGGAAAATTCTATCGGGAAAGAAAGTCTCATCTAGATTTCTAGCTGAGCCCCAGGACTTTCTTGGCTTCCCTATCTCCATGTCTCAAATAGAAATCTTCATCTTGGAAAATTCTATCGGGAAAGAAAGTCTCATCTAGATTTCTAGCTGAGCCCCAGGACTTTCTTGGCTTCCCTATCTCCATGTCTCAAATAGCCATGTCAAAAAAACTACAGAACTCCTTAATCAACTCCACATCCCAGATTATTCAATCCCTTTCCAGGGTGTATCTCTCCATACAGGGAAAAGTAGCACTACTGAACATGAAAGTCATGTCCAAGATTGCATACTACCTCCCCATCATGACAGCAACAAAAGCCTTTACCAAAAAAATCAATAGTCTATGTGCTAAACTCTTTTGGAAAAACAGTACAATGTCTATAAGCATGACAAGGATGCAATACCATCACAAATCTAATGGGATGTCCTTTCACTCCATCCCCTCAATTATCTTTCAAAAATCTCACACATTAATTCATAACCTCTTACAAAAACATGATTCCTTCAATATTTCAGAGGCCATTCAACTGACGGACAGACCTCCTCCTCAAAAATGCTGGCTAGACCAGGTTCTCCAGCTTCTCAATCAATTTACATCTAATTTACAAAATCCATATAATACAAAAATCACCATCTGGGAAGCACACCATAAAATAAACCCTGAAATCAACTCAATGTTGCCAATGCTTGGCATCACTAATCATAGAATTACTTCAATATTCAAGTTCTTAGCATTAGAGCCTAAATTTTTAAACTACCTAGTAAAAGTAAATCTGGGAGCCATGCATACCAACTGGTTCCTCCACCACAAGAGATTTCTTAACAACATTGACCCTATCTGCCCAATCTGCAAGAGGCATGATGAGACATTTGACCACATAATTCGCTCATGTACTGGACTTAGTAGTATCAAATTTTTAATTTTCCAAAACAGTAAAACTGATATTTACAGAATCCTCTCGCTAAAAGAATCTCTACAAAGTAAACAATTTCCAATTATAAGAATGTCAGTATTTCTCACCCACTCTATCTGGAATGTGAGATGCAAATTAGTATTCACAAATCCTCCACCAGACCCAAACAGTCTATTCATTTCTCTCTTAAACAAAATCAAAAATAAAGACATGATCCTTTCCTCCAAATTTTTATTTGAAGAAACCTGGAATCTATTCCAAATTCCAAAGCCCAATACATTTCCAAATAGCTTATGACAACAATCTATAAACCACAGGATTTATTCCATACCCTGGATTAATATTTTCATAAATCATCGACTACCAACCCAGTAGTGACATTATAAACTTTTTTTTTGTCAATGTACTATAAAAAATTAATGTATTAAAAAACCAATATTTTTCCTAAATAAAATTCTTTTAAAGCTACTTCTATATCATAATGAGAACTTATTAGGGTATAAATCTGAATTGCCTTTATTAGTTATCAGCATTAATTTAAATAACTAATCTTTACCAGTCATCTGTGATACCATCATTCTCCAGAATGTTGTTCTTTCACTTTATATATATATATATATATATATATATATATATATATATATATATATATATATATATATATATATCCCATTCCACTTGTCTTTCCAATATTTATGTTATTGTTCATTTTTTAAAATTAATTTTCTATTCATCTTTTCTACTTACTTCACAAACTCCAGCAATGTCCCATTTAATATTAGTTAGATCTGGAAATAAGACTATAATTTAGTTTTGTCTTTCATAATTGCAGATATCCATTTTTTTAAAAGATAGAAATCATTCACATACTCATTTATTCTGCCTTTAGAAAACTTCAACTATTACTTCAGTTAACTTCAATTATTATTTCAGTTAAGAGCTAGATATCTGGTTATCAAAAAGAAAAAAACCCCATGGTTTATTTATCTTATGAGATAAAAATACACTAAATTTTCCATGCTGTTAGATACATATTTGTGAGAAGCTCATTTATGTTTGCTTATTACATGAATATTACACAGTAATAACAGCTGCAAAAACAAAAATGAAGTGGACATTAGAGATTTTCCCTACTCAGTTTTGTAAGACAAAAAGCAATCAAAGGCTTCAATTAATATCAAGCTCCTTTCTGCAGCTATATTCCATCAAAAATAATAAAATAAAATATCGATGATAGTAACAATATATTTGAAATAGTTGCTAATTCAAAATGATGAAGGAAACAATTGTTAATAGATATGTTAAAGCTGAAAATTAAAAATGGTTCAAAGCAATTATAAAAAAAAATAAACAGGCTAATAGTTACATGTGTAAATGTCTATTATTATAAATATATTATAAGTAAAATCATAAAAAAATAGTCATATTAAAAAACTTAAAAAATAATATTATTGTTATGCAATCTTTACAATTTTTAATTTATAGTAAAAATATATCAAAATGCATATAATTTGCATCTTACTTTTAAATTGTTGTTATTCATGTGTTTGTATTTTCACATATCCATATAATATATTTAACAGTAATTTGTCTAGTTTTTAATGTATTAAAATATTTGAGCATCCAATATTGTTATTATGTGCAAAGGAAGATTTTTACATATGTTTTACCTATAAAAGCATCAATAAATATTTTAAACGGAATAAAAAATAGCTACAAAAAAAAACAAACATACTAATATTTCCCAGATATTTTATACTAAAAAAATATTAAGATTTGCAGGAAAGAAAATGTACTCCACTAACTATTTTGTCAATATAAGTTGTTGACTTAAAATTAGCAATGAATTCAGGAAAACATGTAGAGCTTTTGCATTATTGGATCTTTATCAGCAAAAAAAAAAAAAAAAGATTTTGAAAATAATATATACTTCATTGTTTAGTGATTTTTGCATCCCCATTACTATATCATTTTTTAAGTTTTAATTTTAGATGGAATTAGGATCTGCTTTTTTTTAATTTTTACAATGGGTCAGATTTTTCAAGAAAGCTTAGTTGTTTTCTCTTCCAGATATTTGGCCAATAAACAACCAACTAATTATCCAATTGTTGATTGGTAAACAAGAATTTTCTATTAATGACTCTTATTCTTTCTGTCATTACCCCTATTAGCTTTGTTTTACCACTATCTCTTCATGGAAAACAAGAGTTTGACAAAATCATATAATAAATGTATTTGTAAGAGAAAAATGAAAAATGTTTTGGATATATTTTATTTTGATATTTGTGAATAAATTATAAATAAATATTTTTTAAAAAGTACAGTATAGAAAAATATTTTTTTAAAAATTTCTTAAGCACCAGGTTGCTTAGTTGCTAGGCACCATCCTGCCTTATTTATTATTTGAGGTTCAAATCTGTATTGTACTAGCTTTTTGGGAGGTTTTTTTGATACAGCCAGATCACAGAATATTGTTTATAGCTATTTAGTTCTGACTGATAAATGAATATCTAGTTATTATTAGCTGGAGGCTTAAGAATCTTAAGTTATCTAATTGATCAAATAACTTAGTGTTCTATTGTAAATTCAGAATACATTTGCAATATAATGCAGTTTTTATGACTGATAAAAGAAGGTCATATTTTTTTAGTACTGCATAATTTTCAATTAATGAAATCTGAAATTCTACTTTCAGCAAAGATAATCAGAAAAAAAAAACACAATTCTTATGACTGAATAGCCTGACTGAAACACAGAACATGCCAGCTTTTAAGTAAGTAAAATATCCTGTATTATTTAGCACAGTAATAAAATGGTAAACTCTCTGGAGATCAAGGTAAATTCTTCATGGCCTGGCCCAGTACTGGCTTTTCCAGTGCTCAAACTTTTTATGAAGTCCAAACAATAAGTCATTTTATTATGTGATAGAATAGCAGACTCTGGATCTCAAAATCCATTGATTGTGCAGCCAGTCCCCTCTGGTGTTCAAATATCTTATGAATTCTTAAGCAATAAACTATTTGATCACTTTAATAAATAGAATGTATATTATAGTTTTAAGTGTATGACTAAATCATTGTAAATACTTATATTACAAAGTATATATGAATTTTAATTTGGATTTGTACATACTCTATATGTGTTTTTATTTATTGTTTATTTTAAAAGTGGCTTTCAAAATGGCAGACTAGAAATATAATAGAGAGGGAGAGGGGGAAGGGGAAGGAAAAGGGAACGGTTTTTTTTTTGTTAAAACAAAAAAAAAAGTATTGCTTTCTATTAATTTTTCAACAAGTATGGTATTCTCATAATTTAGCCCACTAGTAAAGTGATGAATTCAGGAATTTTAATATTTTTGAATCAGTTTTTTAGTAAGGGAAATAAAAACTTAGTATAGTCCATTAATTAAAATAATGTGCTCAATCTATCGTATATGCATTTAAAGATCTTAAATGATCCATTGAACACCAAGATTACATATTTCACTTGGATAAAGAAAGATTATTTGTGAAATACACATTTAGTGAGAGAATCATGGTCTGGAATTTTTAAACTGTGGTGAATATTTGATACAATAGATATTGAGATAATGAGAATATTCATTAGTGTGAAAAATTTTCTTTATTATAACACTTCATTAATTATCAAATATTTTTCATAGAAGTGTATTATTTGCTATTTACAGGGTGAAATAAAAGGGATAGGGATTTTTTCCATTTTATGTGAGAATGGCTTATTTTCTGATAAATAAAAAGATCCAAACCCAAGAACAATCATAAAAAAGGTGAATAGATATAATAAAAGATCATATATTACTAATGATAAAGAACAATGAAAAAATATCATGACTGAACAAAAATATATTTATTGTAAAAAAGGAAAAAATAAATAAATATACCAGCATTGACGATAATTATCTAATAAAAATGAATTAAAAAACACCAGTTATTATTTATCAAGGCAATATTTCAAGCCAGATGCTTGCATGAGAAAATAAGTTTTTATAGCAATTTGGTTGATTTATCTTTGAAGTAAATCTATGTATTAAAAAATATTTTCTCTACATTTTTTTTCTGCTATAATTTTTAAAATTTTTAATGTAATTTTAATTGGAGAAATTAAAACATAAGGGTATTATAAGTACCTTAAATAATGAATAAAATGCCCTAACTTGCAATAATGACTGAAGAATCAATGCTCCTTGATTCAGTGTTTTCTTTAGCATATATGTTTAGTATCATTACTGATATGTTATAAATTTAATGTTCACTATATATAATTTAAAAACCTTTTATATTAATGCTTCAGCAAACAATTTTATATTAAGTTAAAAGACAAGAAAGGGGAAAAAATATAAAAACGGAAAGTAGAAGTTGCAAATATTTTTATTTATTTATCCAGTTAAAATATCATCATTATTATTATTTTGGATTTTTTCTACTAGCTCTAATAATGTTTATTTTTGTTTTGTAGGTTTCAGATCGCCTAAGACTAATTGCGATTTTGTTTTAAAGAATCCCGTAAATGTTTTTATAATACTGGGTTATTGATTGTGCAAATGTATTTTTTTTTTTAATTTTTTAAAAATATTTTCTAAAATATATTAAAATTAATTTATGTAGATTAAAAGATATCTTTTAATATTATTAAATATGAAAAATCCTGGGTTTTCTCAACCCATAGAATAAAATAAAACGTTTTTCATCATCTGGAAAAGGAAAAACCTCAGATTGGCTAGATTTATTTAAGCAATTGGTTCATTGATTTCGAATATAAACGATTATTATTTACTTGTAGTCAATTATACAGGAAGAAATGCCAGTTATGAAAAGAAAATTTCCATTTTTCCACATTTTTATTCTGATAAATAAATTTATTGCTTTATAATCAAATGTAACACATATAAAACAAAGAAATTTCCAATATTTTAATTAAAATTATTTGATAGTAATTATCTTTACCAATATGATTTTGGCAAAGCAGGTTTTTATTTTAATGAGACTTTCCAGGAGTTTGTTGGAATAAGTATGGAACATTTTTTAGAAGTTCTCTTGCAAATTTGAAATTCACTTTTGGGAAAAAATTATATGTTAAATGCAGAAAATAATTTTGTCCATGAACTTACAGAATACCATTTTTTATCTCATAAATTATTTATCTCAATTTATCTTCATGAATCAACAACTTTATGTGGATTTTTTTTGTGAAATAATTTATAGACATAGACAATACGACTAAGAAAAAATAATTAACTAATAATGATAATTAATTGGTTTATTGCTCATAAGATCATAAGAAGTTTGAGGATTGGGTCCAGAGCTGAGGAGGTATCATGGACCTTGACCTTTTTTTCTGCACCAAATTATGTAATGCATATAACATTGTTATTAGATAGAGGAAATTCAATTTTGAAAAATATAAAGGTAATTTAGCTTTAGATAATATTGGTTGTTTAACCCACAATGGTACAACATGGTTTGGTCATATAAATGGTACAAGCAATATCTCATCCATTCCTAAGAATAATATTTGTTTTATAAAAATATTTCAAATTTGATTTTTTTTATCATAAACATTATTTACAATATACATCACAATATTTGTATTAAAAAAACCTATAAATTCACAAAAAAAGAGAAACAAAATTACTTTTGTTTAACTGGATTTAATTGATGCTCTCTTATAATGAGTTATTATAATAAAACAAACCTGCTTTTTATTATTATTGCCATTAATAAAAAGTTTTATAGTATATGTTTTAAAGGTAGCAAATGAAATGGTTATTTGAAAAGATGTAAAAAATTACAGCCATTTAGACTGTTCTACCAGAAAAGAGAGGCATAAAATTTAAACTACATGAACTAAATTAAAACTAATTTGATTTTTGTAAAATAGACGCATATTTAAGAAAGCATTAAGAGGGATATCTGCATTAAGAATAATTTAAAACTAGGGCATTTGAATATTGATAGTGGTATCACATACTGCTTGTAGCTGTTGTGGATTAATCTACTTGGTCCTATTCTTTATTTTTATATATGTTGATTATTTTTCTTTTGATAATCATTTAATTTTATATAGATTAATATCACTAAATTTATTTAATGAAATTTTTGTTTATTGTAATGACACTAATAATTATTCATTTTCTTGCTTTTTCTGTTAATGCATTTCTTCATACTTTTATGTTATTTTATACTAAATAATTTTTAAAATCAGAGTTTGGAAATTTTATAATTATTTTATTTTTCTCTTCATTAATTTTATTTTTTGAAAATGTAGTTTTTATTATTTTTCTATTTTCTGGTTTTTATTTTTTTTCTCAACTCTTGTAAACTTATACTGGCTTATCAAAATTTTTTTTCACATAAAATTTGAAGATATTTTATTATGGCATTATCCATTGAGAGAAGATCATGTAAAGGTTTACATTCAAGAAATGTTAATATTTAACTAATTGTCTTTGAATAAAATTTCCTTTTCTTTCTACTAATTATATATATATATATAATCATTATACTCAGCATCTCTTTTTTAGAATGTTTTTTCTTTTGTTTTTAAAATTGCAATTCTATTGAGCATCAATTTTGGATTAGTATTTTATTAGTATTTTATGAAAGGTCTATCAAAGTACAGGAAATCCTGACGTTTTATTCTATTATTTTTAAGACGTGGTCTTAAATATTAGAAGTTTTTAAAATTTATTGTAGAATTTTAAGTATAATATGCTGCCAAAAAAGCAAGCATTATTAAGTTTTACTTACAGTTTTATATTATTAATGGGAATAGATATTTTTCCAATAGGTCTGAAAAAAGATCAGGTATCCCCATTTCTCTCCAGTAATTAGTTTTTGGGCAGCGAACTAGTCGTGTGACAAAATCTTATTTCATTATGACTATTACTCAGTATAAGTTTATAATTCTGGTAAAGTGGTGGTCAGGTGACCAAACTCATTTCAATCAATTAAATGAATCATGGGCATTCTGCTACTACAGATGCCAAACAGGATACCATCTTTATGAATAACTGTACTTTATTTATACTTGATTTTATTTTTTATTTCTTGGCACATACTTAATATATCTATGTTCATTTCTAGAAACTTCTACTTCCACAAAGTAACCTAAAATTATCAGTAGCAGGATGTCTTATGCCCATCAAATTGTAAACTTTTATCTAATAAAATAAAAATACTTTTGAACTGAAACGAGGTGGAACAATTTATTTAGATTTCAAAGGAGAAGTTCATATTGATTTTAGATTTTGATTGATTGTGTTTTAAACTGATTTGGAATGAAAAAGAAAAATACTTCATGTCAATTTATTGATAATTTAATACATCTTTTAGTAATTTTATCGTTAACTGATTTATAAAAAGTAATTGTATATACATTTACAATTACTTTTTATTTATGCATTTTATTTTTAGTCTTACTCTGTAAATTTTTATATTTCATTTACACAGATGAAAGCTGTTGTGATATACTGTATATATTGATAGTGGTTAATGCATTCTTTTAACTATTATTTTCTTTAAAAAGCTGAAATGTAGCTCTGCTAATATAAGTAGGATATGCTAAGTTCATTACCCAATGGCAAATAAAATAATTAGGCAACAGGATAATAATACAATAGACAGCATTTATTCATTGATTGTAGTAATTTGTCATCGGTATTCATTTTCTTTAATACAATTTATTTTAGTATCACATCATAATTTTAGAGTTACTATGTTAATGCTAATAATGAATTCTCACACCACCAAGATTTGTAATCATGTATAATAATTATTTTATTAATAATTAAATTTATACATTAAGTATATATTTAACATTGGAGAGTGAAGGAGACTGAAGTCTGCCCATTAAAGTTTGAAGATTTGCTGTCTTAATATAAAAGGAGTACAGAATATATATATATTGTAATGATCGGAAAGCAAGTGGAGATCGAATCTAACCACAAACTATGATATCTGCTCTACAGGGTGCCATCTAGGCATTTAAACCTAGAAAAATTTATAGAGTAGGCAGATACACGCTGTTAAGATTCCACTTTATTTAAATATTCAGATCGTTAGCCCTTGTCACTAGCTCAGTGGAACAGCAGAGATTATAAAATATAACTTTATATCTTAAATATAAAAAATAAAAGCAACTGCCAGAAATTAACACATAAAAATATTTATTTACACACATATAAAATCATTCTAATTTGAGGAATAAGTTTAGCATTTTAGATTTTTATATTAATCTTTAATTTTACATTTAAATAGCTTGCCATAATGAATTTAATATTTATTTAGTGAGTCGAGTATGAATAGACTATATAGATTGTATTTGAAAAAAAAAAGTTCTATCCCTTATTTAACCTTAGGCCAAAAAGTTCACAGTCAAACTGACACCAACCCATCTGATACATTTATGTATTTAATGTAGCATGAAAATACGACAACACAAAATACTATACTGTCAGGAATGTACATCTGAACAGTAAGTAGAGTTAGAGAAGACATTGTCTCTCCACCAACAGGAATGCTACATCTGTTGGTGAGTAGAACAATAAACAAAAAACTCCATAGAATGGACTGCGGTCCTTTGCCAACTTACAAACCCATCCATAGGCAAACAGAAGGTGTGTGGCATATATGTGCAATCCTGCCCATAGCAGATCTCATACTACATCTACTAATTACACAAATATATCCAATCCATTGAGCTAATTCAACTATGAAACGAATAACCTAAGATTACCCTCCCTTAAACTATATATAACTTTACAAATGTATACAGCCATTCACGCCCGACTTAAATTTGACATTTATTATGTTCACACAGATGAATTTTATAAAATTTGTTTTAAAATGTTGAGTATAGATTGGATGCACAGATTCCATGGTTAAAAATATTCCAAAATAAACATAACCGATCAAAATACAAAGTCTTCGATAATGTCAATTGCATAGGGAATACAAAAAAACCCAATGGTGTTCATCATAAGACACCACAGTGACATGATGACTTATATATTCCAATCAACTATGAAACAGCAACATAATTAACCGCTAACAAATCTATGCAACGTCTATACCCAACTTTAAATTCCATGCATTTAAATAATTTATACGATAAGTATTAATACAAATAAAAAAATAATAAAATGGAAATAATTTTTTTTCAAAGCAAAACATATAAAATTTTAAACATTATCAATTGATTTTAAACTTAAAAGTCAGATAGAAGTTCATAAGCTTGAACGAAAGTTCTTAATTAGTTTTAAATTTTAGAGTTCATGTCAATAGCTTACAGTAAAAGAATCACTGTTCTTGATGTAAATTTCCACAGAGTCTTTATTTGAAAACCCGGTCAGATGTTCTGGAGGTAGCATTAGCTGGTTCATTTCGGTATCACAGTCAGTTCATTTTTAAAATAGAAAGAGTGTAATATGTGCTTCCTATCACAACCCTCAAAAACAAGCCGGAAAACTGACTGGAACTCAATATTTTTCTTTTTATAGTCCTCCTATGGATTCCATGAACAAAAACATCACTGTTCCATTTTTTCGTTATGGTCCGAGCCTTTATTTGCTTCCATTGGTCAAGCTAAAATCCCTTTCTTCTCTTATCTATTTTTCATCTGACTTTTTAATTACACAGCTTTGGGATAATTAATAAACAATCATTTCCATTTACAGATTACAGGAATTAATTAATACCTGTTTTTATTTTTACTTATGTTATTTCTTTTTTAAACTATTTTTATGTTTAAATCTTTTTTTATAAAAAAAAGTACGTTCAAATACCTTTTTTTATTTATATATAAAAAAAATATTTTTAAAGTTTAGTATCTGTGCGAATATATACGTTTAACGAACATTTTAATTTTAGCGTTTAGTTTTTTTTTTTTTTTTAATACATTTATTTTTATTTGTAAACTTTAAGATTTTATTTTAAATTAATGTAACGGCATATTTATATATCGTTACAATATATATATATATATATTGTAATAGTATGTAGTATCTAAATGAAGAAAGATGAAATCATAATAGCAAATGTAATAGAGAATTTTATTTACGTTTGAAGAAATGAAATTGTCCTAATCATCAATAGCCACAAATGGGATAAAAACTCTAATTGGGATACCAAATGTAATACAACGTAGTATGCATACAACTAGAAATAAAATCACTCCAATAATTGTGGATTAATTAAAATGGACAATCTATTTCCACCATTATGTATCTCAGGCTTTGATCAATTTTGTTCAAAAATGAATGTAATAAAATATAACTAATTCCAACCATTGAATATAAATTACAATGAATCAGGTTATGATGTTTAACTTTATTTGAACAAATTACTAATTTATAAAGTAATGGATAATAAATTATCTACACTACAGAAAATATATTACACCTGAGTGAATGTACTCTAATTGCTACTTATATTGTTACTTCAGCTAACTATACAAAATAAACCTAGATACTACAGAGCATTGACCAAGGCATGTTAACTGGATAATTCTCAGGGTTAACTTAACTAACAATGTAATTAGTTACAAAATATAAATTAGAACAAAGGGAATTTTGTTAAATTCAATATATATATATATATGTTCATAAACAAGATTATATGTGATTTAATATTTCAATCAATGATTGTTTATATAATAATTAATCAATACACAATATTACCATTTAGTTGATGGGTAAATTTGCCATATTACCTAATAACTGCTGCACTAAAAAGAGAAAAGACAGATATTAATAAACTTCAAATAAAAACTCAGTCATTCTTTTTTATATAAAATAAATGATATAAGCTTTATTCCAAAATTGTGATTTGATATTTTATAATAGCACAAATATATATATTGAAAACACAAAAACTGATTTGCTTTTCAAATGTTCAATTTTTAAAAAAATATAAATTAAATAAAAGATTTACTGACAATAAACATAACTTGCAGTTTATATTTTACATAGGAATTGTATAAAACAGTTGTAAAATAAATCAATAAATCAATAAATTCATAGTAGCATATTAAATTAATAAGCTAAGTTATAGATGTATTTTTTTAAAGCTAAATCGGTACACAAGATGACACAAAAAAAATAGTAAAAAAAAAACAATGTAAAAAGCTCCTTCCATTATGCTATAAGGATTTATTTATTTTACTTTATTTTGAACCATGTCTTTTATTATGAACATCAACTACTTGGGTTTCTTATTAATATAAGGCTTATATCCTAGCCTGAAAAGTTCAACATTTCATAATTTTATCACCTCAAGGTTTTATTAAATCTCTAGCACAATATATATATATAGCCAATTGTTATCTGTGGCAAAAAAAGATCAGAGCAGAGAATTATCAAGCAGCAGCCCTTTATTTGCACTAGCTTTTATAAAAAAACCCACCTGCAAATGTTGCCTTCATTCTGACCTCCTTCCTTTTAGGCATACCTCAGACAACCTTTGACAACTTTTATGAAATGTTGGTTTTGGTTTATTGACTTCAGCTCTCATTACATTTATCTAATCTTTTTCTACTCTTATCTTGACATATTTTCCCCGCTTTAATCTATAAGAAATATTCAACTTAAAAAAAATATATAATAGTGGGTATTTTATAGAACTGATTTTTAATAAATAATTTTTTTTCAAAACTTAATCAAATTTAGCACTGAAAACAATAACCAATTCTGGTAAAACCCTTACAAAATAAATTCCTTTTTACATTATACTATCAAATAATATGCAATACAATGTGTAAATTTCTAAGATTAAAAAAAATGTATATATATATGTCATACCCACACCCATGCATGCACATATCCATAATACTAAACAGTGATCTAGTTGTTCATAATCTTATTAGTGCAAATATCCTTCATAATTTCCTCCTATAAAAAACTGTTAAACAAATACTATCTATGACAAGTTCAATTTTTATTCATACTATCATTTTCATTTATAAATATTATGATTAATATATAAATCTACATTTTAAGATATTACAGTGTGCACAATAGTCAATCCCCTTTTTCTCTACATAATAATATGCTATAATTTTAAATAAAATACAAACATACTTTTCTTTATACATTAAATTCAAGCCACATGGTCATTGATCTCTCTAAATAAAGCTTTTAATTTTTCTTGACTTTAAACATTTTTTTTTATTCAGATATAGTTATCTCCTAATCCTACTATTTATTTTCCAATCATTAGTTTCTTTATGAAAGAAACTAAGGGTTACAATATATATATATATATATTGAAATTAACTAAGGGTTACAATATATATATATATATATTGAAATTAATGTTTTCACAGACATGATATTTTATAAATCATGTTTTCAGGAGAAATTGTGTTTAATAAAATAAAAGTAAAATACCATTTCACTTGGATGAAAAAACAGTGGTAATCACATGGTTGTAGATGAGATAATTGATAATTGTATTACATAGATTCTCTTGTCTTTTTAACTTTTTTTTCATTTGCATGATGAAACTTATTTATATAGTTGATAATTTTGTTTCATCACATTTGTTGACACAATCTGTTTTTTTTTAAAATATTTTTATAGTCTCCCTAAATATTCTCTGGTAAGGATTGTTGCATGCATGTGAATAGGATTTTAGCATTTGAAAAATCTATGCACAGGTCAGCGTCTAAAACATGGAGAGTATGTGCTGAAGATATTGAGAGCTTTTTTTTAAATTTGATGCCATTTTCAAAAGTTGTCAGGTTAAAGAATACAGGTTGTTTATTCTTTTTGGATTTTTTCATTATTAAAGAAATTAGTTTATCTTCCAAAAATAAATTTAGTAACTACTAGAAATTAGAAAAGAATTATTGATTCTGGAGTCTATGTCAGAATCTGTTTGTTTCCATCTAAAAACTTAATGCAAGCTTGAGGAGGTGGGGGATTAAATAAAATTATTTAAATAAAAAGTCATGAAAAATTCAAATTTTATTGCTAAAAAAATGTGTCCTATCCCATTGGAAAGGTAAAAAGATAAAAATGATATAACTCATGCATGTGTAATCCATGGGTTTTTCCCCCAAATTTGAAATGAAGACAAATAAATGTTAAATGTATAAAAATAAATGACTCAATAGGAATAGGAGGAATCAACTTTTATCTTAATAATTTTTATTAATCATTCATTAGTCTAGAGATTATCCAATAATGAATAATATTTCTGTAATGTAATTTTCACTACATCACTCTCACGCAAGGTCGGTCCTGGTTTCTATCCATTTTTAACACCTAGTGGAGGAATGTAAATCATAAATATACATCCCTCCACAAGGTATTAAAACCTGATAGAATCCAGTCTCTACCTTGCATGAGAGTGATATAGTGAAAATTACATTACAGAAACATTATTCCACTCATATGTTGTTTTTTTTTTTTGAAAATATTATTGTATTTTTTTAAAGATAAAGTCTATGAATACTTATGATGACATTTTTAATCATTAAGAATGTAAATGTGTCATTTTACGATCGTAATTTTTGTTTTATGGTCAGTGCGTTGATATTAATCTCATTAACTTAAAACATTTAATTTATTGTTAGAAACAGTGAGAAACCTATTTATTATCTAATATTTTGAATATCTATGTGTTTTTAGAAATTTTCCATTAACTGGGGGGAAAAAATCTAACTTTCCTTGATATAATTCTCTTTAAAAATGTAACTTCTTTTCTTTAATAATATGCATGATTTTAATCAAACATTATTAAAAAGAATTATTAATGACTATCTTTTTCTCTACTGATTTTTTTTGTTTTGTTTTACAAAATAAATAAATAAAAGCACATGGAACATAAATAATTCTCTAAATCTAAGTTTGAAATTCAATCTCTCTTTATCAGCAAAAAGTAATTATATTTGATTTAATAATTAATGTGATTATTTATTAAATAAATCTTTATTTTTCTATATATAACCAAAACATAGTATAATGCTAACAGTTTTACTTTTTTATTTTATTTTTTGGTCATTTTAAAAATATAAGCACAGTTTTACCTTCTAAAGCCTACATTTTTTTCATCAAAATATTCCATGTGATACCACAAATGTATACCCAATAGCCATTATAAATATCTTTCAAAAGTAATTCATATAGTTGTATTATAGCTATATTTTTGTATATAATACTGTATTGTATTATAAAATGTTTACAAAAAGTTATATGATAAATTAGAAAAAAACATATCAAAATTATTTTTAAAAGATGTTATTCAATACAGTACAAATATACATTGACTGTACTTAATCTTATTTAAGCTATGTTAATAATTACTGTAGAAGTGCATAATTAAAGATGCATAATTTCAGTAACTTGTAACAGTTCATGGTGGAAAAAAAAACCAAAATTTATACATTCTAATTTATGCATAATTGAAAAATTATTAATCATATAATATACTGCATCAAAAATAAAACAGAAAATTTACATTGCATTAGTATAATAAAGTATTATCTTCATAATTACAATATAATAATGATATCATTGAAAATAGTTTGTATGGTTTCTATGTAATGGCATAAGTAAATTTTTTAATTCTTTATGTAAAATTTCAGAAAATATTTTTTAAATATTTTTTGTACATATATATAAAATAAAAAGGTCCGTAAAATTCCGGAGCTCATATCCATTTTTTTTTCTGTTTTACTTTATGATAATAATAAATATATGGACATACAGAAATGCAGATGAACTCTTAAAATGTGCAAAATTTGATTGAAAAAAAAATGTAATTATAATCTTTGGTAGGAATTTGGAGAGATACTTTAATTTATAGAAAGTTAAGAAAGGTTATGAAGAAGAGTAGGCATATGAAAGAAACATTTTGATTTGACAGGAGTGTAATGTGTGTACAGTTATTAAAGAAATGAGATTATTAAAATATAGTTACTGACCTGGGTTGAGTGTGTTCAAAACATAAGGTGTTTGATTTTCAAACTTTTAGTTTGAAAGGTAAAATGGGGTTAAATGTGGTTGCTATATATATATATTTGCAATACTTTCTAGTTTAAATTCCAAGTCTCTGATGAAAACAAAAGCCAGTAATGAATCTAGGAATGGAAATTTAAATGGATTATCATCTGGAAGTCAGGGATTATTTAAGCTTTCTATAGATAGTAGTAGAATGTGTAAGCTAAACAATTAAGTGATTTGTTGTCATTAAAATAAAAAGATACAACTACAGTAATCTTAGAAAATTTCATTTTTCTACATCCAACATAACAACCACAATTCAAAAACTAACTATTAGAATGTAATTTATATAACAAAAAAAATTTAATCACACTTACCTAAAAGTGTTAAAGCTTTTATTCCCACATTTTATAATATTTTAAATACAAGTATATTTTATATACTTGGACTCTAGATATAAAATAGAGGATTTAAATACATTTTATAGAAATGCTGTCTTTTATTATCAAACAAAAACACATCAAATGCATTGTGAATTGATAGGAATTTATTTTAATTCCTTTACTGAATGTATAACACTTAATTGATAATTATGTACATGTAATGAGTCCTTAGTTTTATATTTAATTATACAAAGGCATTTTAACACTCTATATTATATTCCAACATGTTTGATAATTTGTTATTAGAATAAAATTATAATTCATATTATATATATCTTGACCCATTTAGATTTCATGCCATATTTATAATATGTCATGACATTTCTAAATTTAATACACTCTTTAAAACATCTGAATAAATTAGACATATATTAAAAGACTATGATTCCCATGATGTATTTTCTAGGAGAACTTGCCATCACCAGTGAGTTCATATCCTTTATTTATATCCTATTAAAAATGATTAGGAAGTAATGATTAATATTTATCCTAGACAATGATATAAAGTCAGTGCATTCAATTGAATTCACCCATAAATTTAATTATACATATATTGTAATGGTCAGATTTATATATTCACATAACAAAACCTAGAATCCAGGTAAAATACACTGAACCTGATTAAAATGGGATAAGAGGATCCCAGGTTCAACCAAGCTTCAACCTATTTACTAGTGCTCCGTGGTTTACCACCTCATGAATGACATTTCTGATGTTACACACGGGTATTAATTTAATTTGCAAGCTGGCTCTGAACAGGAAAGTCATGAGATCCAGAACCTAACCACACAGGAAACATATAACAGGTTAAAATAGAATAATAAAATGGTAAACTTAAAGTATTATTAATATTTAACTATAATGCATAACAAATATATTTAATTGAAATAGGATATGGATAAAATAATAATGAAAACTATGTAAATTTTAATGAATTTATTATAAATAATAAAAAAAAAAAAAATAAATTACACTATACCAGAAATCAAGTTATGCAATCAATTTAATGGATATGTGTGTCTTACAGTGAAATGAGATTGATTGAAAGTGGTACAGCATATAATCTCATTATAATACATTTAATAGATTTGTGTGAGTGAATTGAAAATTAATATGTCAAATAATATTTCTATGTCTTGGTTTGCTAACCAATAAAGTAACAACACTAACCAGAGATATATATTAATTAATACAGCATAAGTATTGTAACTATTTAAGTTGAATTAAATAGGATTCCAGTGCAATAATAAAGCTCGGGAATGATACAAATCAGATTCCATCAAACCAGACATTATCTTGGTTTTGGATAAGTCCCAAATATATATTAAACTAAGGAAGAATGAGCAGAACTAGCATTACATATAGTTTGCTATAGTACTTTCCTAACCTTTAATTCTTTAACCACCTCTTACGAGGCATCTCGTCGACATCTGACATCACTCTAATTCTGCTAGTTTTAAGGCTAGAATATTCGTTTGACAGTTATTTATTAGGTTTTTAAAAGTTCTGTAAGATGGTGCCCTCTTCTGAATTATTTTACAAGTAAAAAATCAAAAAAACCGCATTTAAATCTAAACAAAGAAAAAAGTTTGTCGGTGATTGGCTGTTAGCCGGCTCTCAGTCGAAAAAGACATTCTGATTGGCTGGAAAGAACAAAGAAACCGCCTGATCAAAGAAAATAAAGAAAAATGCTGAGATTTTCATTTTGAATGCAATTTAAGTATTAAAAAAATATAATTTGAGAAATTAAAATAGTTTTTTAATAAAATATACTAAAAAAACAAAATTATTTTCGAAAAATATTGAAGATTTTAGTAAAAATATTTAAGATTTAGCAAAAAGAAATCTTTACTTTTCCATAACGTAAAATTGAAAAAAAAGCGTTTGCGTCAGCACTTTTTTGTTTAGACATTCGCTTTAAGTTTGCCGAAATTGAATATATTTTATAATAAATAAATAGCAATTTATTTTTGAAAGAACTTTCGTTCTCTTTCATAACCTGAAAAATTAGTAATATACTTTTTATAAACGTATCTGAGTTGAATTTAATATTATAGGTGAATATGTTTTAACAATAGGCTTTGTCTTCAGTTTGTGAGTTGGCCAATTAAAAGATTTGATTTTTACCTCATACAACCAATAATATAATTAGTGGTTAAAGGGTTAATAATGAAGTGGGAGTGTGGAGTTGCAATTATTTACACATGTAAGATGTGCGGTATTTTTAAACCAAGAAGCTTGCTAATAAATAAATTAAGAAATATGATTCCAGAACTCAGCTAGGCTACTCAAGAGTTCTGGTCCCTTACTCCAATAACATAATTGGTTCTCTTACCCCAAAAAAGATTCATGAGTGTGACTTGTGTCCACCATTATTCAGGTTACCTATAAGTGGGGATGGCCTTCACCATTAGCCCATTAGAGATTAGCAAGTCAAGATATATATACATCATAAATTCATGCCCATAATGCTTAAAAACAAAATAACAAATATGTTAAAATTAATTAAGTGTACCTTAAAACAGATAGCCAATATCTACATGGCCAACAAAAGCCAGTTCATAAAACAAGCATATAATCATAATGCTATAATCAAAAGGGCTAAATTAATAAATTAATAATCCTGTTTAATAGATAATTTATTTGCATCCTCAATTAGATTCTAGGGGGGGGGATATATTTGAAGGGATGAGAATTAATTATAAAATATACCTTAATACTATATCTCTATGCTAGGCTTCCACTATCAGATAAAATGTGTTTTAAAATCATAATTTATAATTATAATATCACAAACCAGAATGGCTAATTAACAAATATAAACCTAAATCAATTTATATTATTATAATAATCACAAGGCAACCAGATATTATTTTTAATTAATATAATTTCAAAACAGCGAGTCAGGTTAGGATGATTAAGCATTATTTTAGATTTATTATATTGAAGATAGAAATAATACTATCCTTGGTACAAATTATTAAAATTAATACACTCACTATTTTGAGATACATTTGGCATATTGGCACATATATAAGAAGATGAAATTTTAATACTTAAAATCAATAAAACATTATAGGCATCACCACAAGCATGAAAGGAAAATATAGGATTATATTATTAAATGATTATGATGTTTCTATTTTAACATACATAACAGTAGAGAGTTTACAGATTCAAAATTATAAAGAATTAGAAAGTAATTATTAATGACTCTACACTTATTTTAGGCAACAGTTTTAGAATAAACTTTGAACATTCATTTAAGTTTATAATAGCTATAGCTTTTAAGTTAAGAGTTATAAGTTCCTTTTAGAGCTCTTAACAGTGATCTTAGAATTTTACCTACAGTTTTTGGTAGCAGCTTGTCTGTGGGCACTTCTTGGTGGTAAGTTTGGTAGCAACAATTCTTCTTGGGATAGGTAGCATTTCTCCAGTTGATGCATCAGCACAGCAGGTCATTATCAGAAATGCCTTCCATCATTAGAATACATAGGATGGAGACTGAGATCACTATTCTCCAGATTTAGAGAACAGTAAATCCCACCTGTTCTACTCATCCATAAAAATTTAAACTGACATGGATTATGTTAGCAGACACTTCCAAGATTTCACAGAGTGTATATCTACATAGAACAATTTAGCCTATTTATATTTGCCTTCCATTAAGTCATATTTTTAATAACAAATTTTCTTCCAGTGAGACGAGCAATTAGCACCTTTAAATTTTATATTTTTTAGGTACCCAAAATAAATCCTGTCTTTTGTATTATTTTTTGACCAGGATGTTTTCCAAGATTTGATCATTTACTTTTCCCCAAGATTTTAGCAATCGATAAGGTTGACTAATTTTTATTTATAAAATGAAATATACTTTCGACAAACATTTATTGTCTTAATAATTTTCAGATTTTATCATCATGCCATCTTAAAACAGATGTGCATGGTGTGATTTTGTTTTATAGTTATTTTAAAATAAATTCAGAAAATGTAGTAAATGATCGAATAACAAGACACTATATATGTATGATGGTGGTATGTGTAATACACATATATACATGTGATTTAAAATTTTTAAATCAGAAATCGAATTCTGATAATGCACTATTACTTTAAATATAAATCTCCACATACTCACATGTCAGTAAGAGTTTAAAAAACTTAAGTGAATCATGTAAGTTTAGACTGCATTTCTATATATACTTCAACTTTCACTGATCATGCTAAATCAGGGCTTGAATCTATTATGTGCCTGATGTTATAATCAAATTTTGAATTGTACAAATCTAGTTAATCCATCATGGAAGAAAAATAGTGTCTCATTTTTACAATCAGACTAATATGACTTACAAATGTAAATCTATTATTATAAACCATTGAAAATTTGAAATTCTTAAATCGGAAGTCGAATTCCGATAATGCGCTATTACTTTAAATATAAATCTCCACACACTCACACATCAATAAGAGTTTAAAAAACTTAAATAAGTTTAGAGTGCATTTCTATATATAGACCAACATGCTAAATCAGGGCTTGAATCTATTGTGTGCCTGAAGTTATAATCAAATTTTGAATTGTGCAGACATTTATATTTAAAGTAATAGTGTATTATTGGAATTCCTGATTTAAGAATTTCAAATTTTCAGCACTTTATAATAATAGATTTACATATGATTTAAGTAAATTAAAATATAAATTGACTTAAAAACTAAATTAAATTATTACTTTTAAATAAATATATTACTATAATCCATATATAACAATTAGATTACAGGCATTGACATTCACACACACACATATATATACAGACCATACCTACTTAACTTTATAGGTGTCTTAAAAGGTACTTTTTAAGCGTTTAGATGGAGCTGTAGGAGGTGTAAATAGGTGAAACAGATATGACAGGGTAAATATACAAGAATTCCACTAGCAGTAAATATTTTTTAAAATATACTTAATTTCTGCATTTCTCAATTTTTATTAGATATTTTTATATGTTTAAAGAAAATGCTTTTTATTAAGTAATTAAAAAAAGTTGGGTTATTAGAGTTATATATATACACACATTTATTTTTTGTTTTTGAATAAAACTAATTAAAAGATTAAAGCTTTACCATAAATAGGAATAAATTTCTGTAAGAATGTAAATGCATATTATTGGAAAAATAATTCTAAAAATATTTTTTTTTTGTAAAAACAAATGGTTGATAAACAAATAGATCAAAGTCTACATAAGTTATGACAGAATGCAATGTTATTACTTTCCAGTGAGGCAACGAGATACTTCAATTCAGTCATTAATTAATTCTTAAGATTGTCATAATACATCCACAGAGTACTTGCAGAATTAAGTGATTTATTTATTGTCTGTTAAGGAGAACTCTAAACATATCTAGCTAGATATGAATCAATTGCAGAAAGCCTATTATCAAAGTTAAGAAGCATCCAGGACAACAGTAAAATAAAAAGTCATCTCTATCATTTGAAAAGTTATCAAGTTATAAGTGGATAACTGTAATTGAATCCAATCACATTACAGCGATCTTTAATCATATACTACTTCATCTTTTAAATCTGTATTAAATTTGTTTATATGATGAGAAAAATTATTCCAAGTGTAAATACAAGCAATTCTTCAAATATTAGACTTTAAATAAGTGATGTAATTAATATCTCAAATAAAATTATTTTAATTTAATTTCATTTGACTATTAATTTTTTATTTATTTATCCACACTTCCTAATACTATACTAGTAATGATAAATAAAACAAAAATTCATATAACATATATTAGATTTACTAGTAAAAAACAAAAAAAACAAAAAAACAAAAACAAATTTATACTAAATTTTTCTCATGGCTATATATAAATAGATGTTAATTAGTTACCAATTTCTAGTTATATATTTAGATCAGTTGTCCAAATATCAACATGCTATTGAAAAGTGATAAGATTTTCTAGATATTTTGGTTAAATTTTAATAATAACATTAAAAAACATAAGCAAATATTTGTAACTATGCAATAGTTTAATAATGTAAATTAAACAAAGCAAAACTCTCCATACAATTATGTGCTAGTATGAGATGGTGATCATGTGAATTTAAATTAATTAATGAACTCTCAAATTTTTATTATAAAAAGTTTACTGAATTTGTAATTTTGTTATTTTTTTTAATTTATCCCTACTGTTAAATTATTTATTTTGTTAATGCAATTTAAATCATATATCTCCATTGAGTATGTCTCAAATGATAAACATAAATGCTTTTAAAGAAGAAGTATATCTCCATAAATAATTTTTTTTTTCTTAAGTAAATTAGCAGTTGTGTAGATATTAGCTTCAGATATACATGGGTTGTGTATTTTGCTATAATTATATTTTAATATAATATTCATTTGTGGTTGGCTTTTTGTATATAAATTAAAAAATAAGTAAATAAAAAAATATATTTTTATTTATATGTTTGGAAAATAAAAGAGAAATAGACATTTTTACATCAGCTCACAGAAAATAAAAACATATTGAAGCAAATTTAATCTCTTCATTCATTATAGTTACTCTAACTGCAGGAAAATAATGAGACAAAAAAACAAAAGTTACAGTTAAATTTTATGATGATTATACAAACATTTCAGGAAATCAAATACTCTCATATGTATCACACCTAGAAGTAAATTTAAATTTTGTAAAAATAGAATATGTATACAACATAAGGATAAAATATTTCAATTCTCCAAAAAAATTATAGATTTAAAATACAAATTAATATTGATAAAAATATTTTTACTCATCTTAGCTGCAGTATAACATAATTGTTAAATAAGAATTTAGTTAGGTTAATACGCAAAATGATTATGTGACAAAGTTTAAGATATTTTTTATAATATAAATGATTAACTTTTATTAGGTATAGTTGTAAAGAAAAGTGATAATTTTTTTTTGTGTGTGTAGATTCATTTTTATGAATGAAATATTTTATTTTTCAAAAATAAAAATAGTTAAAATAAATAAATTAAAAATTATATTTTAATTAATGTATGAATAGAATGTTTTATTTTTTTTAAAAAATGTATAAAAAAACAAGAAGAGATTAAAACCTTTATCTCTGAAAAAAATAAATATTGTTTATTAATTAAAAAAATATAAAATCAAGAAAGAATTACAATTTTTATTTATCCCTGAAGAAGTTAAGGGTTGTGTTCCAAATTAGTTTATAAATAATACTAAAAAATTAAATGTAAATCAATTGTTCAAGGCTTAATACAGTAATTTTTGAGACAGTCATTGGTTTGTATAAATGTTTGGTATCAGAGTTGTTTTTTTAAAAATAAGGAAGGATATGGGAAGCAACTTTCAGTAGGAGTTCAGTAGTGGTAAGGTTCAGCAGTCATAAGTTTAGCTTGTAAATCTGATGGAAGATTGATCACATTCTTAATTTTAAAAATGGTTTGCAAAGCTGAGGTTTTTGCCAAAAGCTGATCATTACTGACCCAATTATGTAACCAATCTCAGTAGAAATATAATAACCTTGACAGAAATTTTCAACTAGTTTTGTTTTAAGGGATTTGTTATTTATACATGTAAAATTATTTAATAATAAAATAAATAAGTATGCATATTTTCTCTTGTTTACAGCCTCTACAGTTCTTCTAATCTCACAGATAGAGTTCAGGCATAATAGTATTTGCAGTATATGTGTACAGATATATGTATGTGACCATCCAGATGGTTCTCTGTAGAATTATGTGGATGGCACTGAGGTCATAAAAGTTAAATTTTTAAAGTTCACATACTTTACTTTTATCGATTTGCTAATCATTTTTGTGGTTCTATATTCTTAAAGTATTAGATATATCAGAGCATTTATAATGATTAGCATTGACATCATGATCTCAGCATTTTTTAATGATTGTTATTGTAGTTATTTTAGCACTTATGTATGTGTTTTAATAATTATTATTGGTAATGTTACATATGTTGGATTCAGGTGCTGATTATTTGCTCATTTTCTATATATTCAGTAAAAACATTATTGCTTTGGCTCTTGATGATTTTCATAACCTCTTTATATTCCATTGGATCATATGTTTAAAAAAAAAATTTTTTTTTTTTTTATATATATATATATATATATATATATATATATATATATATATATATATATATATATATAATAAACAACCCTGACAATACATTTCAATTGATATAAATTTATTCAGAAGGCCTATGCTATTTATATATCTCGAAGTCTGCTAGATGAATGGTAATACTGTTCTTTACTGAAGGTGACCAATAGCTACATAGAAACTAATCACAGGAGAGGATGTATCACTATCATTTGATTTTAATTGATTATTCAACCTTAGAATGTAAAAGCATCATAGAATAAATTACCACTTCCATTGCAAACGTTGACAGCAAACTGAAAAAATTATATTATGCTTTGTTCAGTACATACCAATGATGTGAAAAGTACTCTAACACAAAAATTTACAAATTTGATTTGGATTTGAAATCTTTAGAGTACTTGAATAACAGATCTGTTTAGTTACTGTAAAAGTGGTAAAGATAGTTATTGAAACTATGGGAATAAATTTTGCTTTTTGATGAAGTTTAGTCAATGGTCAGAAAATAGACTTGGGATATCAATATAATATTGTTCACTTGTAACTTTTGATTTTTAAAACTTATAATAGAAACCTTTGCAGAAGAATAAATAAAATAAATTGCTGCTATTTAAAAATTTGCCATAATTTGATTTTCAAAATATAAATATCCGACATAAATTTGCTATAAATAAGTTTCTAATGATGTTTTTACAATTTTATACTGCGACAGTAAAATGATATTTAGACATATTTAATTTTGATAATTATTTAAGCCTGTAATATAAACTAATAAAAACAGACTTGAAAGGACAAAAAACAATCTGAATAATAAAAAAAAAGGCATAAGCTCTCTCTCACACACACGTATATAAACATTAGTGTTTTTAAAGTGTTAAGCAAGATTTACTATCGTCATTAATTTGAAGACTATCTAATTCGCAAAGAACTGTATTTTCATTATTGACAAAGTTGTGTGCCCTTTATTAAAAGATTTATCTGTTAAACATCACTACAAAAATCAAATCTATTTTCAAGAGATTTTTTTTTTAGTGACAGGTTTTTATCCTAGTAGAAAAAAGTAGATAGTCTTGGATAGTTGACAGAAAAAAGTTTATTTTATTGATTGCATTAAAGTTTATCAGTTTGGAAAAAAAAAAGAAGTGAGTTTATGAAATCTATCCAACTTTAACCATATAATTACACTATGTCAGCGATCATCAAGGATTAAGTCAAGCCAAGCCCATTATTTGATCAAGATGGTCAAAGAAACTAAAAAAAAAAAAAAATTCTAAAAATAAAATGATAATCATTTTGAGTAGGAAAATTTAATAAAAAATGATTGCGGCATTATTACAATTTAAAAAAAAACGAAAAGAAAAATATTTGTAGCCATTGTTCTTCTTCTTTCAGTATATATAAAATAAATGATGTTATAGCTCAATAACAATATTTAATCTTTAACAATTTATTAAATTATTAAATAATTTCAATATTAATAGTTATTCAGATTAAATTCACTTTGTTTTACATATATACAAGTGAATAGAATACCACTTAACATCACGTGACCACTATTTCTTATGCTTACACAAACTGTTTACAGAGGCTAAACTCTCCATATAGTAGTGACACGAGTGCAAGACAAAATAATCAATGGATGCAGAAAGGTTTTATGCATAAAATCTCTATCTAGTGCCTACTCATTCAAAAACCCCAGACTACTTTCATCTTGTGACTTTCATCAGGTCTGAGATCACTGCACCTAGATTTTAGGATCTAATGCAATCCTCCAGCAGCCACTTTTTACCTTATTAACTACCTAAAAGCTTTGAGTCCAAAATGAAATATTTTCAATTCAAGATCATTAGTTTGTATAATTGTATAAATCTGATCTCAGTTCGGCATCCATAGTTTTTGGTGTCTTTGGTTCTTTAATAATCAGCGTCACCACAATCCTATTGGACAGGATTTGTTTAAAACCAGTAAATGTCACATGATCATCATTTCTTATGCTTACACAAACTGTTTACACAGAGGCTAAACTCTCAGCATCACAAGTGCAAGCTAGAGTAATCAATGAATGCAAGAAAGTTTTGTATATAAAATTCCTATTTAGTGCCTACTCTTCCAATATCCCCAGACTAAAAAAAACAGGCAAAACTCTCATGCAGTAGTGCCACTCAGTGCAAGTCAGAGTAATCAATGTATACCAGAAGGCTTGTGTATAAAATCCCTTTCTAATGCCTACTCATCCAATATCCCCAGACTAGTTTCTAGCTTGTGGCTTTCATCAGTGAGGAGCTTTGGATCAGAGAGCTTGCACCTAATAAGGTAAAAGGGTAGCTGTTGGAGGATTGCATTAGGATATAATATCTAGTCACTACTGTATAGAGAGTTTTACCTATTTTAATAAGTTATGAGCAAGCATAAGAAATGGTGATCATGTGATGTTTAGTGGTTTATCCCCAGACTAGTTTCTAGCTTGTGGCTTTCATCAGTGAAGAGCCTTGGATCTGAAAGTAATGCACCTAATAAGGTAAAAGGTGGCTGCTGGATGGTTGCATTAGATCCTAATATCCAGGTGCAGTGTTCTCAGATCCATGACTCCTCACTGATGAAAGCCACAAACTGGAAACTAGTTTGGGGATATTGCATAAATAGGCACTAGATAGAGATTTTATGCATTAATCTTCTTACATCCATTGATTACTCTGGCTTGTATTGGTAGTGCTACTCTATGGAGAGTTTAGTCTCTATGTATTTATAATTATAGTTAGTATGCAATCATAATTTTGTTTGATCTTCAATTTGCTGTTAACCAACCTAATCAATGTTTTATTTTAATTGCAACATTATTTCACCAAAACATTTAGTTGCTTTAGCCAAAATCACAAATTATTAATATATATATATATTGAAACTATTCATATTCTTCACTCGTTGAGTGGTTAAGATGCATTATGCATTCATGCAGCTGATTTGTTGATATTTTTTTTTCTTTTTAAAATGCACAAAAACTATAAGCATGATATTAACAGAAATCCCAGCATTTGTTGCTACTTGAATCCATCTTTAAAATGATATATCACAATTTAAAATTGAATAAAATTTGAATTTTTTATTAATGTTTTTATTAAAAGATGCATTTAATTTTTTAATTTTTTGGTCAATTTACTAGTTTATGTGGGATGATAGATGCAGAAAGTCTTTATTGGCCTTATAAGATAATATAATGGATTAAAAATACACTGATAATTCTGATATCAAGGCCTTTAATGCGATATAAATGCAATTGCGTAATCGCAGAATATCGGTCGTAAGTTATTAATTTTAATTTTTTTAATAATATGAATTTTTTTTTGATTATTTGATAAATGGTATAATTTATGAATTTGCATTTGTATTGGTGTGTAGTATATAAATTATAAAATATTAAATCATTTATGTTTTTTATTATACAGTATATAAATTTGTATTCAAATATAGCAAAAGTGATTATTGTACATTGTAATTTTGGGTCTCTGATTGAAGTTTGAGGAAACCTTATTTCATAGACATGTTGATTCTTAAAGGGTTTAATAATTTATTAGTATGTGCATATTTATATTAGTGTGTTTGTGTTTGCTTTTGCATTGTGTTTATATAACAAGTAATGAGTTACATATATAGTGCAGTGCAATATAAATTTTAAAAACTGATAATCAAATGTACAGAAAGGTTGCAGATAAAGCAATTAAAAAAAATTTACTGGGCATAGTACTGTGTGAAAATATAAACACTTAAAACCAATAGAGATTTCAAATGATGTGTGTATAGTGATAGGCACAATGGTTATGCATAAATCACATGGAATTGTATGCAGGGAAAGAATCAAATTCTGATTCTTGCCTATGCTTTGATACTCATGCTGTGGACTCAGTAGTTTTGCCACACCTTGCATCATATTGTTTTCAAGTCTATAGCTAGCAAATGATATATATGCAAATCAATTATATCTATGTGGAATAATAAATATAACAAGATAACATCACTGGTGTGCATAAAGAATATAAACACCACTCATGAAATGAGATGAAACTCATGATAAATGCATATTCATCTTCTGGGAATAATTTGTTTTGTATCTTTTATTAGGATGAATCTTTTTCTTATACATGTCTTTGAGATTTGGTAACTTTTGGGTTACAAGATAAAAATGAAGAATTCATATGTGACTTATTTGGGAGATTCTGAGGCTATGGATTATCTCAGGCAAGAAGTATTACATATGGTTTAAAAGATATTTGTGAGGAATACAAAGAAATTATGAATGAAGATGCCATTTAAACTTAAAAAGTAATAATTATGTCAGTTGTTGAAATTTATTTTTTCCTTATTTTTTAAATTGTTATCACTATTTGTCATAGACTTATTGTTTTCCTTAGGTTTTCTAGTTTCTATGAGTGTAAAGTTTTTTGCTTTAACAGTATTAAAACTGAAGTTATTGTGAAAATTGTGTCTCAAGTTAGATTTTTTTTTTTTTTAAAATAAATAAAAAAAAAAAGATTTTTTAAAAATTCAATATGGCGGCCTGAACAATCAAAATGTTAAAGCGACAATTAACATTTCATTTCCAAAAATTTGTTTTTTAAATTTTAAAATGTCTTGTTAAATATTATAGATAGACATTAGGCTATTTAAATATTTTAACTAATCATAAATAATTTTTGAGATAGGAGACTTGTTAATATAATGTATTACAATAGCTTCAAAGTTTTATTCTTAATATTAGATATATATGTCTTCCATGAAAATGTGCTGCAAAGTTCAGATTAAAACATCAGGTAATTTATATTCTTCTGCAAGACATATGGATTCATCAAATATTCCATTAATAGAGACATGTTTTAGTTTGGTCTGCATGGAATAACAGCAACTGTAAATAGTCACTTACTATTATCATCAAAGATCTATCCTGCATGGTTAGGCATAGTTGTTAGTATCCAACTTAGAATCCAGGATCAATTCTGGCACTCAAATTTCTTATGAACTTCTGAGCAATAAAGCCATTAGCATATTTTTTGTCAACAATCTTTTGGCATTTGAATTCGGAATAGATAAAACAAAAAAAAATGTTTAGGCTCTAATTGTGTTTAGATTTTTTGTTTCAAGATCACAATCCAACTAACCATTCAGTAAGGGTTGGTAAATGGATAACTAATAATCTTAACTAGAGAGTAAAACAATGAAAAATAATTCACATACTGAACATCTAGTATTTTATAAGCCTAATGAGAAATGCCTTTGCCATCACTGTCCTCACTGAAGGGTTGTTGAAGAGGTTTTTGCCCTGAGAGTTAATTATTTAAACTCTATTTTACTTTAGTTAAACTCCATTATGTTTGTGAAAAGTTTTTTTTTTTAAATTTTTTAAAATTTATAAACTTTTTTTAATAAAATAGAAGTAACTTTTATATATATACATTTCTTTTGCTTGTTATTGTAAAAATAATATTGAATTTTATTATATTATTAGTTGTGATTGAGTTTATAATTTTTACAGCTCATTATATTCCAAAAATAAATAATTAACGATGTATTATATACTGATAAAATAAACCTTCATCATCTCTCTCATTAAATTTAATAAATAATCAGCCGATGAAGCCATAGAATGAAGCCCAATTACTCAGCTTAGTATTTTTGTCAATAAAGTTCATTTTCCTTTTGGAAAGATTTGACATTTCAAAGCTTTTGTTCATCAAGTTAAAATTAAACATCTGATAAGAAAAGAAATAGAGATGTTTTATTATTGTTATTACTAAATTTAGACTTGCAATTTTTAAATTAAAGCTTCATTGAAATTCATTTAGTGTATAATTTAGCATTTTAAAATTAAATGTGAAATATCAGTGCTATTATTGTTTAAAGACATTTATTAGTTAAAATATTTGTTTTGGAATAACAATATATTAAAACTAGTTTGGTGATTACTATATTAAAACTAAAGTCTAATTTCTTTTTCTCTTATAAATACTCAGAAACTAGAAACGAAAATAATATAGATTGGGAGATTTATCTTTTATATGTTACAAATATACTAATTATTCGTAGCATTCCTAACAATATATTTAATTACATTTACTCATCGTTTTCATTTCAAATCATTTGAAGTTTGTTATAAAAGTAATCTAAGTCCAGTGAATGATTAAGTAGACATTGATGGTTAAATACGTGCACACACAATATATATATATAGTTGAATATCTTTAGTTGAAATTTAAATATAGTAAATCAATACAATACTTGCTAGAAACTTCAGCAGCACTATATTTATTTGCAAACAACAAGTAAGTAAAATGTTTACCTATGCTGTTTTATTCAGCTTTTGTGTTTGTAAATTATGTCTTCTAGTATTTGCTATATTGATTTAGTATATGTATATGTACTGATGAGCACATGTTGCCATCTATAGTTTTCTTTGTAGTGTATAAATAACTAATAAAGAAAACAATTAAACTTGTTATATTTAGTAAATGTTTATTGATTTGTGATAAATGGAAAGTGAATGAATACTTTATTTATTAAATTTTAAAAATGATTTTTAATAAGTTATTTCCAATGGTAAAATACCTTATTAAGATTAGAAAAATAAAATCATATTTTCAGAGCCAGTGTTTAAAAAAAAAGTAAAAGAAAAAGATTGTATTTTGTGTAAGTATAACTACAGAAACGACTTCAGCAAGAACACCCATACTTTATTTTCCTTAAAATCTGTGCTTATTTTATTTTATTTTTATAAATATATCCTGTATATAGAGTAAGAAAAAGATGCACTGTGAGTAGAAAAATACTTGGAAAGATAAAGAAAAACTTCCCCTTTATTTGGTATCTTTATGATTAAAATGAAATGGAACTAAGATCACTGAATTCACCATGGATTGTAATATCAAAAGTAATAAAAATTGGATATCATCTAATGATTCAAATTGCTTATGAATCCCTATGTTTGTGTTTTGATAGCAAAAAGATGCCAAAGGAAACATTGCCGATAATGGCATCTCAGTTGAAATCATGTATATGTGCAAAAATGTGATGACAGACATTAATAAAAATCTTTTAAATTAACTCCTTCAGATAAGTTTCACTTCTTAAAAAAAGGTTAAAAGCACAATGATACCTTGAATGATAACATGTTTATAAAGTCTTTTTTATATTAATAATTTTAATTAACATAACTTGACTTGTTTATCATTTGATATAATTTAAATAAGTTTGTCGTTAATACTTTTATGATTGTATGCTTTTATAATTTAAAACATATATTTATCAGTTTCAATTAAAGGGGAGGGGAAGTAAATTATAAAAATATATTATAGAATACTAAATGATAGTTGGTAAATTGGAGTTATAATTTTTATTTTATCCACCTCAATGAGTTAATGTTTATTTCAATAAATTTATATTATTATTAACCTAAGTACTTTGATTTACCTATTGTATCAATTATTATTAAATTATTTTATTACACAATTTATTTTACAACTAAGATAATTCATTGTACATTCCATGCTATACATTCATCATCATCATCAACCATTATCAATCTACTGCAGGATGAATGTCTCTCCAAGTTCAACCCATTTTCTCCAATCTTTAGCTTCTCTTATTATTCTTTACAATCATTATTATTAGAACTTTTTTTTTTAACAAATATAATTCATAATCGTTTGACAACTTTAAATGAATAAGAAGATTAAAAAATATGTATTTTATTTAAAACAAAATAATATAACCTTCATGTTTTTAAATATTAATATTTTTTTTTATATTTTATGCCATTTATTCTTTTTGATCTGTGTTCCTTTATATCAATAAAATTTTAATCAACAATTATTGAACTATTTGTTTTTAAAATAACACTCAATCTTTAATAACAGTTTTATTATTCAACTCTATTTAGAAAGTATAACATTATATAGTACCCTTTCAAATCCTTAAAACTTATCATCTCTTAAGATAAACTTAATTTTAAATTTATTATATTATCATGAGCTCTAATATAACACATTTTGGAACATTATTAAAGCAAGAAATTCTCCCATTTAATATATCTACCATAAACTTACACTTAGAAGTATTATTCTTATATCTTCTCCTTTACCTTTTTTTTGCATTCTTTTATATATTCATATATATTATTTTTTATAAATCTCCACATATACACTCTAAAGCAAATTTTGTATATGATTCTTTTAATTTTTTAACAGTTTCAAGTGTCCTGCAGAGCTTTATATATATATATAGAAAAGCTCTAATGAAGGCCGCAGGACAGGCAAAACTTTTAAATAATTAAAGGAATTATATTTAAAAATATTGCATTATAGTGTATATGTAGAGATTTATAAAAAATAATATATATGAAACTTACACTTCTGGTTAAAATATTCAAATTTCACTGCTTTAATCATTAACTTTACCCTTTTCTATAATACTCTAACCAAAAACTAAACAGCACAATAAGGCAGTATCAAATATAAAGATCTATAATTATATCAGATTAAATATGAGATCAAAAGCTAAATATCACAATATATACTTCAACATTATATTTTTATACACATTTCTTTTTATTGCCTTTAAATTAATGTGTTCTTTCTTTTATATTTATCTATATCATTATTTATCCCAATTTATTATAAGCTAAACAAAATTTAAACAATTAAATACATAAATAGAACATGCTCTCCCAATACCTTATAATATTTATCTGAAATAAAGGGATTAAAAATATCCAAACACCAACAATAATTTTTTTTTCTTTCTTAAAACAGAACACAAGTTTACTATGTTCTATTTATGGGGGGTTTGGTTTCCATGGTAATCAAAATCGTTTGAAATGTTTTAAACTGCTTACAGTTGGTATTCCCCTTCACTGATATACATTTTTTCTAGTAAGATAATTAATTGCAGAAATTCCAATGCAAACAATTATTCTCCAATTTGATGTTTTCTTTCAGCTTACAATAAAACTTCTTTCTATTTTTATTAAACATATATTTTTATTATAGTAATACTTTTTTATTATAACATTAATTTTTCATAACTTCATAAACCATATTTTACAATTCATGTTATCCCATTGGTATTCCTTTCAAATATTATCCTTTTATTAGCTAATGTTTTATACAAACTTTCATTTGCTATGCAGATCAATATTATTTTGGATATAAGAAATACACAGTTTGAGCAATAAGGTATTTATTCCATGAGTTTATTAAACTACTCCAATCGATTTTTATATTTATTCAATATCATTCTCATCAGTGCTTACTTGATTTTCTTACCCTTATAATACTTTTCATTCTTATCTCATTAACAAGCAATTTATTCATCTTTATAGTAAACATTTGAAATCTTATATTAAAAATGTAGATAAAATATTTGTCTAATTATTATTTTTTCCTTTTGCTCATTCTGTATAAATACACCCTTCTTTATATAAACTTCAACTATAATGTCCACCATACATAATTGTCTTAATGAAATAATAAACCATAGTCCAACAAATTTGATCTGATTTAAATTATTAATTGAATATAATTCTTTTTGATTTCTTAGGTAAATATTTTCATTAAAATTACTTATTGAAATACTTTTCAATATCTTCAAGTTTCTGTGATTCAATTTAACATGAATATTATTCCTTTTGTTTGTCCATACATTCAAAAGCTGTCTGTTATAGTTTTTATTACTAACACAATGTAGACTTAAATGAGCTTGCTTTGTAATCAATTTATTACGTATCAATATAATACTCACTGTTCTCGAATCTAATTTTTTTTTAATATGACAACAGATTTACAATCTTTTCCTTCCATTTTTTGGTACTTTAATTGATATAACAATTCCAAATATATTTTTTCAGATGATTGGATATTGGTTATTGCCAGCAGAGATTTTAAGCTCCTTTACTGCATAATTTTAAATAAACTTTACACAATAATTTTAAGCTATTAATTAAATGTTAATTATTTTACTTTTTAATAAAATAAATAATATTTTAATAATTTAAAAAACTAAATTTTTTGGAAAGAACTAAAATACTTCCTTCCCATCCTAATTTTTTCAATCAATTTTTTTTAAAAACATCATCTGCTCAGATTTCAAAACATTTCAAATCACAATGACTCATTTGTTGATTCTCAAAATTATTCTATAATAAATATTTGATTTAGTTACAATTACATTTTAGGTAATTTTTAAACTAATATTATGATAGTAGATATTTAATAACAAAATAATAAAAAAAGATTTTTAATGAACTTAACTAAAAGATAGTTAAAGCAAAACTAATTTAAACAATTTAAATTTGATCTTTTATAGAATAAATTTCAAATTGACTTTATTAACATTTTATCATATAAATACTAAAATAAAGATTATCTTAATTTTAAAATAAATCAAGATTTTACCGGAAATAGCTAATTCTTTATTAGATCATATGCACATAAACATGATTACATATATCTACAGCATATATATTTCTTTATAAATATTATATTTAAACCTTACTATTCTTTAAATATTATAAAAATTATATATTAACAAATAATATTAAGTTATATATTATTATTTTTATTTCTTATATGCTTTTAAAATAAGTACTTTAATCAAGACTTAAAGACTTTATAATATAATTTAAATGACCTTAGGTTCAAACCCCAAAATGATCAAGGTAGCCATTATGTTTCCTAGCTTTATAACCAAGTATAATTATTTATAAGATTTAAATTATTCACCTAAAATTTACTTTTAATTTAATATATTATGGGGTATAGTATTATAAAAAGGGCATAATATATATATGAAACGATTATTATATAAAAATTTTGTGAAAATAAGCATTAAATATTTAAATAAACTATGGGAAATATATATACATTTTCCCCATTGGTGATAACAATAAAAGGGAAGTGCTCTCAAAGCTTGAGATCAAAAAATCTATCATTTAGTTGCCTTTTTAGTTTATTTGTGGTAATTCCTCTGCAAAACACTGTCATCTTTAGATTTTATTATTGAACTGAATATATATATACACACACTTTAGTTTCATTATTTTTCATTGATTAAATGCAAAACTAGCAAAATAGCATTATACATAGCCTCAAGAGAGTGAGGAAAAGCTGAAAATTATATCAGCATCAGCAGTGCTCCATAATATCTCACACTCAAGAATGTTTGAGTTAAAACTCTGAAATGAAATTTAATTTTCTGGTAATCTCTGTCTAACACTTTTACATGTATAAAAAATGTTATTAAAAAAAAGATATACATATGTATGAACAAAATACAAAAAAAAAAAGAACTCGTGAGATTACAGAATATGAATAAAATTAATATTTTATATACTTTAAATTAGTATAAATATTTAAATAATTATATTAATCTAAAATTTTATAAGAAGATATACACATTTATTTCTATATAATTATTGTTTTTTTATATGTTTGCAGGTTTTTCACTATTCTTTTTTTTACTATGGCATTATAAGTTAGTTATGCTGTATCATTTTTTTTTTTTACATTTCCTCCTTATACTAGTATTCAGAAGTCAGGTTATTGCTTGATTATCAACTCAATGGAAAGATATTCCTTATTGGGTCAGGGGTTTCACAAAAAGTTGGCTTTATATCTTATGTTATGTAGGTGGTGTATTGTTTAAAATATAAATATTCAACTGAAATGATGTTTTGTCATGCATTCCAGGAAAATTTATGATCCCAAGTATAGAGATGAGAGTGGTTGCAAAAATTATAATTGACTTTAGTGATCTTTTGTAAGAATTTTTTAGACCTCAATGTTTCTGCAATATTTAATAGCTGCTATTTTTCCTTTTATCATTATTGATTGCAATTTAACTGCCATAAATTGGTTTAGTCACTTATATATATCATTTTAACATTACTTCTTTATATTTTTAATATACTCTGATTAATTAATATCCATCCTATAATATTTGTACTCCTCCATAGCCTATCTCTCTCTCTCTCCATGTTATTTTTCTTTTTTTTAAAAAGTAATTAATTAATAAATATCTTAAACTTTTTTTGAATCCAATTTATGCTGTTTATATTACAAAATAGGCTTTATTTAATTAAATAATAACATAAAAATTTTATGCAATCAATTTTCAAAAACACAAATTTATATAAAGCAAAATCTTATAATAAAATAAAAAAAAATATATATATATATAATAAAATTGAAAAGTTTACATAAGTTATTAAAAGTTAATACTTTTGATTTTTTATGTTGTTTAAATAGTTAAGCCTTTTGTATATTTATGTTTTGTTAATTTCATATTTTGTTATAATCAGTCATTCAAATTTTGATTTAATTTTCAAGTTGTTGAATTGTTAAAATATTTTAATAAAATAGCATTATTATTTCTGAAATATAAAGAAATTTTATATATATTATATATATATTTAAAAGTTGATGGGGGAAGAAAAATATTGTAGACATCACATGAATTTCATTACTATTGTAGCATGGTATAACCAGCTACAAGTTAAGAAGAGAATGGCAGAAGATATAATAGTTTTGAAATAATAACATTTATAAATGGCCTCTAATCCTTTTACTATGAAGCTTACATCATTTATAGAAGTGATTATTTCTGAATTATGATACCTTCTGAAATTTTTTGGAACTTGTAATTGATTAAAACATGTTATATTGCTTGTCAAATTTGGGTAATAAAATTGAGTCATACTATACTTAGGATTTATGTTTACCACACCTAATTTTATTCACTATTATATTTAACATTTATTTTTTCATACTCAGCTGTTTCTTCATTATTCTTATTTTTTTATTATCCATATTTATGAACAAATATGCCTCTCTCAACTCTCTTAATGTCTGTTACTTTTTTAGTCATATTGGTTTAGTTTCATGATTTGCTTACAGATTCTTGATAACTTCAAATAATAAAATAATATGAATACTGACTCCAACACTGTTATAAATAAAAAAAAATTAATGACAGGCTATAAGCCAACCCTCCACATGAATACCAGGAGAGCTATCTCACTTTAAGTACAATGCACAACTTCTAAACTGAAAATATAAGATGATCATATTTTTAGCATATGAAAGGCTTGCACAAAAGAAATTTGAGTCTTCAAGGCTTGTGGCCAATTATGCAGTTCTATTTATGATTAAAAACCACAGTATTATTCTTAAATATTAAATCTTGCCTATTTTAAGACTTAGAGACTAGCTTCTATAAACTTTAAATAATAAACTCAGGTAAGTGTTTTTTTTATAGAAGTCTCTTTCAATATGGTCACTATTTTTGAAATTATAATTTTATATGTATCTTCTTCTAAAAGTATTTTTTCTTTTCAACAGAACCAGTGTATCCAGAGACTAGGATATCACACATAAAATCAATTTTTACCTCTCTCTATGTATGGAGAGCTTATTTGGGGTGACCTAAAAATCTATAGCTCTCTTCATACTGGAATTGGTCTTCTTTTTAATTTTATCTGACACTACCATTTTCTTTTCCCATGCCAACATTTTTGTCTTAATTCATGTAGTCATCAGTGAAAAAAAACATTCATGTTTGTGTTCTTTTAGCTGACCATGGAGAAAAATTTGATATTGCAATTATAATCCATTAATCAATTCTGTATTTTTGGACTTGGTTGACAAATGCATGTTATTTATCTTAAATTCAGTTGTCAAATGACATGATTTAAATTATTTCCTAAAATAATCCTAAGTATTCCATCACTGGGTTGATAGATGAATAAATCAAACAATCTTTTTCTTGGCTGATTAATTGACTAACATCAATTTGTTTGTTTGTTTTTCTTTCTTGTACTGCTGATAGTGGCAACAGAATTTTTAATTCATAAACCAAATAAAATAATCATGAGTTTTTAAAATGGGATAATCTTCTTTTCCTATAAGAATGGTAGTTTCAAAGAAGGCTGGTTTATTTCAACTTATGCTTTATGGAACTAGCATACTAAATAAAAGATGGATCACAGGAAATCTAGTCAACCATACTGATTGAGCTTAAATTCCAAATGTATGTGACCATTACTTATTTTTTAGTACTAAAGATATTAGCAATATATTTCAATTTTGTAATTATAATTGTGAGACGGAATTCATGAATAAAGGCTGCAGTTAAATAACACACTGTTTAATGGTGACATCCACAGTAGATGGTTTTTAACACTGATCTTTCCACTAGCAAAATATGTTTTGTCTAATTAATTATTACAGTCCTTTTTAAGAATTTTCATTCAAATTTATTGAAAAATATTTATCAATAAATACATTTATCACTCTTACAGCCATCTATCTTCAAGTCTTATCTCATCCATCTCAATCTCTCTGGTATGTTTATCAATAAACAATAACAACAATCAAAAAATATAAAAAAAAGAAAAAACACACATAAAAAAATTATTTCTTGTGATTCTGAATTTGTTTTGAAATAAACTATATTATAGATCTGAAATTTTGATAAATTGATAAATTTTTCTATTTGGTTAATAATTAACATGATTTTGGTTTGCTTTAAATCTGTTTTACTTCCTTTTCCCTTTACAATTATAGCTAATGATTAATTAATAAAAAAAAATATATAATTTTTTTTACTATAGATACATGAAATATTTATTTAAGTGTGTTTTACTACATTTTATTCACAATTAAATAAATTCCTTTAAATGAATTGATTTAATTGCAAATAAAATGTACTAAAACATACTTTCAAATAAATATTTTATTTATCTATATTAAAAAAATGAAACATTTTTTTATTAATTAATCATAATTTATAATTGTAAGGAAAAAGAAAGTAAAATGGATTCAAATCAAATCATACTTATTAATAAAACAGCAAATTTGTCAGATTTATAAATATATAATGGTTTGTTTCAAAACAAAATCAGAATCACAAGAAATAATAATTTTTTTATTTGTTTCCTTTTCTTCTTTCTATATTTTTTAATTGTTTTGTTTATTAGTAAACATGCCAGAGAGATTGATTCTGATGAATGAGAAAAGTTTTGAAAAGAAATGGCTGTAAGTATGATAAATATATTTATTGATAAATATTTTTAAAGAAGTGTAAATAAAAATCTTTAAAAGGGTTATAATAATTAATTAGCCAATATATTTTGCAAATGAAAAAATCAGAGTTAAAAACCATCTACTTTGGATGTCACCATTAGACAGTGTTTTATTTGCTACAACGTTTCTTCACGAATTTTATCACACAATTATGCAAAAAAGAAAAATATTACTAGTAATAAAAAATACACTTGCAATTTAAGCTTAATCAGTATGGTTGGTTATATTTTCAGTGAACCACCTCTACCCTAGCATGCTAGCTGCATGAATGAGAAGTTAAAATGATCCAGACTTGTTTGAAACTACAGTCTTGCATGAAAAAAAAGAACATCACATTTGAAAACATGAGTATTTCATTTTGTTCATAAATTAAAAACACTGTGGTCACCTTTCTCTGTAATTTAATCAATGTATTAACACTAAAAAAAAAGAGGAAAAACATGTCAATGCCATTCAATTAATTGATGAGAAAAAGATTACTTTAGATTTATTTATTCATCTATCAATCCATTGATAGAATACTTAGGTTTATTTCAGGAAATAAATTAAATCATGTCATTTGACAATTGAATTTAAATGTGAATAGTTTAATTTATGCATTTGTCAACCAAGTCCAAAAGTAAAGAAGTATAATTATAATTGAAATTATTTCATTGACAGAAAGAGAACAAATAAAGAATGTAAAAGATTATAAAACTTTTGTTATGGACAGCTAAATCAATATAAACACAGAATATTAAAAGTATATATATTAACAGATAATATAGATGTAGATTAATTAGAAAATGGGGTCTTTGTTATATAAATGAGGTTAAATCTAAAATCAAGATATACTGACGAGCAGCAATTCTTATAGCTATAATGTTCAGCTAATAGCCCATATATAACAATGTGATTGATTAAAAGAGGCTGGCTTTTGATTGGTAATAGCTTGAACAAGTTTTCTATTGTTTTCATTCAGTCTGCAGAACTAGTCTTATTGGTTGCTGCGCATCAATACATCTTGGCTGTGGATTTGACATCATTTATATAATGGAGATCTCATTTCCTAATTTTTTCACAAATATATTTTTTTGCTGGCTTCAATTAAAAACTTATATAAACAAACTGAATCGTATTGTTTATCACTCGGCAGGATAATTAGAAAGATTGTTCTGTTTTGACCAAATTTTTATTAATAACTAACACTTATTTAATTATTTAGCCATTAGAATTAGTATTAATTTAATTGCTTTGAAATATATGATTGCTTGCTCAGAATAAAGATTGTTATTATTATTTTTATTTATGTGGTTTTCATTTTATTTTATTAAAAAACTATTTTTCTTATGTGTATATATATATATATAGAGAGAGAGAGATAATAAAGGTATAAAAATATAAAATACTCAGTATTAGATGTAATGTGATCTCAGATAACCAATCTTTTACAAATTGCAAAATTGTAATGTAATGAATATTCATAAAGAATATTTGAATAATTTATCAGTTAAATGTAAAATATCATTGAGCCACATATTCAGGCACCGTGAACTATACCAGCATAAAATATTCACAAATGAAGAAAAAACCAGAGAAACCAAGAGCTTATTAAAGCACCAATAATAAATAACGCTGAGTGCTAAATTGTATTGATCTAAACTAAATAAATAGTGATTAATAAAACATTATCTTAACGTTAATTAATTAATTATTCACTATAGTGACAAAGTGTAATTAATTGTTCAAATGTTAAAGATAATGTAATAAAATGATTAAAATATGTAAATGGTTTTATTTAATATTTTGGCTAGCTGATATTTTAATATATAAAATATTTAGAGAGTCTCAAAGTTTATTTTAAAGCATAGTGCAATAATTTAATCGTAATCATGGAATCCAATTTTAAGTAATAAAATAATAAAAAAAAACTTTTATTGTTATAACAAACATAAATAAAAAGAAAATATAAATTAATGAGCAAATAAAATACCCCTTGCTAAGCTATTTAATCGTGAATTACTTATCCTTTATCAATTGTATCTGTTATATAATTTTATAAATATATCTGACATATGATGTGAATGATACACTAAGAAAAAATAGAAACGAAATTTGCATAAACATTGCCAAATAAATATTTAAATATATTTTAAGTAAAAAAAAACAAGTATATTTAGTTTGTTTACTATTTTCTCATAATTTAATTAATTCATAGACATAAAATATTATGGATATTAATACATATTAAATATACATGGTTATCAATATTACTTGTAAATATGTATACATGAAACCTATTGCTTTTAATATATGTGAGGAAAACAAATATACCATAAATTTAAATAAACGAAAATTAGCATTAAGTAATATGTTATATATAAATTTTGTTTACTCTGTAATTTAACTTTTTTTTTTTTTTGGTTATTCTATATTTTTATATATAATAAATGAACATATGTATTGTAATATATATATATATATATTTATATAAGGATGTGTTTAATGTTTGATTTTGTGTTACAAATAACGTTAATAAATTAATGAATAATTCTAAAAATGTCAAAGCTATCAACAGAAAAATAATATTGTATATCAACTTTTTTGTGGATGTATGTTATATATAAGTGAATAGAGTGCAGTATTGAAAAAATATTAAAGCAGCATGATTTTCTATACAAGCATGTGAAAAATAAAAATAATAGTGATTTAATGACTGCTTCAATTTTCTTAGATCATGAAAGCACATGTAAATATAAATTTAAGTTTGCTATTGGATGTTAAGATTTTTCATGAAGAGAGAAATCATAATAAAAGAAAAATTAAAGATTCAGTTTTAATAAATAGAAATAAAATGAATATAATTAATAGACAAGTTGCTAAATTAAAATTCAGGATTCATGGGATTTGACTTGATGATGTTTGCTTTCATTAAGTTTTTTTGAATTTAAAGGCAGTTTAGGAGGTTTAAGGAATTAGTTAAAAGTACTTCTGCAGATTTAATGATTGTATATAATAGTTAATTACTATTATATTTATTGTTTTATATATATAAAATGAAATTATACTACCTGTTTAATTTCTTCAATGACCACAAGAAATGTTCTTTAAAATATTATTTCATTGATATAATATTTATTAATTTATATCAAACTAATTAACTTTTAGATATTTTATAAACTATGCACAAAATAATATAAAATTCAAAAGTTCTTAGAAATCCTACTAAAATCCCTCAGTATTTTCCATAGCACTTAGATAGAGTAAATAGGCTTTGTGTTTAAATTCAAGTATACCCCAGCTTACATATTGTTTAAAATTTTTGTTCATTTAGCAAAGTTACCAATTTTCATGTGAAGTATTCCAAAATGAAATGTTACAATATTAATTTTGTTTTCTTTAATAATAATAATAGCATTAATCAATTCTTTACATTCCATAAAATATATTGAGGCATTTAAATTATATTGTAGCATTTTAATTTATATCTCCTAAATTATACATTATGACATTTAAAATATATTTCACAATGAAATGATTTTTTGTAATCTGATGATATGCAAACTTCTGAAAAGACAAGCCTTTGAAACAAATGGTTTATTTACTTAGCCACTCATGATTATGATTTAAAATTCCAAAATATTATTAAAGTACATAATGCACAGACTTTGGTAAGGTATTTATTAAGTTGCAAATTGAGAGAGAGTGACCAAATAAGATAGAAGCTTAAATAGATTTTTTTTGTGATGAATTTACATTTATATCACTATCCTAGATATTGTTTTTCTGATATGACTCAATTTCAGCTTGTTGCTAAGGTCTCAGCAATTAAGTGTTAAATTTTGTGCATGCATTCACTTAAGAAAAAGTTATTGTAAATACTTAATGTTTGTGATATTAAAATATTTTTTTTTAACTCTACAATAAAATATACATTTTAAAGAATAAAAAATAAAAATTACAAATTAAAATACATTTTTAAGTCCATATTTTAAACTAATTATGATTATTTATGGATATTTATTTATTTAGTATACAATATTTAATATTTTTAAATATCTAATTAAATACTTATATATATATAAATAATGTGTAATTTAATACTATTTTAATCATATAAATATATAACACATACACATGTATTACACATACTATAACTAATAATTGACTAATTTGTTTGTCTACATTCATGTATTATTTGTGAAATGTATGTAGTAAATAAAAATATCAACAAATGAATCTATCAGTATATGATTCACTTCATTAGATTTTTCTAAGAATAAATAATAAAATTATATTTTGTTATATAAAATAATCTAACAATTTGATATACCATTTGTAAAAATTAAAATTACATATGCCATTTTACACTAAGATATATTGTCAATAACTATCTATTAATGAGGTAAACTATTTTTAAACCAATTTAAAATTAAAATAAAATAAGCCAACATTTTTTTTTTAGAAATAAAATACTTCCAAGCCTAAAATCAAGCCACATAGTACGATATATATATAATTTATTCATATATATAATTCAAATCTGATCAGACATATAGATCAATGCAATATTTGGTTTAAATTAATAACAGGGTAATGCAAGTTATTAAAACATCATTACATAGAAAGATAGTCTTCCATTGTACTTATAGTAGAGTCCATTATTTGAGGGATGTATTGGGCATTATATGATTGCTATTACATGCAATAAAACTCACTGAATTTAATTGTTGGTCTTTATTCACTTTTCATTTATGCATTTTACCACTTTTATCAGAGATATAAACTAAACAGTGCAATGTCATGCTTGAGTTTTGTTATCACAACCTAAGGAGGTGATGTGGTGATCACTAAATGGATATAGATTCAATCTTAGGTTATTGGTGGCACCATTATGAGTATTGGGTAGTGTAATCAGTCTAAGTAAATAAAAGTTGTAGTAAGCTTGGGTCTCATAAACCACATATTCAAGGAATATATGCTAAATAATATGCATATGGTAATGACATGCCCTTTAATATAATCACCACCAATCTATGATTAGATCATAAAAAATAAACCCTGTACATTTGGAAGCCCAAATATGGTTAGTTCAAATTTATTTATGTGTCAATTCTGTTACGCTGTATATAAATAATAGAGCATGTAATAGGATGACATCATTGGTTTCTTAACATTATGTAATGCTAAATATTGGTAGATTAATTATTAATGAAAAGGATGTTGTTGGAAAAATTTACAAATATAATATTATATATAAAGTGGTGTGCTGATGTGGGTCATGAGTAGAAATATGCTTTGTAAAAGAGAATTCATGAACTTGAACTTTTGTATAATAAATTATAATATTCTTTGGGTAGATTTAAATTTGTATTTGGAAAACATTCAGTTAATCATAATGGAAAGCTTTTGCATTGACAGGGTTTTTATTTTACATATGAAAAATAATTTGAAGAAAATAAAAATCAAAGAGGTTTATTTTACAAATATGGCAAACAATTTTTTAAATAAATAATATAATTGTGTTAATATATATAAATTGTCAAAAGTTGGCCATTCATGTGGCAACATTAATGTTTTGTGACTTTAATAAAACATTTATTTTTAAATTTTAAATATTTAACTATAAAATGCTACTCAGGATGGCAGACATGTTGTAAGCTGGTAATAGCTATTATTCAATTTTATATATTGGTATTTTGAATATTGCAGAATTTATTTCAAAGTTTTTTGGTTCATGTAAATGCTCTGAAAAGCTGTCTCTTGTTCCTTAATGAAATGTTTTAATTTTATAAACAAACAGAATCTATACAATTTATGTATAAGTAATTTCTCTGTATGTACTAGCATTTAGTTCCAAGTTTTAATATAGCTATATGAACTTTTAACTAATAGCAAGTTCTATATAATCACTATTTTAATCTCTATATGCATTTCTGTGATACAATTTCATTAAAAAATTATACACATTAAAACATCAGTATAAATAATTACCATGAAAATATATGAATTTAGTTATAAAAAAAGACATTACAATATTAAATTCTGAATAAGGGAGCACATTTATTTATGCATCTACAGTATTTTTATGAATTAATGCTTCATGCATATTGTACAAACAGACAACTTTGATATACAATTTACGATTTTATTTCATAAAGAAAGCATTTATGATTTCTATTAGATTTGGCAGAATTGCTATTAATCTTTTACTAGAATTGTCTGAAAGCACACAATTGACTCATCAATGCTGGAGTTACTTTAGCTTAAATTCACTTTCGCAAGCTACCTTTAGTATTTATTTGGTGGTTTTGCATTCATTTGATGATAAAAACTCAATTTAAAATATATACTGTTTTGTTAAGTTAAAAAAAATCTAAAGGTAACCAGTATCATATAGAGAACCTAATAGAAATGTCATTAATGGTAATTATTGGTAGCTTCTTGTTTTTAGGCTCAAAAGCACTTGCAAAAGCTTTTGAGAGCACTCATTTTTATTTACCTTATAAAAATATGAACATATTATAACTCCACCAAAATGTACAATTCACATGAAAATCATCCAAGAGCAATCTGCATATGTGTTCCCCATTCTGACATCACTGAATAACAATTTCTTATTTTACAACCCTTTAAGATCAGCTTGACACACAAGACCCTTATCCTATTCTAATTAAATTAATTGCAAAATAATGACAAAAGGTTGAAAAATTAATTAGACATTACAATTTATTTACACACACACACACATATATATATATATATTTAAAGATAACACACACGATAGCATAAATTGTATTGTCAGATTAGAAGATAAGTGCATACAATTATTTTTTTTATGAAGTCTATTATTAATTTTACTTATTAGTTTTATAAATTTTATGCACAGATAATATGGTATTCTCTGGTATAATATATTCTTATATAATTCTAAAAAGTTATCATCCCATTGTATGGACTCATGATCACATGCAATTATTATTATAGTTTTAAGATTAATAAACCTTCAGTCCTAAGATACAATACATTTATAAACTATTTAAATATTCTTTCAGGCTGTAATGCAGCTAAGTAATTAAATGCTATATCAAATTCTATATAAAGAAATGTAAGAGGTAATATTGGCATTACATTAATTATTAATAGATTTATACATGTAATCTAGAAGAATACTATATGATAGGAATATGTGTCTATCACATATACAGTATAAGAATAATTTGCAGTTTCACAAATAGTATGATCCATTATAAGTACAAAGACAAGTGTATACAATTATTTATTCATAAATAATAAATTACATACAAATGAATTTTGTATGTGAAGAAAGCAGCTCAAAATAAATGTTATAAAAGTTCACTTACATTAACACTCCCAATTATCTTTCATCAAAACTGAAGGGCAGTTTGCTTAAAACAGTAATTTATTAAAAAAACAATTAAAAAGATATTATTCTGTCTATGCATCCTGCTCGAATTCCTTTCAGGGTTCATTAAATTACAGATTTAAATTATTGTTTATATTTTCAATGAAGTGGAAATGACTGAAAACAATAAATCATTAAAAGCATGACTAGAGATTGAGATAATAAACTTAAACTGCTTTATATAAAGTTATTGCTGACTAAATTGTGGTGTAATAAAGAGAACAAAACAACAATCTTTGGCATATCCACTTATAAACAGATTAACAAACAATTACTGACTAAAATATTTTCATTAGAGAGGAGATAACTAATAGTAATGCTAGAGATTTATAATATTCTTCTAAAGTTTAGACCTATTACTTTTAGCAGTAAAAGTTAGAATTTGTTTTTTAGGTATTAGTATATTTCAGTGGATTTTATCTGTTGAACCATAGCTTATGGTAGTGGTTAGTTCTAATCATCATTCAAAATTCATGAGATAACTCTGGCAGTAGTTTATTTTTTTCTTGATAGCTAGTTTTTTCTGAAGCTTTGAACATGTCAAGTGTATGTATATAAAGCATACATATATTGAACACAATATTCATGATGTTTCTCCATTAATTGACAGCTTTTTTTTTCTGAACTCAGAAATGGACTTACTGCTTGCACTCTTCCAGCTGGTCAGAGTGAAGCAGATGGCAGCTTCTGTCCTGCTGCATAAAATTGTCACCAAAATACATGAATAAATACAGTAGCTGAATAAGACAGCTGAATTACTTAAAGCACACAACAGAATAAGCAGAATAAAATCAGAAGAATCAGAATAATAATAAACTGGCTTATAATCCCTTTTTATCTTTTTTGATCTGCTTATCAACAAAAATAGAATCCATCTGTAGTGAATTCTTCAATCTATTGGTTATAGATAATGTCTGACCTCTGTTTTGGTTAGCAATTTTATTTACCCAATCATATCATTTACAAATTACATCATATATTTATTTTCTTACTTCATTAATCTGTTTACAAGTCTTTTAATTAAGAATTTCATTCCCACCTTGTAATTGTTAATAAAATGTTTTAATATACTTTTAAAATAAATTTATCATTAATTATACCATGTATATTTATCTATGCATATATATATATATATATAATTAAAATTGTTTAAAGCATTTAAAAAATCCTTCAAATTTTTTTAAATTACTGCCATGAAGCATATATAGATATTGCTTCAGTATATTCACCATAGTTTGTTTACATATTTATAAGTATTTGTGCAAAATATTTGTGAAACATTCATTTTTAAATTAGAATATTTAGATTTTATTCAAAGATGTTTGCTTTTACATGCAGACATGTCAAGAAAAAAGTACTATTGTAAAGTAGAAAGCTGTAATGGGTGAAAAAGAAACATCTATATAATCATCATAGTAGTTATTTCTTATTATTTTTTAACAAATATAAGTGGAGTTTTACATTTTAAAACAGAATTTGTTGCCTTATGACATCTTAATGATTCCTTCAGATTCTGTAAGTGGAGTTAAAACAAATTACATTTCATTTATTAAACCTTTTATCCAATTGTATAATAACAAAATATTATTATTCTAATTATGTTTTTCAATTTAGTATTTATATATACATTTGCTAAGTTGAAGTATTATTTTTAAAAATGATTTTTATATTTAAAAATATTTTTAAAAAAATAATGTGAAATTTGTGGAGTTATAATAAAAAATAAGAGTTAATGTGTTAAAATAAAAAGTTGAAATTTAATTCAAATGCCCATTAGGATTGTCAAAAAATTAACATTTTGTATTTTGGGGCCATTTTCCCATATAAATGAACACATTTATTGAAGATGAAATTTTCACATATCTTTTGTTTTTATATGATGTTAAAGATAAAAGATTATATATTCCATAAAGTTAACATACTATAAAAACCATAAAGTTGAAAAAGTATATTCATTAATATGAAAAAAAAATTGAACATTTATAAGTTATTAATTTATTCATAAATGTGAATTTGATACATAAATATCAAATAGGCATTTTAATAACTCTTTTATAATATTTCTCATAAAGTTATGATAAAATGACATATTAAGTCATTTACTTGTCAGTTATCATGGTGATTCTTTTCAAAAAATGGAAAGGTATTGACATTTAATTTTAACGAAGGAACCATCTATTAAAGCACACATTTCTTACAAGATAAATCTATATTATTTTTTTAAAACATTTATTAAAAATAATACTTATAAATTATAATTTGGAAGTTCAAATATTTCTTTAGTAACTACATTTGAGTAATACACATATATGGAAATTGCTTCTCCAAAATGCTGATAAAATTTAAATGTATAGTTCTATATAGTTTTTTGGATATAAATTTAATGTAGTAATTTATTGAGATAATTCAGTATTATTACAATATTGCAAATTATTACAAAAATATAATTATTCATATTTACGTTGAAAGTATTTATCATTTTTTGATTTTTTTTAAAAAATAGCTTCTATTTAAAAAAAAAAAATCATAAAAAAAGAAAACTCTAAAATATAACCATCTTTTTATCTTATTAAAATGAAAACTGTAATTTCTATAAACATACTTAATACCTATTATTTTCTTACTACCCTAAAATAAAAAAAACGTAATATTTGTTTACCTATATATATATTCTTACTTAATAGTTTGCAGTAATGGCTTGTCATAAATAATTCTTTCATTTTGATAGCAAACACGTGATTAATTATTGCGTTGAATAAATGAAGTGAGAAAATAGCTGACACACCAGAATATTGTTTTTCCATTTTTATTTATAATAAATTCTATTTCATTGTACTTCCTATATTTATGGCTTTGTAATAATGTACATGCCCATTATTTAAATCAATTGTCATTTCATTTTTTCTTTTAATTTTACAAACCCCCACAATGATCCATTTAATATTAAACAGTTTTTTCAATTCAAAGATTCTTCCATTATTTGAATGTGGTCTGCACTTGTAATTATCTAAATAAAATGTCAGTATCAAATGGCAGCTTGGTTTTGCAATTAGTTTTTTTTATCATTTACAATCTTTTAGACACCAATTACTGCCTTTGGTGGTGTCTTTAGAGGTTTCTATAAATAAGAACCATAATTTAGTGCTATCAGTTATCATCATAAATAACTATTTTTTAAAAAAAAAAACTTATCCTGCCTGCAAGATAACTCAAATGATATTCAGCTAAGAATTATCAGGCAATTGAGAAGAAAGACCACATTATTTCTTGATTTTAACTTGGAGATAAAAACCACAACCTGACCATGCTGCCTGATAAGTCTTGGTAAATAGTCCATCCATGTTCATTTGCTATAGGAATAATCACATGGAAAAACAGCTGTAATGATAAGCTCATATTAGTTAACAGCAAACTCCTCTCTTCAGATATTTTATGTATAATATTTCCATACGTATGGTGCTTAAAATATTTCTTCCATTATATATATGTATAATATCATTATAAATTTTATTAGATATTTAATATGCAAAATCAAATAAAATGTGTAAAGATATATAAGAAGATATACAGTAAGTTTAATTATTTAAATAAAATACAGAATTAATAAGGAGATAAAACAATCATTAAATATTTCACTGACAGATAAACACCACTCCGGTAACTAACCGTAGAGATAGATATATGAAAGAGAAAAGCAATACTCACAAGTTTAGATGGATTTTTTTTTAAAAATTTATTTTAATTACTAACAAAAATGGCCATATGTGTACTTAATAATATTATAATTGTATGACTAACTAGAACTTGCAAAATTTTTTTTCCAATTTCTAGCTGATAGCCATAGGCATGGAACATGATGCTCTAAACATTATGCTATAAAACTCAAATGCACATGATTTGCTTTAATTACATATCTGTGCACAGACACTGATTTTTGTATTTCATTACTTATTATTATCTGTATGTAATAAATTGCTTAAGAAACTTAATACTGGTTAATAAGTTTAATGATTATTATTATAAAACTGTCCACTGGCATTTTATGATTTTAAAAGTGAATTAGTTTAAATGATTTCCATCTTTAATGTGAATATCTTATTATACCCGTTAGGTTCCATTAGCGCTTACTTGCAAAATTGTATATATATCGAAACTATAATCAGTATACAGTATTCACTATTTTTTCAATGCAGCATTTAATAATAAAAAAAAAAAAACTGAAAGAATTTTATTTATCCAAATAAGCACTTTACTTCTTTTCTATGCAAAAAGAAAAAAAAAAGCTCCACAAATCTTTTAAAAGTGAAACTATTGGTTTTTTAAAAAAAATAAGAAATTTATCAAACTTTATAATACTGGATTGCCTTTTCAATTATCATCTCTGAAAAGTATAAACACAACGATATAAAAAGAAAGTGAATTAAATAATACATTTAATTAGCAGTTCTAAATAATTTGATTTATTGATTTTAACTTTTAAAAGTATATTTTCTTTTGCTATGTGAAAGTTTATAACCATTTGCTAATGTTTATTGCACTAGATGTCATCTGTTAAAAATTGTCATAAAATATTACGTCCTATTGTTTTAATTATATTTAGATATGTTAATTTCTCTACCAAAGCAAATAGAATAACGAGTTAAAGATGTAACGAGCTTTTTTTATGGATATAGTTTCAAATCCAAAATAGAGCTGGTTTTGTTGTTTACAATTTTTAAAAATATTTCCAAGAAAGATTTAATATTGTCCTTGTATGACATCAGCTTATTCATTATGCTTTCAACAACAATCCTATTTTCCTATTTTACTCTATTCCGATTCTAAATTCTGTTTACTCTAAACCTGAATAATCAATGGTACCCATATCAGTTGTATTTATTGATTACTCAGCCTTACAATATCATCAATAAATAAATACTTTTTAAAATATGTTTTTGAATTTATTTTATAAAATACCAAAAAAAAAATATTTAGGTGATATATGTCAGTACTTGTCAAACTTTTGATATGAGAGCTCCAAAGAACAATATATTTTCCAACCCCCATTGACTAACAATGTATTTACAAAGTAATGTATATAAAGTGGGCTATAAAAATTGGGGTCCACTTGAGCAAAATCATAGTATATGTTTATTATATTTATAAAAATGTAGCTACAATTTATTATTTTACATATATTAATAGTTATATGTTTACATTATATATTGTACCGGTCGGTTTTGTATGTTCACATAACAAGGTCTAGCATCTAGGCAAAAGTACTTCGAATCCAATCATGTGCAAGATGCATAAGTCAGGAACACTCATGAATTCTGCCATATTTGCCTATTTTCCAGATCTACCAACTTATGAGCAACAGTCCCGATGATATCAATCTAATTTTATCTCTCTCCGCCAGCATCGCACATTGGAGACACAAAAAGACTCTTAATAATTTAAAGTTTAATGGTGGAATATTTAGCATGAAATATACTTTAGACGAATTTAATGATTGTAACGCTTCATATTAATTATATATTAGTAGAGATCATCTAGTCAGTAGAAGCATAACTTATTAATTAAAATATTAATTTAAGTAAAAGAAAACACAATGATTCGGAAAGGTTATAACATATATATTTAAGATTTATTATTTGACAAAACATAAGTAAACGCACGTCATCATTGATTGATCATTGGCCTCATAAATGTTCTATGACAGTTAGTCATAGAGAAATCATATTACATTTAGTTTATAAATTAAGAATCAAATTTAACAGATGACTTTGTTTATAGTTGCGGCTATGCCAATAATATAGACCATAATGATGAATATAAGATTTAGTGCTATTAAGAAATATATAATACTGAAGTACACCCCAGAAGGAACAAAATAGCATTTAACCAATTTGAAAGATAATTATTTTTTTTTAATGAAGCATTACATTTGTACAAAATATAGTAATTAATATTCAATTTATAAAGTGACAGATGTGTGTGGGATAGCTGATGAATATATATTAATAATAATAATGTTGTCACAATGATGCACATTTTAAATAGTGGACATAGATCTGTTTAGCAAAAACCACAACATTATGGCTTATGGATGTTCATGGGTTTATTAGAAATATAACAAAAGGCGGTGTGTGCATGGTGGCATATTTGATGTGATCCAGTCATGGATCCGAACATGTGCTTCATGAAATTTATTTTGAAGAGAAAATACCAATGTAAATCTGCAAATGTTGGCAGGATTGGTGTATAAACGAAGAGCTTCGGCTATGCATTTATTGGGCTGGTTTTTTTCAGAGCGATCCCCATTTAAAGCACACACATATAACCAAACAAGTCCCCAGGGGGGTTAAAGCCTGATTCTTGACTTTGAGAAGGATAATGTGGTTCGACTTTACGATACCTCCGGATAAGAGAAGCACGAATATATAATATAAAAACAAGTGTGCCTATATGCACGCAATGCTTGGGATAACAAAATATATAGCTTTAAAGACTATTTTAATTATTTAATGCCCATAAATTATAGAATATCCTGCATAATGGTATGATCTAATCACTAAACAGGCATGGATGATTTAAATTAATTAAATTATATAAATTTTAAGACATAAAGATTCCCCTTTCTCTTTACTTTAAATTATTTATAACTTCCCACACCGTTTAATAAATACACATTTCAGTTAAAAAATATTATTATTAGAAATAAATGTGTTTATATGGAAACAAATGGGGCGGTGGAAATAATTGGGACAATAATTAGATTTTACATATATGAAATACATTTATGGTTGGGATTAGTGCATTTAAAAGATAAAAAAAAACATTTTTAGAAAAATAGATGTTGATCTGTTTTCCTACAACAATTTATAAGATAATGACTTTGTTTTTCCAAACTCGCAAGCACCTGCATAAGTCAAATAGGACTTTTTTTTAATTAAAATAAGTTTTTAATTACCCTGTAAGTGATGGGTAGGGAAACTAGAAAGGAATTACATGTTAGCAAGTTTGAAATATTACTAGCATTTTAAAACACAAAAATACATAATATAATAATGAAATATAATTTGATTGCCGCATGGAAATAATAAAAAAAGAAAATATATTGAATAGAGGCTCAATGATAGAATAGGTTAAGTTATATAGAGTTGTAACTAAGTAAGATTACATAAGATATAAACATTTACATAAGATATTAGAGTAGAGCGTCAGGATTATTGTTGTTATAGAAGACTGAATTTAATAGAATCATAGAGTGGCTAAAGTTCTTTTACTTTTCATAAATAGTAGTGGTCCTTGATGTTTGGAGTGTTCATTGGCATTAATACACTAGATCTAGGTTTGGAATAAGGCATCACAGGTAGCATTTCACTCATTTAATTGATAGACATTTGAAAGTTCATAGGCACGGGATCCAGAGCTTTTCTTATGGGAATGAGCATGTTGGAACAGAGGGGAAGGTGAAGTTTCCTCTACTCATGGCACATTGGATGAAGATTTAAACTAGCATGGATTGTGTTGACCATCATTAATTTTTGGTTGTCTCCTCTCCTTTTGGATTCAAACCCAGCAGTATTTATACTCCTTTTTTGATGATGTAGTACAGCACTTAACTGCTGGACTTGAGGCAATTTGAGCACTTTAGCAAAGCTGAAATCTGCTGACTGGATATCTTTTGTTTAATAAGTTTTTGGAAACAATGCAATCCTGTTACAAGTTTCTCAAACAATTGTTTGAAAATAAGTCTTATGATTTTAAAACAAGTTGGCATGAATAAAATTTCCACTAATGGATTTTATTTTACTATTACATATTGTAACCTTTTACTTTTAACTAATGGGCTTTTCCGGGTAATTGTTTTTAGTTGTGTTTGAGAAACTTCTTAAAGAATTGCATCATTTTCTGACCGCTAAAATTAAATATAAAAAATAATACATTTCATATATGAATTTTAAGATACATGAATAATGTAATTATTTATACAATTTATTATCAATCTCCCCACACTGAAAATATATATATTTATCTATTATGCACGCATACACATTAAAATAATATTAAATATTTATTTATTAAATTATTTTGCATTAAGATATATAAATATCTATGTCAGTTATGTTTAAATGGTTAAGCAAAATAAAAAAATATATATACGTGCATAAGGATGGGGTTTAAACATGGCTTAGTGGTAGGAGACTGTAAGTGGGCTGTGAAGCACGATCTGAGCATCAGATTGACTGCTTCAATATATAATATAAAAAAAAAAAGTAAAAACTTATTAACAATATTCAATAATAACTTTTATTTATTTTAGTAACAATAATGTTTAATGGGATGGATATAACTGGATATTATTACCCAGACTATCAATATCTGGCAAAATATTTGAAATTGTAACTCTTAAAATTTTTTCTAATGTTTCTTTTGACAGAGACAATCTATGTTTAAAAAAGCAGTTTCACATAAATAAGTTGAAGCAAAGGGAATCAGAATATTCATTGCTGTCTTAGAAATCAAAAGACATTCTTCTTGTCTGCAAATCAAAAATTCTGATCTTTCAGAATTATAAAGTTCTGTTTTAAATGTTGTATCTGCTCTTATTTCTATTAATTGTTTCTGAGATGACTAAGGTAGATGTTGAAATTCTAGAAAAGGAGCAAATGGCAATCTTACCCAATCATGGTCTTTGTTTTCAACTAAATTGGAAAAATACTTTTTGAAAAAAATCCTATAATTCCCTATGTGATTAATTATGATATTTCTATTATCTTCATATATCAAAATATTATTTTCAACAAATCCATGAAGAAATGAGAATATTTCTGTATTACAATTTTTAAAACTATGTGGCTATACAGATAGTTTACTTTGAAAAGCTTGCAATTATGTATTTAAGTATAATATATTTATACTTTTACCTTGCAGAGAGAGATTTAATTCATTCACTTTTTTTGAATCAAATAACAAATTAACAACAAACACTTTTGATCACAAAACTGGGTTGCTAATTTATTGTTTTTATCAACTAGAAAAGTTCTCAATTCTTTTTTTAATGATAAAATCTTTTTGAAAACGTTTTCACAAGATAACCGCATAGCATAAAACATTTTATCATGATTATCCATCTCAGCATATAATACAAACCAGTCTTATATTGGTAGCATTGTTTTTTATGTAATTTACTATATTCAAAACTTCTGATAGTACATTACTAAGAGATTCTTCCAATTGTCAAAAAATTAAACTTTCCCTATAAATAATGCAATGAGTGTGTCTTGCATTCTGGCCAATTTTTTGGGCCTCTAATACAATGCTTGCCAGTTGTGACTGCAGCACTGTTAGTGCAAATTCCAACACACTTTTTCCAACCTAGTGCATTTTCTATAAAAAAAAATATTTATTTTTTCAAATATATATTTTCCCTTGGTTTTACCAAGAAGATTTTTGCAAAATAGATCTTCATGAATTTGAAAATTATGCAGATATATCCCCAAAACCATTATATTAACATTGTTTATATTGACAAATGAACTTTGTATGATAGGTATTGTCCTGTATATCAAATATTCAAAAAGTTTAAACCTATTCTAGTCAAATTAGAATTCTGAAAGTATTGGGTAAGATTCATTTTGTATTTAGAGTAAAAGGCCTTTAAAAAGTGATTGCCATATAAGTTTAAAATTAATTTTAATTTTCTCTGCTAAAATTATTATCATGCATCTTTTAATATTTGCTGCTTAATATTCAAAGTCACTCTTAAACATACTTCAATTTTTGCTGCTTAATATTTAAAAGTGATTAGCACATATATTTTCATACATATTTTCTTTTTCATGCTTAATATTTAATTGTGTCAACAGTTATTATAATATTTACTTGTTTATTTTTTTGTCAATCTTTAATATGTTTTTATTATTATCCCATGTATTGGTTTATCAATTACTATTAATAATTGTGTAAAGGTGGGGTTAGTAGTTTATTGGAATGAGGGAGTTGTATAGTAAAGATGGTTTGCACTTAGGAAAACAAGGAAGTGAAATTTTAGGGAGTCTGATATTTAAAGAATATAATTCGGGAAACCTTTAAAGAGGGGTGGGCTTTTAAATTGTAATATTATCAAAAAGAAGAAGAATGGAGGGGATATAAGAAATAAGCAAAAGATGGTTGATTTAGATATAAGTGTAGATGTGGAGAGGGAATGGTTTTGTAAGATTAGTGGTAAGAAAGTTTGTTATAAATGTAATGGAGAAGAAGGAAGCAAAAGAATTTATAAAAGAATAGTTAGGAAAGAAGAAATTGTTAAAATGGGGTTTTTGAATATGCAAGGTGGTAGGAGACCAGAAAAATGGCTGGAATTAAATAAAGAAATTGAAAATGAAGGGCTTGATGTATTAGCAGTAGTGGAAACGAATGGATGGTGAAGCTGAACTATTGTGGAAGAGGTAGTATGGCAGGGTATAAACAGAAAAGAAAAAGAAAAAAGGGGTGGTCGTATAGGTGTTATATAAAAAAAAAATTTAAATACTGTTAAATGTCAAGAACATTTATGGTTTGAAATAAGGTTGGGTAGACAAGAATGGATGGTGGCTGTTGTGTATATCGCCACTGGAGATAGTCAAACTGTAATGGAGTGGAACAATAGTATATATGAATGCCTAGTTAAGGATATACAGAGTTTTAAAGAAAAGGGGAAGAGAATAATGGTTATAGGGAATATGAATAGGCATATTGAAAAAATTGATGATGTAGATAATAAGAATGGTCAGTTTTTGAAGGAATTTTGTCAAAGAGTAAATCTGAGCATTGGGAATTTATCAAATGTATATGATGGACAATACACATGGTCTAGGAATAATGTATTTCACACAATAGATTATATATTGGTAGAGAAAGAGGGAATGAATAAAATACGAAAAATTAAGGTGTTTGATAATGAAGAGAGAGTGTGTAATAGTGATCATAACTTTATTGTAATAGAAATGGTTAGTAATGTGATGGAGGATAGAAATAAAGGTAGAAATAATAGTGAAAGATGTGGATGGAGAGTGAATGACAAGAATAAGTTGGAAGAGTATAAAATAAAAATTGAAGAAACCATGGAGCAGTTGGTTGGGGATGAGTATAAGGACTGGTGTGGTGAAGTAGAAAAAGTGGCTATTAGGGTTTTAGTCAAGAATATGAAGAAGAATAAAAGTAATAAAAAAATGAGAGTTAGTAAAAGTGTAAAAGAGAGGAAAAAAGCATGCAGAGAATATAAGTGTGCTATTAAGAATAAAGAAAGTGAAAATGATATTAATGCTAAATGGGGAAAGTACTTAGAAAAGAAGAAGCTAGCTAAAATAGATAATTATAGAGAGAGGATGAAGTTAAATAATAAATTGTTGGAGGACATTAATAAAAATGGAAGAGATGGGAGTAAAAAATTTTGGAATTACATTAAAAGGAGAAATGTAGGGGAAAGAGAGATAGTATTAATAGATGATGAGGGAATAGAATGTAGCTCTAGAGGTGAGCTAGAGAAAATCTTAAATAGATATGTAATGGATATAGAAAATATGTTAGATGTAAAGGAATTAGTGATAGAAAACATGAAAGCAGTTAGTAGTGGGAATATTAGGTTCACAAAAAATGAATTGAATGAGGCAGGAAAGAGATTGAAAAGTGGAAAGGCAAGAGGTTTAGATGTATGGGCAGCAGAGATGGTAATGAATTTAGGGCATAGAGCAAAAGCAAAGTTATTATCATGTTTTAATAAGATGGCACAGAAGACAGTTTTTCTGGGTAGTTGGAGTAATACAAGAATAAGATTATTATTTAAAGGAAAGGGTAAGGATCATAGAAAGTTAAATAATTATAGATCGATAGCGGTAACATCAGTTTTATATAAAGTTTTTGCATATATGGTAGCTGGAAGAGTTGTAAAATGGATGGAAGAGAATAATGTAGTGGGGGAAATGCAAGGAGGTTTTAGGTCAGATAGGCGTATAGGAGATAGTTTGTTTGTAGTTACACAACTTATGGAGATGAGTAGGAATTCAGGTAGATCGTTATATATGAGTTTTATAGATATAGAGAAAGCATATGATAGAGTAAATAGTAATAGATTATGGGTAAGATTAGCCAATTTGGGAATGGATGAAGCTTTAGTAAATATTATTAAGAAATTATATGAAAATAATTATTATACTGACCAATTAGGGGATATGGAATCAGTTAAAGTTAAAAATGGAGTGGGATTAAGGCAAGGATGCCCTATGTCACCGATTTTGTTTTTGTTGTTTTTGAGTGAAATGGAAAAAGCAATAGAAAGACTAGGAAGAGGGGTAGAGATACCATTAATAGGTGGCAAAGGAGTATATACTTTGTCGGGCCTTTTTTTGCAGATGATATCTTTTTATGTGCAGAAAGAAGAGAAGATATGGATATTATGTTGAGGACATGTGCAAGGGTGGGTAAAGAGATGGGGATTAAATTTAGTGAAGAAAAATCAAATATAATGATGGTTAATACTGGGGAAAGAGAGGATGTAGTTTTTTTATTGGGGGATATAAAGTTAAGTGTCATGGATAGATATAGTTATTATTGGGGAATCATCTTAAGTAAACTGGAAAATTGCTTGGTTGAATGGGAGAAAAAATTGGTAAATGAAGCAAAGAAAAGAAAACGTTTGCTAAAGAAACTAACAGTATTTTCATATAATAAATATGATGTAGCTAGAATTGTATGGAAGGGAGTTGCAATAGCAGGGTTAACATATGGTAATGATGCATTATGTGTTAGTAAAAGGATTTTAGATTATTTAGAGAAAGTACAAAGGAAAATAGGAAGACATGCATTAGATGCAGAGATGTGGACAGCAAAGGAGGCAATTCAAGGAGAAATGGGATGGTCAAGTTTTTATATGAGAGATGCAAAAAGTAAAATGAAAATGTTTAATAGCTTGCTGTTTATGGATAGTAAAAGAATAGCCAAAATAGTGTTTAATTGGGTTATGAGTAAAGGGCAGGTAACAAGATGGGTGAGAAAGGTAATGCGGTATGCAAAAGATTTGGTTAAAGAATTTATATCGGTATACTTGTATAAAAGGTGGGATGATTGTGTTAGGAGGATTGTTGAGTGTTATAGTGGTAAGGAATGGGATAAAAGAATAGAAGCATTAATAAAAAATAGGGAGTTGGAGAGATGGAGAAGTAGTATGGAGAGTAAGAAGAGTTTAAATATATATAGAAGTAAACGGAATACTGGAAGCGAGTTAATTTATGATAATAGTAAGGAAAGTAGCTTATTGTTTAAGGCTCGAACGGGATCTTTAGAAACAAGAGAATATACATGTAAATGGAAAACTATGGGTGATTTAGCGTGCAAATTGTGTAAGGAAGGTATAGAAAATATTAGGCATCTGTTGATTGAATGTAAATGCTTGAAAGCAGAAAGGGTACAGATAATGAAGTTATGGGAGAATAGGTATGAACAAAGTGACAATACAGAAAGTGAGTTATTAGTTTTTATGCTGGGTTTGCGAAAAGATAAGGGAGATTTAGATTTAAAGGCCATAGAGTTGACAAAGATTATGTTGTGGAAATGGGATGGGGCAGAATATAGGAAGACTTAGAGTGGGGAATGGAAAATAAAGTGGCTAACAGGTTTATCTGAGCATAGTTGCTGAGATATTCTTGACTTCGTTTAAGGAGAAGCCAAATACATCACATCAACAAAGCTTGTGAATTAAATTAAGTCAAGTTAAATAATCTTTAATATGACTAGATCCCTGCCTGAATATGTACTTATATACATGTAATTTATGTAGAAATATATTAGAATGATTGTAAATACTGTAGTTATAAATAAATTATTTCATTTTTTATCCATATTATTTTTAGACCTAGTTATTTATTCTATCTCATTCCAAATCTAGTTGAAAATAGTTTGTCATGCACATTATAGAAAAGTACATGTTTAGTTGAGAAATTGAGAGTGTTATACCATTCTTGTGATAATTTGCCTGAGGGATATTTTAAAACCATTCTTTCAGCAATTAAAGTGGCATTATGGATAACTACCCTGTAAAAATGCTTTTAGATATGAGAGTTTGTTGTTTTACCTCTGAATATCAGTATGTTTTAAGGTGGTAAAAATATGCAACAAGATATTCAGTATATTTATTGAGACAAAAAGTATTGACCTGAGTTATGAATAGTGGGGAGTTTACTATAATATATTTATGATTTTAAATTGTGGTAATAAAAAAAAACCAAATAGTTGTTCAGAAGATCATATGACATTTGAGAGTTTATTTTCAATTTAATTTTTTTTTTTTTTTTAAATCATTTTGAGAAACTAAAGATACTAGAAAGAAAAAACTCATTAAATTCATCTAGAAAATAAAAATTTGAAATATCAGTATCATTATCACTTTTAGGTATATGTTAAAGACAGATTCTACTAAGTTATTAAAAATTAATCTATATTACTATATAAATGTGAACGGTTTTTTTTTTGTGACTTAATAACTGAACAAATGTTACAGCAATCTTGATAAAGTTTGCAAGGTTTTTTTCTTTCTTTGTTAAAAACTTAATTGCTTATAAATTTGAATTTTATTGTACTCAGTTGTTTTAAAATGTTTTGTAATTTGCAACATAAAAATGCATGGAAAATCTATATCACAACTATTTTTGAATGATATCATAAAAATGTAAAAAGAGGACAGCACCAGTTAAAAAATTACTGCCATTGAAAATTTTTTTAAGAAGTATAGTTTTTGGTAAAGCAAGACAAAATTTGATTTAGTAAGTAAATTTTAAATTAATTAAATTGTGTTTGCATTACATATTTTTTTATTTGAATAATGACAATTTCAGCAAGTTATAATAATAAATTTGATATGTAAGGGATTTGAACTCAGCATATGTTTACAACTTTAAACTGACTTGAAATATTTCTAATTATAAGATCTAAATAGTAACTCACTGTGAATTGAAAGATTTTGTGAATGTTGCTTTCTAAATGAGGTATTGAACTTAATTAGTGAAGAACTTACTAGCTTCACACTCAAATCAAAATGCTTTAGATTTGCCTATATAATTAGAAAGTAGGTTGAAGATAAGATGGCCACTCTTATCTTTATAAAGTCATAATATTGTGTTAAGATTTGTGGAAGTCCCTCTCATAGTAAAATTAAGTACTGAAGGTGCACAGTATTAACGTTAAAGCCTTATATGTATTTATGTGTTGACCATGTGCTTAATAAAAATTAATGTTTAAACAATATTGAAAATTATCAAATACAATAAATTACTTACTTTTAAAAATAATTGCAGAGGACATAATGAATTAATAATTTTTTATTAAATGCTTTATAAATTACTTTGAGCAATATTAACCAGTACAATAGTTTAAAGAATTCTTATCATATATTTTTATTATTCTTTATATAAACAATGTACGCTAATAATTTAAAACTTTTTATGTGAATAGCTAAGTATATTATTACCCAATATATACCTTGAATCAGAGGTGGCACTTCAGAGAGCTTGAAGAGAGTACCAGTCATTTTTTACTTGCCATTCTCAATAATAATATTTGTTAATGAAGTTTGTTAATCAAATCACATGCAAAGCATGCAAATGAATAAATAGTTTGGTATCTATGTCAATGCATGAAGAAAATCAATAACTATCTCATACATTTACAGTAATTTAACCAGGGACATGATCAGGTGACTCTGATGATTAAATCAGTCTTATTTCCTTTCCTGATATATCAACAAGATATATTTATTAGTTAAATTACAAATGCACAAACCATTTCAAAGTATATACATATACATAAACAAAATGTTATCTGAGTATATTCATATATATATATATAATAAATAAAGTTTGATATCTGTATTCGTTTCACAATATATGTAATATACAAATCAATATATATATCAAAATACAGTACAATTTATATAAATTATATTCTTTTATAACGTTGAATAATCAAAACGAGACAACCCTTAACAATACCCATAGTTCAATTCAGATTTCCCACAATTCTGTTATCTTAACATTTGATGACTGGCGATTCATTAACATTTGACAATTTCTTGAAATCAACATAGCCTCTTTTATTTTACGTTTATTATGACAACGTTCAATTTGAATAATTTTCATATTTTTATAATCAAATTTAAATCCATATTGACAAGATTTATTATGATCAAATATAACAGATGATGAAGGTTTATTTACATCTGTTCCATATTGTTAAGGGTTGTCTCGTTTTGATTATTCAACGTTATATAGTTGATAAAGACTACAAAGTGTATAGTCGAAAGTACTTCTAAAAGAATATAATTTATATAAATTGTACTGTATTTTGTATATATATATATATATATATATATATATATATATATATATATATATATATATATATATATATATATATATATATATATATATATATATATATCAATGTTTCACCCTTGTCAAACTGGTCATCAACTGGGTAATAAATATTATGAAAATAATTGTAGTGGTGCTGTAAACCTTGACGTATAACAATAATGAAAGTTCTATTAATAGAAAATAAATATAAGAAATTATTTAGATTAATAATTTTTAAAATTTTTTTCCAAATAGAAGGTTATTTGCATGTATTATGATATTTAATGATAAAATCTGGTCTTTTAAAGATCTCAATGGCTTCTCTGATTTGACATTGTTGGAGAGTGGCACATCTGGACAGTATTCTCATGTTAGAAAAATCAATACTATGACCTGTATCTATAGCATGGAGACATAGGGCTGCTGCTAATGAGTGTTTCTTATCTTCAACTTTTCTAACATTTTGTGACAATTGCTCATACCTATATAAGAAGCTTTACAAATGCTACATGAAATTTCCTAAGCACCATGGGCTTCAAGACAAATTGAGTCTTTAGGCTTGGATAGAATGCTATTAATTTTTTGATAAGTGATATATAGTGTATCTTTATATTATAATGTTTTAAAATATGTTCAATATTGTCTGTAGTTCCTTTTATATATGCAATATGATTTCTAATAGTTGTTTCTTCTTTTTGCTTTTTTATTTTGATTGTTTAGGGCTTAAATTAAAGTTTTGCGTATTGGTTTATTACAGCTATTATCTAATAAGACATTGCTTATATATATTTCATCTTCTATATCCGATTTATCTGAAAGTGTTGTTAGCCAAGAGATCAGTGCAGCTGCCTTGCAAATAAGCAGTTGCTTGCAGATGGTTGTTGTGGGTTCACTTCCCAACTAATGCTATGACATATGGGAAAAAAAAGGCTAATAGCTTTAGTAAAAAGAGTTTTTGCTATAGAAAATATTTGAGCTGGATAATGAAGTGATGGAAACTGTAGATATCTGTCAGTGTGTGGATTTTCTGAAAATTAAAAAAGTTAAAAGATTATTCTTTTTCTTGGTGACAAGTATATTAAGCAAAGGAAGTTTCCCATCAGTTGTTGTTTTCATTGTAAATTTAATATTAGAATGTATACTGTTTATATGTATGAAAAAAATTATATAATTTGTTTATACTATGTTGCCAAATTACAGATGTATCATCTTTATATCTATATCTATCTATCTACTTGCCTGCCTACCACCTACCTATCTACCTTCCTGTCTGCCTGCCTGCCTACCCACCTACACGCCTACTTACTTATACCTACATATCTGCCTACCTGCCTGACTACCTACCTATCTATTTATCTATATAAACATTCTCAATTAACATTATTTGCAATTATTCAAATTAGAAATGCATAGTTCTGATCAATAATTAATCCTACTAATTAGGTTATAATGTAAGAAACATATTTAAACTAAAATCCTAAAATTTGATTGCATTCAGTAGTATCGTTGATTATAAAAAGTTATATGTTTGTGATATTGCTGTACATAATTCATATATTATTATTTTATTTAAATAATACATAAACTAAGAAGCTGTGGCAACAGCCACATATTATTATATTACATACTTTTATTCTCCTAATGCAAAGAATGCGGTGATGCAACATAAATATATATTTATTAATTTGTGGTCTAATCAGAGCATTATATGAAGGGAAAGGCATGATATTGCTGACATCATTAATGAACATAAATTGTAATATTATATATATCTAAAATTATTTTTAAATAAATAAAATATAATAATATATAATGCATTGAAATATTTGTGAAGTTTATTATTAATTAAACTAAAATTTGGTCGTATTTTTTTGAAAACATGAGGTTTGCAGCTGTATCTATAACCAATAAAGTTGTAACAACCATGAAGTAATCAAAGAGAATTTTTTATTCTACAATTTTAGTTCTATTAAAATTTTACGAGCAGCATTAAAATGCAATTAACAATGCATGACTAATTCTAATTCTCGGCTTCAAATTCTTAACAGTTCTTTTTTACATGTTTTAAGAAGTTATTTTTAAACTCTAATTTTGTTTTACATTTATAAAAAATTAAACATGGAACAAATCATAACTATATCACAATTAATTTTTAAAAAATAAAATTTTAATGCTGTATATATATATATTTAATTACTTAAATTATTTGCTAGAGATATGTTTAAAATTAAAAAAAAAATCTCTTTATATTTGGTTAATATTTTTCATTCTGAAATACAATTACATTCTTTTTTTCACATGTGTGTACAGGTGATTTTTTATTTACATAAATGATACATTTAAAGTTGTAATTATAAATTTATTAAACGCACATTGATTACGTAAGTAATATTTACTGAGGCTATAACCTCGATAATATGCATATAAAATGCGATAGTAGGGACCTCTACAGGTGTTTTAACCACAGGTTAAAACACCTATAGAGGTCCCTACTATCGCATTTTATACGCATATTATCGAGGTTATAACCTCAGTAAATATTACTTACATAAATGATACATTGTGTAATTTTTCACTTAAATCAATTTTTTTACTTAAGTTAGGTTTCATTCATATGTATGTTTACCACTAGCTACAGTGCAGAATATGAAAATGGCTTTTATTCAAATCAAAATAAATACTATGAGAAATGTTTACCCAGCATAAAGTAAACAACATTTAAATATCACATTTTGACCCCCCCCCCACACACTTTATATATGTCAGAATTATTTATTTTAGTCTGGATATAATTATATCCAGTTTATATAGGTAGTAAATATATAATTGTTTTTCAAAATACATATCTTTTTTATTAAATACTAGATAAAAAAAAGTTAGATCATATTGTAAAGAATATTAATGTAAATTAAAAAAATTACGATTAAATAGAATTTGTGATGATTTGTATAATGTCTTAACTTTTAATGATTTAATGATGATACTTTATTTATATCTAAAATGTTATTCAAAACAAGACACATTTATGATCATAAATAAACATTTATGACATTTATTTATAAAAGCTTTAAATAAGTCATCTAGCACAAAAATTGTTTTAGTACTCATCAAAAAAAATGCAATAAAGAATTAGACTAATTAATTTCCAATTGATGAAAATTTAATATTTTTTAGCTAAAAATGGCTAGGTACCAATCTATGAACTTATAATTAAATAAACAGACAGCTAATTAGCACATATGAAATTTCTGACATCTAAAAAAAAATTCAAGTTTATAATAAACATAGCAAGGGAAAATGCTAATCATATTCTAAAAGGTGTCTTATTTATATACTATTAATACACTACAGTTTATATCATTATCATCATCATTATTTACCATTATCAGTCCATTGTAGGATAAAAATTTCTTCAAATGTGATCCAATTTCTCTGATCTATAGCTTTTCTTTTCCACGTAATTACAGAAAACATTATTATCTCATCCATCCATATCTTACTTGTCCTCTTTTTTAAAAAGTCTTCTACACTGTCTTAGGATCCAGTTTAAGACTGAAACAGTCCATTTAGTGTCATCACTTTTGGAAATATATCCATCCCAGCTTTGTAACAAGATCTTAATCTTTCAATGTATATTAATAATACCCATTTGTTTTTGTCCATGTATTTTTATTTCTGTCATATTTCTCTTGTCAATGTATGCTCTTCATATTCAATATGTGATACAAATTCTCCATGCCGAATTTTTGTTATATGTAAAAATTGGTGCAATATATCTATTAAATTTCTTTTTTCCAGACACGGATACAGCATAGATATTTTTTTAAAATATAAAATTATTTTTATGAACAGTAAGTACTTTGTTCAAATTTAATTCTGTGACTAATAGTTGTTAAATTCTAATTTTTGATTATCAGTTTTCATTTTTTTCTTCTCTGAAAAACCAATGTACATTATTTTTTTTTTAGCATTCATGTGATAACATTTATATTATTTCTTAACACTTTGCAGGATTATTTACAAAACAATATATTATCTGCAAAAACAGATGACTTAAATAATTATTTTAATAATCAAAATATTTTAAAAATCATAATCCTTCCAAATGCTCTTTCCACATTGCTTTACTAAATTTCCTGATAGATTTGACTGCTTCACAGTATTCTTCAGATCTAAAAAAAACAATTGTATTACATAACAGTTAAAGATTAAATAATTTTGAATTTTAAAAAATATAAATTAAACATTTAAGAAGGTCTAATTAATATTTTATTAATTCTGATTTTGAAATTAAACAAGAATGTTTTTATGTTACAATAGTTATATTGGTAATTATAAAATTCCACAATCTATTTTGATTAGATTAATTTTTTTTAAAGCTTGTGTAACATATTTTGAGAAGAATTCTATAAAGTTGTATTTAAAAGGATTAAGAAAAAATGAAATGACATTAACTTTTTTCAATCAAGATAAAGAAAACTTATTTTAACTACTTCAGCTTCAAGCTGCCATATTGAACTTTTTAAAATACTGGCATGAGACACAATTTTCATAATAACTTTAGTTTTAATTATGTTAGAGCAAAAACAATTACATTGCTAGAAACTAGAAAAATTAAGGAAAACAATAAGCATAAAATAAATAGTGATAACTATATAAAAAATAAGGTAAAAAAGAAATTTTTACATCTGAAATAATTATTATTTTATTGTTTGTTCATAATTTGGAAATTAACATTAACTAAAATTCAAAATACATCTTCAGTGATAATTTCTTTCTATTCCTTACAAAATTATCTTTCTAAACATGTATAATATGTCTTACCTGAGATAATCCACAGCTTCACAATCTCCAAAAGAAGTCGGATATGCCTTCTTCATTTTTATCTTGTACCCCAAATGTTCTAAATGTCAAAGGTGTCTATAAAGAAAAAGATTCATCCTAATAAAAGATACAAAAGAAATTATCATAGCAATTGGCTTCTTGTCTGTCTATAACTAGAAATTGTAGACTTCTTTCTATACCACTGATAAAATGAGTTTCATCTCTTCATTTTATATATTTTGTGTACAATAATGTTTATATTCTTTGTGGTCACCAGTGTTTATATTCTTTATGCACTGCACAAGTGATGTTTATATTCTTTATATACAGAAGTGATGCTATCTTTTTATATTTATTGTACCACAGATATAATTTATTTGCATATAGTCTATAGATTTGAAAATAATGTTATGAAACATATAGCAAAAGCAAAGCATGATCAAGCATAAACATAAACAAGTGTCAGAATTGGATTATATGTTTGTGTATACAAAGTTTGTATATATTTGATTATTAGTTTTATAACCCATTGCTTGTAAAACATATTATATAAACATAATTAATGATTTTCAAAAAGTATACTTTTTGAAAATCATTATTTTTATAAAAATAAGAGGATTATTGTAGATAGAACTTTAGATAATCACGATATGAATTATATACTAATAAGTTTTATATGAGTAAATATATAATTACAAACTAAATCATACTAATTTTTCGATAAATATCAATTCTATGTGAGCATAAATAAATGTATTACAAACTACTTTTAGAAAATTATGATAAATATGAATTCTATAGAGCATATATGAGCACAAATATATAATTACACACACACCAATTTTTCGATAGATATGAATTGTATATGAGCATAAATAAATAAATATATAACTACAAATTAGCACACACTAATTACAAACTAAAATTAATAAAAAATATATTTTTTCCAAAAATTAAAAAAAAAATTAAAAATTTTTACTTACGAATAATTACATTGATAGTCTGTTATAGGCCTTACTGGAGAAAGTTTCACTTCCAGTCGTAAAACATTTTATGTCTTTTATCGTTTCGTGATAAGTACAAAAATTACCAAAAAAAAAAACAAAAACAAAATAAATAAATACTGTGGTTGATTAAAAAATTCACCAAAAATCTAAATTTCAATCGATTTTTTTGAAATAAAGATCGTTTGGAAGCTAACATATACAGCTAAAAACGGCCATATTTTCTTTGACGTCATGATTATACTTTTTACGTCAGAAAAGAAAGAAAATAGCACGTCATCAAATAACTACCCGAAGTGCACAAATTACGCTGACAAAACGGAAGTAGTTAATTACTATGTTTTTAAATTTCATCCTGACTCTAAAACGGTTGGAAAAAAAGGTTAGGGTGTATTACAGTATTGTTATATTGTGATAGCTTGATGACAATGAACTTATAATTGAAATCAGGAGACAGTGTATGAAGCCACTGCTAATTCACAATGGAATAGTTTGGATCCACATGGAAGCAAGACCCAGCTTTATGTGTTTTATAGCCTGTATGTATGTGCATGTTAGGTGGCATAAAGACTGAAGGAAGCTCACTGCAGGCCAACATTTACTGAATTATACCTTTCTTAAGGATGACAATAAGACAATCTCTGGTTTTAGAAGAAACCATCTTATTAAGAGATTACCATGCTGTATACATAGTTTTATCAATATGTAGAAAAGCACAGATAAAGGTACTGTGTCAAATATATATATATAGGGCAGGTGGTGAGTAGAATGTGTTATATATATTGAGAATGATATTATTTTAAATAATTTTTTTAGTGAAAATGACAATTGTTAAAATCTCTAATCTAAAAATAAAACAATGTTTAAACACAAAGAATTGATTCATAAACAATTTTATTTTAAAATTTAAATTTTAAAAAAGTAAACTCCAAACATTTTTTTTAGATTTGAAAACAAAAGAAGTTTCTGGAATATTTTTAAAGATGTTTATAATCAATCAAGAATAACCTAAAAAAAAGTAAAACTTTTATGGATTGTCAAAAATGTAATATATATATATATTAAAATAAAACTTATTTATTCATCACCCCCCAAAAATTATAAAACTAATTTACAGCTTTAATCAGATTATCTCTATTTTATATATACATAGTGTGTACTTATGTATTATAAAAAATGAATTGAACTTTATTATTAGGTTATCACAATCTTGATATATAATTGTAGTTTATATAGTGTGTTTATGATTATGTAAATGAGTGTTATGTAGACACTTGTATGTTAAAATCAATCATACTTTATGAATTGTTAAAATGAATTATTGAATTTTATTATTAGTTTATCACAATTCTGATATATAATTTTTTATATAGGCATATCTGTGTGCTGATGTATATGTGTTTTATGTAAACCTATTGACATATTGGTAAATCACAATGTGATAAGTTAATTCTTTTTGTATTAATCAAAATCAGAGTGTCAAATTTATATTTATAACATCCTCAACAGACCTTAATATCATTTTGATTTATTGTTATTAATATATTTATATTTTATTATGTTATTCCAATGAATTTAATTAATTCTAGAATAGATTTAAAACATTACAGGTTAGGATTATATATTTTTTTGCAGTAACAATTATAGTTTTTGCTCACTGAGCTGGATTCATGCATAATGGTCTGCTATATAAAAAAGTTTTATGTTTAGTGTTATGCACATCCAGATGATGATGTTTGTTGGTGCAAAGGGGATATCCTTTAAAGTCCATGCACTACATTTTATTTTAATTATTTATTTAGAAATTAAGTTTATAGTTGGTCAGTACTTTAATGGTACTATATGTCCAGAAGATTGTAAATGAGCAGCATGTTTTAGGATCCCAGCATTATTTTTTCATTATTATATTCTTATGGAGTAACACTTAAGTTTGTGCCTCCAAATTATTATTTAAACAAACCACCTCAAGCAGGCAGTGGCTAAATAATTAGCCTGGTCTATAGAAGACCCATTTCAAATCCAGTCACAAGATTGACTGTTGATTAATTTTTTATTGTTGGTTATTCATGATGAATGATTATTGAGTTTGTACTGTTGGGTGAACCTACTTACTTATAATTAGTTAGTTTTGCAGATCTCTCAGGCCCATTGCTCATAGTCATTCATCATATTATTTGTAAATTTAAATTTTACATTTTTCCATTGACTTGGAATCGATGATGATGAGTATCATTACCCCAGGTTCATCCCAGATCTCATTTGTACCATTACAATTATATAACATCTACACATATTACTATTTATTATAATATTAAAACTAAAACATTTAATATTTTAAGTTATTTCAGTTTATGTTGTATTTATTTTTTACAATATCTTTTTTAAATCTAAAGCAATAACTAAATCTTTTATTATGAAATATATCATAAGAAACCTTTCAAATTACTAACTATCATTTTTTTTTTTGAAAAACAATAATAATTCAAAATTTTTATCTATATTTTCCTCTACTGTACTTTATAGAAAACTTTTTGATTATTAAGTTAATTTAATAATACATATAATAGTACTTTTAATATAAATAAAAACATAATAAATAACAAAATTGGAAATAATTATTATTATCAAAACTATAAATTTAATAAATATCTGTACTTTATAATTTTTTCAATTATATATACATATATGTATACACTTACACATATACACATTTCTATTTTTAAATATATACATAACTATATATATACATACACTTTTAAATTATAAAAAAATATTAATTAACCATAAAAATTTATTCTGGGATTAATACTTAGTTTTGTATGTAGTTTTTTATTTTATTTTATGGATATTCTTTTATTTTTCTTTCAGTTTAATTTTGGTACATTTTAATATTTTCATTAAAGGTATGCTCTGATTTTTTTGTATGTATTCTGATAAAAGATTTTTTTTATATTGCTTAAATGTTATAATTGAATTCTTTGTTTCTTCTATGTATGTATTTATCATATTTTTTTGTTTACATGTTTTTGCATTTTATATCACACATACCACTTAAATCTTCTTTTCCTTATTAATTAATTATTTATTATTTTTTAAAAACTATTTATGTTTAATTTATTTATAGTGTTTTAATTTAATTTGCTGATAACGTTACTTTCTTGTTTGTTATTTTTTGTATCATTTGACTTTATGCCTCTGTATTTAAAATTAGTGTTTACAATTTTGTAATTCATTATACTTTTTCTTTCTATTTTTTGTAATACTCTTTCTCATATAACATAGTTATTATTTTCAATTTTTTCTTTTCTTTTTTCGTTCTCTTTTTTATAAAAGTTATTCAAATATATATATTAAATATTTTTAGTTTTTAATTTACGAAATTGTCAAGTTCATGTATAATAAATAATTTAAAATATTTATAAATAATGATAAATGCATATGCATGAATATATATATATAAAATGAAGCTTTAGTATATTTATGTAAATAAAATAATATAATGTAATTATTTTTTATATCTGAAGAAGATTGCTAGTTAGTGAAAACTGTCATAAGAAATAAACTAAAGCATTGTGGACAGTTAACAATTAAAACAGATGTGTTTTAATAACAGTTATGAGCAAGCATGTGATATTTAGTGGTTTAATACAATTAACAATGTAAAAAAAATTAGAAGACATTTTAACATTTTTTGTAAACTGTTATACAATTTTTGAAAATATAAACATTTTGTTATGTATTTTTGTCAGTCTTAAAATTTTACTATCACTAGGTAATCTAATCATTGCTGTTGAATTTTGATAAATACTATTCAGAATATGAGATTATCCTAGTTATATTTTTATAATTCAAAGCTTTGCAGAATCAAATTCATTTTTATAATTGATAACTTCAAAATATAATGTCAATTATACTCATTTGTCTTTCCATAATGCCTCTTAACATTTGGATATGATTTATTATGTTAAAATCATGTTTAAGATTAACTCATTTTTTGTTTCATTTAATCACAAACTAGTTGCAATTATAATATTAATATCTTTTTAGTTCTTTATTATTTTTACAGTGCTTTTTACAAACCATTATTAACAGTTTTGATTGCACCAACAATCTTCTTCAGAACTTCCCTAATTATATTTTCAAATCACAAGAACTAAAATAATATTAATATTATATAGATTTAGCAATGCAATAAGAAAGATAAAGGTAGAGTTGTTATTATCTTAGTAAGTGGTGATGAAAAGCTGATGGGATAATTGGTAATACTTTTTGTTTCATTTTTTTAAAAGTATTTTTATTACTAATGCATTCTTCCCATCATTTGTAATAAATTTATCATTTAAACATTTTAAAATATAGTTTTGCAACAATTTTTCCATTTTTTTTTTCCTTTTTTTAAGCCATGGATAATAATTCCATCATGTCCTGAAACTTTCTTTTTTTGCATATTTCCACCTTTTTAATTAAAATGTCTGGTAATTCTGAAGTTGTTGTAAATTGTAGGGTTTCTTTGTTTACTATTATTATTTCATAATAGTTCTATCTTTTATTCTTATTATTGAAACAATTTTCTTTATAATAAATATTATTATTTATAATTTTGAGCTAATTCACAGTTTTATTTTTTTTATATCAACATTAACATTTTTTTGTATATCATTTTATGAAATTATTATAATGGTCAGGTGGGGACTCTTTCCCTATTTGCCATACCAGGGCATCACTAGGCTATTAAACCTAGAAAATGTATATAGTAGGCAGATACATATGGGTAAGGTTCAACTTTTATTGACCAATAACTCTAGCCACTAGTTCATGGAGGAACTAAGTTTTATAATCTATCATTTCAAGCTTATTTTTAATTATATATTTCAAAGTATTATTAATAAAGATAAAATAATAAGTCACTGCCAGCACCAATAAGACAAAAATTTATTACACACATAACATATATAAAACAGATTTGAAGATTAGATTTATTAGATAGATTTAATCTTGATATTTATCTTAATATGCACAGATGGAAATTTTTGTATAATTTAATATTTTATAGTATTAAGCACAAATAGACTACATAGAATATGCATTTAAAGATTTTCAAATTATTTAACCTCATGCTAAAAATTCCCAGCTAAGCCAACACTAGCTTACTGATATACTGATGTGACCAATGCAAAATGAAGGTGTTAGTGTATGCTTCCAGGAATGTGCATCTTTAGCATGATATTATTTAAGAAGTGATCCTTGTCCAGTACAGGAATGTACTTCACTCTGGCAAAGGAATAATATATAAATGTACTGAGAAAGAAATGCTCCAAATGGAGGGAAAGCAGTCTTTGATCACTTATAGTCTTTATCCACAGAGCATAAGAAATCAAATGGTGTAGAAAATACCTCTATCACCAATAACAACATAATGGCTTCATTTTTTGGGCCATGCATTCAACTGGCTACTATGCCCTATTTGATTAACATGGTGCAAGAGAATGAAAATCTAATAACCTCCCCACATTACTTTGACATAAAACACCCATACATCCCTCCACAAGCATCAATTCAATTATGAAATGATCAGCTCAAAATCAAACCCACATAATTTAACCTAAACTTAATGAATCTATGTAGTCATCTACACTTAACTTTAAATTTAATAATTTAGTTAACAATGATGAAAATGATTGATAGCAAACATTATACATAAAAAATATTAATAAACATGAGAGTTTTTTGCTTGTTAGATAAGAAGTTATTTAGAAGTTATGCTTAGGTCCACTAATTAAAAGTTTGTTTAAGTTAGCTATTTAGAAGTTCATATTGCATACAAAAGTTTTATACTTTCTATGGTAAATCTTGATGAATCCTCTAGATTGTATTGAAGTCTATCCTGGCTATCACATTTTATAGATTGCTCTTCTTGGATATGAAATTGCTGCTTGCCATTTATTCAGGAACCATCATTTGGGAGGCCACCTCAGCTGATGCAAATACAAGAAACAAAATTTATTGCAAGATCCCTACATCATGGAATCCACTATACAACTGCAAAATATTTTTAATTGGTCACCACCACTCAATCATTAATCAGTCAACAATCTTCTATTATTTATATTCTTTCTTTTTATAGTATTACACCTATCTTATCACCAAATTTTGGGATCAATCACTTCTGACATTTTTCTGATCTTATTGGCCATGACAGTTTTTTTCTGGACTGTGTGTTTGTTGGTAATTTCATTGGCCAGTTTGCTCCAAAGTGAGAAACACCATAATCTTTTAATTTTTATCTCTTATCTGACTTTCAATCATTTAAGTGCCCCAAGGACCTGTTTGCTTTACATTATTACATTTTAGTAGAAAAATTATTTTCATCCTGCTAGTCTAAAAATAACTTCAAAATACATTAACAGCTGTTATTGTTCTTTTACCTTAAAGTCCAATCTTTTGTTATTTTGGATTTTTAACTTTTCTTATTTCATTCTTTTAACTTTAAATAATTTGTCTTGCATTGTTAGCCGAGAGGTATCGCAGCTGTCATGCAAGCAAGTAGTTGGTTGCAGATGGTTGTGGGTTCGTGTCCCGGCCGATGCTCTGACATATGGAGAAAAAAAAACTTTAAATAATTTAATTGGACTACGATCTGTGCATTTTATATCTCTATTATTTGAATTTTAATTTTTTTTTATATATTAATTTTATTTATGGATCTTTTTTTATATTTTCATTTTAAAATGGTATAACAGTATATATGTATACTGTTACATTATAGATATTCAATTTTAATGACTCATTTTAAAAGACATATGTTATTTTTTTATTCATATATTAGTTATCTCAGTTAAAAATTTATTAATAAATTGTCATTATTTTTGTATGATCTATTTAAGTAGTAGTCGAGTATCAGTTAATTTCTTATTAACTTTATCTGATTTTGAGCTATCTTTGATGTCTTTTAGCATTTTAAAATAATTTGTGAGAATTAATTTAAGTTCATTGAAATATTTGTGAAGGTTAGAATTATTAACTATTAATACTTTTTTTCTCAATGTACCTTATTTCTTACTAATCAGTGATAACTTTCTCAAATCTAACAAAAATAGTTAGTCTTGAAATAAATATTTTTGTTTAGTATTTTTCTCAAAATAGATTTTCATAACATACAGTAATTTTTTTCTGAAAATTCCATATGTGTGTATTCTCTTTCATTATTGTTTCTACAATCAAAGTTATTAATATCATTTTTCATTTTCTAATTGTTTTCAATTATAATGTAACAAACTTTTATGACAATTATAAAACATTTGATGTGATCAAAAATATTTTCTACATGTATGTAAATAATCTTTACTGCATTTGATATGCCTTGTTAAATAACTAATTTGACCACTCTGTCTGATGTATTAACAATTTCCACAATACTATTTTTGTATTTATTTATCCTGTTTAGCAACAAACTTTAGAATGGGGCTTAATGATTCTTTCATTAATATTTTTCCATAGAAGAACATTTTATTTTTGCAATTAAATTTTTTTCCCATGTAATATATTTTAACATTATTTATTCCAAATGTAAGTTTTCAAGTAGTAAGCATTTTAAAAGTTAATATTTGATATTTTAAAAATATAAAAATAAATATCCAAATGAAGTTTTTATTTATAACAATAATTTTTAGCATCATTGGATGCAATTTATCTTTTCAAAAAATTTGTAGAGGGAATTGTGAGATAATTAAATTTTATGTTACTAAAAGAAGATAAATTTAGGGTTAGTTATCAAAGAAAGAAAGAAAAATAAAATTATATTATTTATTGTTATTAAAATATTCTCTTTATTATTTTGACAAAGGTAATTTTATTTTATCTAGTAGAAATGCCTTCTGCTTGCTGTAACAAACTTTTTTAACTGTTCCAAATTGCAGTGTCATGCCTCTAACATTTCAGCATTTTTGACATTTTTTTTGTCTCACACATCAACATAAAATATATGATAAAATGTTTATTACTTATCAGAAAATAACAAATTGGACTTTATTTGATAGATATTTTTGTTTATTACTGAAATAAATTTTAAATGTTCACATTTTGTTTTTGTAAATATTAAAGAAATGAGACCATAATCAAAACAAAGATGTTATACATAATGTTTCTAGAAAGATTAATTTCAGTTTATAAAATCAATGAAATATTTCTTAATTTTTATTATTTTTAAATATTTGAAATGTATAATTATTTATTTCTTTTATATCTAATGAATTATGCATTAAATGTTTAAATTTTTTGAATATTTATTGCAAAATTATGATATTTTCTTTACTCATAAATAAAATAGTTTGTTTATATTATAGCTTGTCTTCTAATTTGTTTCAGCCCATATTTATGTTAACTGCTAACATAATGTTATATTTTTGAAAATAAAGTATTTCAAGTCAAAATAAGTTATTAAATAATTTATATTTCTTGATATTTAATAAATATTGTATAAATTATTTTAAAAAAATATCTAAAACCATAATAAATTTGCAAATAAACATGTTTTTGCATCATTGGAAACTGCTGGGTCATAAAACACTGAACGTTTTATAGCCTTGGCAAGAGACAATGACTGAACATGTCAGGGTGGGACTTAGGTCTATTGTAAGAGTGGGAATTTTGAATTTCTGACCTTTAAATGCATTTTTCTTAGGAAAAAATTATTATAATAAAATATACCATTTTAAATGCATTTTAACATATAATACTTATGAAAAAATTCACTAGGGGTAAATTGGCCAAAAGATGAAATCATTTGGGTTTACTCCTCAAAAAGTTAAGAGTTGTTTTTTTAATGTAAATTGTTTTCACAGACAATCTGCTATTAGTGATATAGTTTTTTGTTTAAAAATAAATCTTTTACAAAAATATTGCATCATAACCTGTAATTATAAACAAATCACTGAATTTTTCTTTAGAAATATAGATTATTCAGTTATTTTCTAAAGAACTCAGTCAAACAGAAATTCTTGGTTTATTGGCATATAGATGAATTTCCTGATGGAATTATCATGCAAACAGGGCACTATCAATCATACAAAAGGTCCATATAATGCTGACATTTTCAGATATTTTTCAACTAATACATTAAAACTGTAACTGTTGGAAAAAAGAAGCTACATGCTATACCATAAGATTATAGATAGCTTAAAACAATGTAGAAAAGATATCAGGATGTGAGTGCCATCATTAAACTTAAAATCATAAAATCTGTACAGGTTATAGCTACTGAAGTTAAATTGAATTTTTAAAGAATGTCACTCCGTTTGTGTTTCTAATACTGGTGTCTTTATAGTACAGTACATAGTCCATTTTCCAACTTTTTTATAAATTCTGAAAATGTTTTTTTATTATTAAATATTAGACCCATTATTTGCCCAATTCATAAGTGTTTCTTCATTTGAAAATCATCTACAGTTGTAGATAGCTAAAGGAAATATCATTATTGAATGGTAGCCTGATCCATAATTACAAAATTTATAGAAACCTCTGAATTTGATCAATCTACTATGGCCTTCATCAAAAACATTACAGTTTCTTGGGAATGAGAGTTCTACTTTAATTTATTTTGGCAAAATTTTGAGTATATAAAAATCATTCACATACTTGGTAACACATTTATTCTGTCTTCAAAAAAAACCCAATTTATGTTTCAGTTAAAAACTATTAGGCAACTAGCAAAAAAAGAGTAGTCTGAAATAGTCCCTGCTTGCTATGTGATTTATTTTCATTTATTATATGAATAATTATCTACAATAATATCTGTAAAAAATAAGATAATATAGATTAAATATTACAAATTTACTATTATCTTATATGTTTGAGTTGTAATTTTATATAAAATTGTGTAAATGATTTTGTAAAAGTCTTGTATATTGGATGTTATTAAGATGATCAAAGTATATTATAAATGCATGTTATTTAAAATCTAATACTCTGATGAAAACAATTGCAGTGATTGTATTATAAATAAAAATTTGAATTTTTCAAATTGAATGTATTTTATCATTGTTACTGAAGTTTTTTTTTAAAAATAGAGTCGAATTGGTAAATTTTTCCAATTAATGTTTTTATTATAAACTATGAAAAGTTTTTCATTCAAAGTCTTGTATAGAAAGCAGCAAGCAAATATGAATTTTTTAAAATGTACATTTTATTTTTTAATGTATTTGTTTACTTTGTATTTACAACTCTCATTACATTTGTTGATTAATAAAAACTTATAAATTTAACATTTATTATTATTTTATATATAAATATAATCGATATCATGGACAGAAAAAAACATTTTTATGTTAATATGTTTATTAAAAATGTTGTTGTCTTTGGAGTTGAGCAAATAGTGGCAAGCATTGTTCCTATTGCAGGAGTTGACAAAGATTATGTTGTGGAAATGGGATAGAGCAGGATAGAGAAGAATATGGGAAAAAATTAAAGCAGGGGAATGGAAAGGAAAGGGCATAGTGGCTGAGATATTCCTGAATCTGAAAAAGGAAAAGTCACAGTGCATTGTCAGTGCAACTGCTTTGAACTAGCAGGCAGTTGCCCGGGTTGCGGGTTCATGTCCCGCCGATGCTATGACACTTAAAAATATATATATATATTTTAAAAAATCTTTTTTCTTTCAAAATTGACTGATTAAGTAATATAAATTATTTTCTACACACTCATTTTTTAAAAAAATATAAATCTTATTTCATTGTACAAATCACATTATACACATCCATGCTAAAGTTTAAAATTTAAATCAAAAATAATTTCAAAATATTTTTTCTATTTCAATGAAAGTGATATCGACATTGCAAGCAAAAAAAAAAAAACAACAACAAACAAACAACAAAAAAGTTATTTTTTTAAAATATTAATTTAATTATTATTAAGATTGAGATAAAATCTTTTTTTTATATTAAAAACAATTTTTTTAAAATTTTTTTGCCCTAAATTATGAAATATGTGAGATTAAAATCTAAACAAAATCATATGAAACATTTAACTCTTTTAAAAATAAAATCCTAATTTAAAAAAAAAAAATTAAAAAAAAGAAGAAGAGCGTATTAATAAGGCAATAAAATTCAAAGCATAAACATGTGAAGTCACTAAAAAAGTGAGGATTTTATTTATTTTTAAATTAGACATTATATTTCTTTCTAGTTTTAAATTAATTGTTATAGTAATTAAACATAGTAATTAAAATAAAAACAATAAAAAAATAAATAAATCATTGTAAAGATTAAAACTTTTTTTTTAAAGATCACTGTGGTATAATGATATATTTTATTTTCAGATCAGTTTTTGACTTTTGTCACTGCCAATATAAGATCTAGAATCCAAATCTGGAATTAATGCATTATGCATATAGCTGCTATCTTTCACATTATTTTAACTATTCAAAGAAATATTCTGAATTTTATTAAAAACACTCTAAAGATTTTGAACATAGTGTAACTCACTCACTTAACTACATAGATCTGAGACCAAATCAGTTCTATATACTTTAGTGTTCTTAATTTTATGCCAATTGTAGACATCCATCTTTTGATTAGGAAAATTAATATTCATTAACAATACCATAAGATTTTATAGTCTCACTCATATGTTTACAAAAATAGTTTTATTCATTCTATTCTAAAACATTTATAAGTCTGAATAACTAATAAGTGCCAAATTATTCATAGACTACAGTTTGAAAACCATTACTTTTTATAATCTAATAAATTCAAGGTTTTCATTCAATATTACAGTCATTAAAAAAAAAAACTCTAGAAATAAATCTTCAAATTCCTTGAAAAATGTTAATTGATAATTTGTTTTCTTTGCTTTTTTTTGATGGTTTTCTATTTGCAAAGTTTCATTAGAAAGTTTTTTTGAATGTGATTTTAATGTTATAGAGGGAAACCTTAATTTTCAAAACTCAAATGTAAGATAATTTTCAAGATGCACAATGATTTCTTAGTTAGTTTATGTTTTAAATGTGCTAAAAGCATTTGCATTGATATTAAAGCATATTACTATTTAATCATATAAAATTTGTGTCATTATTTCAAATTATAAATCAATTATTATTTTAATGCTTTATATTTGTTTTATAAACAATTTTGTAACTTGTGATGATCAAATAGTTTTGCAAATGGTATAATACATATATACCATATTACGTCTAATATAAGATATCATTGAATTTAGGATGAAGTAGGATTCTAAGCCTGAAAAATTGAAAAAAAAAATGTAATCCCCAAATTTAAAATGTATATAAGTAATTAAATAGGAAACTAATATAAATACAATAAACTCACTTAAGTTTTTGTAAATCTTTTTCACATAAATGGTACTTTCACTTTCTCCATCTTCTCTTTCAAAACTTAAATTTCCATCTTCACTATTCCATCAGATATATCATCTTCAGGCCATTTAATTTGCAGCCAAATATTATAATTTTTTTGTCAATTTGCTATCATGTAAAAGTACATTTTAAAATTAAAATCTGAATCATTCTTTTAAAATAACTTATATTTTTACAAATATTTTTTGAAAAAGAAATAAATAAAAATGTATAAAAAAAGATTCTAAAACATACATTTAACACTTTAAAAAAATATATAAAAAAAATTAAAATTGTTAGGATTGGCAAAATAACATTAAAAGATTCTAAGTCAATTATTTTATATAGCGCGATGTTTTTACAAACTGTAATATTTAAACAGTATTAAACTGTTGCACATGCACTTTGGATTTTAACTATAAAATGAATGAATACAAACACTTCAAACACAAACTTTATCATGTGTTTGAAGTGTTTCTATTCATTCATTTTATAGTTAAAATCCAAAGTGCATGTGCAACACTTTAATGCTGTTTAAATATTAAAAGATTCTGAAACATATGTTTTTACTTTAAAAATAAAAAAAAAAGCTATTGGAACTGTCAAAATTTTGACAGGTGCTCATTTGTGTACAACAAACAACCAATCAGCACCTTGGAATGCAGATGCTTATCTAATTGTTGTATTGATTTGTTAGTTGTAAAAAAAATTTAAAGATTATTCAGTAGAGCTTTCTCAATAAAATAACAGTAAAATCTGCAAAGTAATGTTAAAAGTTGTGGTTTGAGAAAGAATTAAAGCCATTTACAAAATTAATGAAACAAATATTGATTAAAAATATTTAATATGCTATTCTATACAGGTAATAATCATAATACTATGTGCATGTATAGTGTAAAGCAAAGATCAACAGAAATAAGATGTTAAAAATTTTCATTTCAAATTTAAGACACACCCCTCTTTTAGTGATCCAAAATTTGGAAAAAAAGTGCATCTTATATTCAAAGTAATACAGTATATGGTTTATTATATGGGTTTATCTATGTATAATTTATGGTAATAAAAATATGTACTATTGTTTCACTTAGGGTTACACTGACTATCAGGCTAGGTAATAAATATTACAAAATTAATATTCTAAAACATTATAATATAAAAACAGCATATATTATTTACCAAAAAATTATTTTATGCAAGCCAAAAGATTCAGTCCCTTTTGAAGCCTATGAAGTTTATGAAATTTATGTGGAATTTGTATACCTTCTTATTTAGGTACTAGCAATTATCACATTAGTGCTAGAAAAAATGAATATATTAATGCATTTTAAAAAGCACTCATCATCAGCAGCACTCTCACTCCATGCTGTGAATAAAGATTATAATATTGATTTGTTTAATATCAGAATGCTATCCAGATGTGACACTTTCCAACAACATAAGATAAGACAAGCCATTGAGATCCTTAAAAGACCAGACTGTATCAACAAAAATGCTGATATGTGTAAAATACCTCCTATTTGGAAATTTTTTTTAAAAATTACTTTTAGCTGTTTTCTATTGATAGAACTTTCAATCTTATGGTATGTCAATGTTTACAAACATCTTTACAACCATTTTTATAATATTCATTATCCAGATAGTGGTAAATGTTGGTACATATTTTTACTACAATAAATTATATATGGATGAACCCAGATATTATATCACTTATATCAGTTATCTCTGAAAATTTTCATTATAATACAAATACACGCACACATGTACATATATATGTATATAAATGTGTTTCTTGGGATTTATCAAAATTGATATTTCTTACATTTTAAATGAAAAAACAATTTTATATTTACATTTGAACTTTATTCACTTTTACATTTTCCTAAGACTTGTTGTAATGTTATGTATGATAAAAACAGTGAAATGTTCTGGAAGCAATTAAAACTATACTATGCATATGTATATGTAAATAATATATTAAAAAAATTACTTACTATGTTCGTGAATTGATGTTTGAATTCAGATTAAATTAAAAATTTTATTCTACATAATTTTTTTTTTTTTTTAAAGATAACTGGACATATATTACTTTTAACATAATCTTTATTGATGAAGTATGTGGTTACATAGTTTATATTTTTTTAGATAAATAGTCCCTGACACATATATACATAATGCTTTAGTTGGCAATAAAGAGGTTAATTGTGCATATTTGTGTGTGTATATATATATATATGTGTTGTTAAAATCAGATTCAGAAAGGTCTAGTAAATGGGTATTAGCTGATGGTAAGGCTCCAGATTTAATTTGTAATGATGTGATAATTATTATTGCATAGATCTTAGGAAAAAATACAATTGTAATTAAATGCAACATTTACAACTCACAAAGGATCTGTTAAACAGGTACACAGCCCATAATTTTATGAAATATTTATACATCTAAAATGTTAGAAATTTAGAATCTCACATGGAAAGGTGGATTTTTAACTTATATAAATATTCTGTTTTATACTTGCAACATAAATCAGACTTTACATAAGTTAAATTTTTTATTCAGTGTATAAGAACATAATTCATCCTCAAAAGAGCTAAGCTTCAGTAAAGACTTATTCGTTATTAGCTTTTCTTACAACAGAGCCTAAGCGCTGATACTTATAAATTGCATTATATTATAAAATATGTTCTCACAGCACTAGATATTTAAGAATAGAAAATTGTGTTGTCTTATCATATCTTATGTTTTGAATGTTTTGCACTTGATATTTTTTAGTGATTGTTTACATAAATCTGGATTTATATAATTGTCTTCGTTTAATTTGTTGTACATATACAATAAACTTTTGATCTATGGGATAGATATATCTATTTTTTCTGTCCGTCTTTTGCTTTTTTTGGTTCCAATTAAATACAATAGAAATGCATAGATATATATTTTACAGATCAATGGTTTTTGAAATGTGCATATTTCACATCATTGTTGACAAATCATGATTCCAGCTTACTGTTTTGCATATGGATTTTTTTATATTCGAATTTGAAGCAATATGCTTATAATTTTATTAAAAACAATAATAATAATCACAAATTTTCTACTGTAAAAATAACTATTTCTTTTAATGTTATTTATTTATTAAAAACGATTCGCTTCAGTCCAACCTAATTCCATTTTCCTACTTATTTATTTTTTTTGTTTGTCCATAATTTTTTGCCTTTCCTTTTAATTAATTATAAAATCTTACATTTTAAAAGCCTATATTTTCAGAGAGAAAAATAAAGCATAACATTTACCCTAAGCACATAAATTGCAATATTTTTTAAATTATAACATTAAAATAATTAATTTACATTTTATAATAATTAATGATTAAGTAACATTATTTATTAATAAATAATCGTATTTAATCACTATAATATTTACTTTGATTTTTTTTAAAAACATATATACTTACTCTGATATGCATTTATAGTGTGGAATATTGGTCTGACTTCTGGGTTGACGGATGGTTGCGATAGGATTGAACTAAACCTGAATGATGTACTAATAAAAACAACTTACAATATATACACACACACATATATATATTCAATCTCAAAATTTACATGTAACAATAGTTGTATTTAAAATTAATAATTACACTATAGATTTCAATTTTAATATTAAGTAAATAAGTAATCAAATACTTTATTGTTCACGGATTCATAAGAAGTTTAAGTGCTGGAAGTTTCTGAACTGGAATAAATCTGGAGACTTCTATCTAATATTCTACCTGTGAATAAATGCACAAAAGACATTTTAACATTGTTTTATATAACTATCAATTAGTTATTCTGATGTCTTGAAAAATGATGAATTATAAATTGCAAGCATTTTTTAATAGCACTGAAATGTTATTATTAATGTGTTATATCTATAGTTCATTTTATTTTGAATATTTTAAAATTAAATTTTCTCTTTTTAAAAATAAATATATTATATATCATATAAATACAATATACAGCCTTATAAGCTTTCGTGAATTGTATAGTGGCAGAATGTGGATCTGAAGGTCCATGGATTATAACCTAGCTGTATCATCTTTGGTACTTAAACTTCCTGTGGACTCCCAAAAAATAAATTATTGGATAATTACTACTACTACTACTACTACTACTACTACTACTACTACTACTACTACTACTACTACTACTACTACTACTACTACTACTACTACTACTATTACTACTACTACTACTGCTACTGCTGCTTCTGCTACTGCTGCCACCACCACCACCACTATCACTACCACCACCACTACCACTATCACTACTACCACGACCACTACTACTACTACTACCACTACTAATGCCGCTGCCAACACAACCACCACCACTACCACTACTACTACTACTACTGCTGCTGCTTCTGCTACTGCTGCTGCAACCACCACCACCACTACCACTACTATTTCTACCATCACCACTACTACCTTTACCACTATCACTACTACTACCACTACCACCACCGCCACCACCAACACAACCACCACCACTGCCACCAACACAACCACCACCATTGCCACCACTACTACCACCACTACTACTACTACCGCTACCACCACCACTACTACTACTACTACTACTAATACTACTACATATTTTATTGGCAGTTTATTTGGTTACATTTTTTAAAAAAAAAATAGAAAACAAGTACAACTTATAGGAAAAATTGAAAAGAAAGAAAAATACATGACTAGTACTATTGGAAAATTAAAATATTAGAACATCATGCATTGATTACATATATCAATGGTTGAATTGTTTTTTCCTTCTTTTTTTTCTTTTTCATTATTTTCAATTGTGTTTCAGTGATAATAAAATAAAAAATAAGAAAAATGAAAAAATGTAATAAAAAAGGTTAAGAAGATATAACAATAATATTAAAAATAAATGTATATCCATAGGTCACAGAGGGGAGGGTAATGTAATAAGGCTCCATGTAGCTGCAAATATGTTTGCTGGTGCCAAGGCTTGATCCATGAGCTTAATTTTGCCTAATTTGTTAATAAAGAGAGATTTGAGTTTTCAAGATGTGGGGTTGAAACAGAACTGACATCTCAGAGACAAGAAAAATTGTAATTCTGATAGAAGGAAATAGACCTCTTTGGATGCTGTTAATGAGCATTTGAAGAGATGTAATGTGTGATTTTGTAATAGAAGCTATTAGTGTTCTGTATGGTTGAAGTGCTATGCTACTGCTACTACTACTACTACCATCACCACCGCCGCTGCCACCACTGCCGCCACTGCTGCCACCACTGCTGCCGCCACCACCACTATTACTACTACTACTACTACTACAACTACTATGATTACTACTACTACTATGACTACTATTACTGCTACTGCTGTGGCTGCTGCTGCTACTGCTACTTAATGCATAATTATTCATATAAAAATGAGTTTCTTTATCAGTTTATTGCAGTAAAAATCAAACTTAAATCTCCAATTTTCTGATTCTCATTAAATTTCAATTAATCTTTTTTTTTAAAAAAAACCTTATTTGATGTATCTATTATTACTGAACTAATTCTCAGCTGCATGCTGTTATGGAGAATTTTGTGCTGCTATTATTTTCTGTTTTTTTCACTCTTGTGATTATCTCTAACACTATTTTGCCAGTTATGCAACAATTTGGTAGTAGAAACTGTAACTAGAGTAAATATTAATATAGTTCTTAAAAATCTGAAGATGTCAGCATTCTGCATAGAAAATAATATAATTGTGTTGATGTTGCACTGATTGGTACATTTATTAATTAAGAGCAATTGTAAAACTACTTGTAAACTCCTTTTCTGTTGGTATTAGTAATGAGCAAAAACATTGCATATTTTCTATGGTTTATTTTAATATTTAATATAAATTTCTTCTTCCTTTCCTTATGTATTGATTTCTACTTTTACATATACCACTTACAAGTTCTTTAAACACTTTAATAATAATATTTTTTACATAAAAACTTTATTCTGTTAGTTTCAACAGTCCTGCAGTCATCATCAGAGCTATAATATCCAAATATACAATTAAAACATTATATATATATATATATATATATATATATAATTAAATACACAAATAAAACATACATTTTAACCTGATAATTATAAATAATCATTTCCCATTTTATTACTTTATTCTTAATTAATTCTGCCGTATTTATTTTATATTATTTTAGTTTTAAAATTATTTATAATAATTTTAATTTAAAAAAACTTAACTTTTTATTCTACTATTTAATACATATTGTCTTTTTACTTATATTTTAAATGGACTTCTAACTTTTTTTTATTTTTATTAAAATTTTTATAATTAACTATTAACTTTATCCACACTACAAATTACCTTTTAACATTACAAAATTACTCACCTCTTTACAATCCTATTTTGTAAAGCCCAACTAACAAAATTTTCAAAATGTTTGTACTTGCTTAACACATCCCTCTATTGTCATTTTTTCAACTTTATTCTTTTAAACTTTTTTCATATTCAAACTATTATTAATAATATTTGTTTATAAAATTAGAGTCTGTATCCCAAAATCCCTATTAAGATTTGGTTTTATATTTTTAATCATTATTACCTTTTTAATTTTTCTATTCCTTTTATTATTTGTCTATTTAATCATTTTTATATTATCTTTTTCAAACTTATGACCTGTTTCTAATGAGCAAATAAACAAATGATCTTTTGTCACATTTATGTTGAATTAATCTTGTATAAAGTGAATTCTTTATTTCTTCTACATAATTAGTTTTTATATTTCTACTTTTACATGACTTGCATTCAATTTTATATACTCCATTTATGCATTTTCCCACTTTTTTCACATATTTATTATCTAATATATTAAGTATATTCTTCCTTTTTTTATTTACTATCTTAAATTTTATTACATTATTAAACTTTTTATTAATTCTAATAATTATTTTATTCATACTTTTTACAATACTATTATTATAAGTTTTAATATCCATATATTTATTCTTATCTCTTTTATTTTTTCTACATACTATCCAATTATTATTGTTAAATTTTATTTCTGATTTTCTTATAATTTCTTCTATAACTTTTTCTGGATAGTCATTATCCCTAAACTCTTTAATTATCAATTCTATCTGTTTAGTATAATCTTCTTTATTTGAGCAATAATTCCAAGCTTTGTATATTCTTAAATTTATAATACTTATTTTATATTTAACATCTATTTTTGAATGCCAATTATTTATATTACTATCTATAGTAGTTTTTATATATACTGTAATGGTCACACTATATTCCTTTTGATCACAGAGGGTGCCACTAGGTCATTCTGTACTTGGAAAATTTAATTTACTGTGATCAAAAGTTGATGATGATGGATGCCACTGGCTAAAGCCAGGAAGAAGCAAGAGATCTTAACTACAGTTCAGACATTTGAGAATATAAAACAGGACAAACATTAGAAAGTATAATTTAAGAAAGTTTACAGTTTATTAAAATTAATATAAAAAATTCAAGTACAGAGATATATATAATATAAACATACTTTTTATTAAATTCTATCAAGGCATGTACAAGCAAAGTAAAATGTCAAATGCTCTGGCAGACAGGCTAATTTTCTCAAAGTTTCAAAAAAAGAGGAAATACATTTCCTTTGGCTGACGACTCACCTAAATAACTTTGGTTTCCATATTCCAAAAGGTTTTAAAACAAATAAATGAAATATTTTAGCATGACTCAACAAACCCATCACTAGATTATTGTCTAGTGATGTCATAATGTCAACAGAACTATTGCATGGTCAACCACATTGATGATTACCAAGGTTGATTGCAATGCAAGAAAAACAAATATGATATAAAGAATACAACAAAGTGTGATTTATAGAATGAGGTAAAACTTAAATCTCCAATTTAATAATAATAGAAATCTTAGAAAATATGCTGGCATAGGTAATTTTTTTAAAAAAGAAAGACACTCAATTCTCTGATTTAAGGGAAAACAGTAATATATAACTGGTGAATCACCAACCAAACAATTGGACAAAACTAAGCTGCTATTTAATAACCAAAAGTCTCAATAGGAGACAGAGAAGTAATCAGAAAATTATTTACATCTGCCCAAGCATTTGTTGAGAAAGTGAAATAACAGTTATAAATCTAAATAGCTTTAAGAAATAAATTCTTGATGCATACTCTGACATATAATAGAACAAAATTTTAAAATTACAAATATGTAGTATTACCAAAAAAAAAATACAGCACACATCAGTAATAAAATACATATAACAATTATAAGAAAATTTAGATTACAGATTTACAATTAGATTGAATAAAAACTCTGATTCGATTTAGCTCTGGCAAAAATATAAAAGAAATTATCTTGGTGCTGGAAAGTTCAGTGAGTACTCACATTTGGGTCAGGTAATATTGACTGAAGTCTTTAAATGATTTGTTTTTTAAATGATGGCAAGTGTGGAGTATACGGAGGAATCAGTCTTAGGTTAGGCTTTCATGGTTTAATTGGAAAGAACAGCTAGATCAGGATTCTTCTTAGAGTTGGTTTAGCAGGGCATCCTTGAGATAGATTTGAATACACATGATGAAGAGCTTGGCCATCTGGTAAAGTGAACATAATCAAACTAGCATATGTAGGCTATTCTAAGAGTTGGGATGAATATTTCTTCGACATGTAAATGAATAAAGTCTTCTCACAGGGGGTCATGGAAGCAAACAACAATGTATGAAAACTATGCCAAGCCTGCCAATTAAATGATAATCTCCATAAGCTAATACAAAATAACAATTACAAATCAGCTAACAAAAATGAGCTGCTGCTATTCTTCTAAAGTGAATTAATCTTGGTCAATACATCCAGAATAATAACAAGTCTGAAGAATAAGTCCAAAACTTAGGTCTATTTATATATCATTTTATCTCCCACATAATCTTTGCTTTTTTCCATGTTAATTAATTAGACATATTTGCCCAGGGCCAATCCCTATCTCATGCTCATTCTTAATTAATAATTCTGACCAGGGCTTATCTTATTTAAAGAAAAATTAATTAATGCAAAATTAAATCTCTACTCCTCAAGGTAACTTAAAATAGATTATATTTAAGTAACAAGAATGCAATTAACTTTTTTTAATTAAAAAAAAAAACTTTCTAAAAGATAAAACAAAATGTTAGGTTTTTTTTAAAGTTTTTATAAAATTAACTTAAAACATTTTAAATTACAATTTTTAAACAAAAATAAATTATTGAAAAGAAAAAAAATGAATCTGCACATGAATATACCTTTATGAAGTAAAAGAATAAATAATAAATTTTAAAATAACTTTAAATACCATGATGGGACTATTAAAATGGAAAGTATCCGGTTCAATACAGATGGCTCTATCCGGCATACTTCTCTAACAAAATATCTAAATATGATGACTTATTATCATTTTTTTTCTATTGTAAATTTTATATTTTTATCTAACTTATTAATCTCTTCAAGATACATATCTATTTGCCTTTGACTCTTATTAAAAATTAATAAGGAATCATTACCATACCTTTTCATAAAAAATGGATCATTATTATTATTAATCATTAAATCTTCCATATATATATATATATATATATATATATATATATATATATATATATATTACTAAGTACTTCACTTAGAAGAATATTTGTATTTTTGGGAAATAAAGATTGTGGTATGGCAAAAATATATGGAGTACCAAAAAAGAAGTGCCTTTAAGACCAATTATAAATATTGCAAATTCATATTTTGATAGAATATTTAAATGGATATCAAATAATATTTTAAATAAATATATTAATGATAAAATTAGTTTTTATATTAAAAATAATAAAAAGTTAATAAAAGAAATTGAAAATAAAATAAACGAATATAGCAATTATAACTTAATTATGGTTAAAATAGATGTTGTGACAATGTACATGAATATAAATGTGGAAGAAGCAATAGAGATAGAAATAAAAAGATATAAAAACGATGAATATAAAGAAATTAAAATACCAATAAAGAAATTGAAAGAAATAATGAGAATTAGTTGTAAGGAGATTATATGTAAGTTTAATGGAGAATATTATAAACACAACATGGTATTACTAATAGCAGGGGTGTTAAGTGGGGTACTTAGTAATATATATATATAATACATATTTTGCGGGTTCATCCGTGTTAAAAACTTTTAATATTAATATACTGATGTTTTAACTTGGTCACACAAGCCATCCACAGAGCTATAAAAGGTAGAAAGATGGTTGTAGAGGCGCTACAATCACTGATTTGAATAAAATGTTAAAATTCCACCAATAGCAAAAAATGTTAAATTTAGGAATGTTTTTTAAAAAAATCTTTCCAAATAGGAGGAAGTTTGCATGTATCATCTCACTTATTGATACAATCTGGCCTTTTAAGTATCTTAATGGCTTCTCTAATTTTGCATTGGTAGAGATTATCACATCTGGATATGATCCTGGTACTAGAAAAATCAATTTTATGACCTGAATCTGTAGTATGGAGTGAGAGTGCTGATGATGATGATTGTTGTTTAACTGCATTAGCATGCTCATCTCTCCTAACACTGATGTGACGATTACTCATACCTATGTAAGAAGCTTTACAATTTTTACATGAGATTTGATAGACATCATGAGATTCAAGAGGGATTGAATTCTTAGGCTTGGTTATTATATTGCTGATCTTTTGATGAGCAGAAAATGCTGTATCTATATTATAGCATTTTAATATACATCCAATACTGTCTGTAGTTCCTTTTACATATGGAACACAAAAAGATGATAAATCAGCTATTAGGATTTGTGTTCCATATGTAAAAGGAACTACAGACAGTATCGGACATATATTAAAATGCTATAATATAGATACAGCATTTTCTGCTCATCAAAAGCTCAGCAATATAATAACCAAGCCTAAGGATTCAATCCCTCTTGAATCTCATGGTGTCTATCAAATCTCATGTAAAAATTGTAAAGCTTCTTACATAGGTATGAGTAATCATCACATCAGTGTTAGGAGAGATGAGCATGCTAATGCAGTTAAACAACACTCATTATCATCAGCACTCTCACTCCATACTATAGATTCAGGTCATAAAATTGATTTTTCTAGTACCAGGATCATATCCAGATGTGATAATCTCTACCAATGCAAAATTAGAGAAGCCATTGAGATACTTAAAAGGCCAGATTGTATCAATAAGCGAGATGATACATGCAAACTTCCTCCTATTTGGAAAGATTTTTTTAAAAAACATTCCTAAATTTAACATTTTTTGCTATTGGTGGAATTTTAATATTTTATTCAAATCAGTAATTGTAGCGCCTCTACAACCGTCTTTCTACCTTTTATAACTCAGTGGATGGCTTGTGTGACCAAGTCGAAACGTCAGTATATTAATATTAAAAGTTTTTAACATGGATGAACCTGCAAAATATGTATTTTATATATTTAACCCACGCAAATCTTTGTTTTAACAATATATATATATATATATATATATATATATATATATATATATATATATATATATATATATATATATATATATATATATATATATATATATATATATATATATAGAGAGAGAGAGGAGAGAGAGAGAGAGAGAGAGAGAGAGAGAGAGAATATGGAAGATTTAATGATTAATAATAGTAATGGCCTAATTTTTATGAAATGGTTTGTTGATGATTACTTATTGATTTTTAATAATAATCAAGGGCAAATAGATATGTATCTTGAAGAAATTAATAACTTAGATAAAAATATAAAATTTACAATATAAAAAAAGTCATCATATTTAGATATTTTGTTAAAGAAGTCATATAAAAATGGTGAATGCAGGATAGAGACATTTGTATATCAAAAAAACTAATATAGATAGTAATGTAAGTATTTGGATTTTGAATATAGATGATAAATATAAAATAAGTAGTATATATTCAAGAATATATAGAATTTGGAATGACTGCTCAAATGAAGAAGATTATAGTAAACAGGTACAATTGATAATTAAAGAGTTTAGGGATAATGATTATCCAGAAAAAGTTATAGAAAAAAGCATAAGAAAATCAAAAGAAAATTTAACAATAATAATGGGATAGTATGTAGAAAAAATAAAATAGATAAGAATAAATATATAGGTATTAAAACTTATAATAATAGTATTGTAAACAGTATAAATAAAATAATTATTAGAATTAATAAAAAGTTTAATGTAATAAAATTTAAGATAGTAAATAAAAGAAGGAAGAATATACTTAATATATTAGATAATAAATGTGTGAGAAAAGTAGAAAAATGCATAAATGGAGAATTTAAAATTGAATGCAAGCCATATAAAGATAAAAATATAAAAACTAATTATGGAGGAGAAACAAAGAATTCAGTTTATGCAAGATTAATTCAACATAAATATGATAAGAGATCACCTATTTATTTGCATTCATTAGAAACAGGTCATAGGTTTGAGAAAGATAATATAAAAATGATTAATTATACAAATAATAGAAGGGATAGAAAAATTAAAGAAGTATTGTTTAAAAATATAAAACAAAATCTTAATAGAGATTCTGGGGTAAAGACAATAATTTTATAAACAAATATTATTAATAGTAGTTTGAATATGAAAAATGTTAAAAGAATAAAGTTAAAGAAAATGACAATAGAGATAAGCATTAAGCCAATAAAAAACATTTTGAAAATTTTGTCAGTTGGGTTTTTAGAAATAGAATTGTAATGAGGTGAGTAATTTTGTGATGCAAAATGGTAATTTGCAATGTGGAAAAAGTTAATAGTTAATTATAAAATATTTAATAAAAATAAGAAAAGGTTAGAAGTTGATTAAAATTATAAGTAAAAAGACAATATGTATTAAACAGTAGAATAAAAAGTTAAAGTTTTTTAAAAATTAAAATTATAATAAATAATTTTAAAAATAAAATAAAGTGATATAACATAAATGTGGATATAATTAATTAAGAGTAAAGTAATATAATGGAAAATGATTATTTATAATGTCAGGTTAAAATGTATGTTTTATTTGTGTATTTAATTATGTATATGAATGTGTATAAAATGTATTAATTGTATAATTATATATTTAGATATTGTAGCTCTGATGATGACTGCAGGACAATCAATGTTAGAATAAAGTTTTCATATAAAGAACAATATTAATAAAGTGTTAAGGAAGTTGTAAATGGTATGATATTTAAATATTTGTAATAATTTTTACATTATGTTGGTACAATAATTATTAAAGAAGAAATGTTTTTGTGATTACACTAAGATTGTATTCAAATATGTTTTATTTTAAAAAAAAAAAATAAAAATAAAAATCTTAGTAATTGGAAAAATAGTAGCAGTCTGACAAACATTGAAATACAAAACTTTTGTTATATTTGAATAACTACAAATGTAATTTTAAATTGTTGGACAGAATTTCATGACTTGATAATGATGTAACAATAATTTGTTTCACTTTAGAAATGAAGTTTAGTTAACCAAAATTTTGTCTATTATTTCTATGATGTGGCGATAATTATTCAGTAAAAAAAATATTTTTTTCATTAAATATATTACTTTATTATTATTATTATTAATAATAATAATAATAATAATAATAATAATAATAATAATAATAATAATAATAATAATAATAATAATAATAATAATAAATGAAGTACAACTTATTATATAATACATAATAAAGGTTTTATTACTAAAATAAAATGTTGAATTATAATTGAAACTGCCAATGGGGAATGATGCAAATACATTGAAATATGGAAGTGTTAATTACGTGCAAAGGTTAAGTAAAAAATATATTTCCCAACCTCTAAAAAAAAACAAAACATAATTTTATGTTAATTAAAGAATAAATTAATAAAAACATCTAATGTTTTACTTATACAAATTTAAGTCATCACAGTTAGTTATATTAGATTTCATTGCAATATATAAAAGTGTGTGTCTATATTTATATATCTGCATGAAACATTGTGAACAATAGCAACTGATTTAAATTATTTTTTTTATGATTTAAATAAAATTTCTGAAAGCAAAAATTAAAAAAAATGTAAATATAATACTTTCTATATTATTTATTTTTCAAATTATTTTTTAAATTTATATCAAAAATTCAAAATGAAATTTATTAAATATTTTTTGAAAAAAGTCTTTTTATAATTTATTTAATCCACTGAGTCAGTTTTTGATGAATCTTTTTAGTTATATTTTTAATGTATTTTCTTTAATTTTTTTTTTTAATAAATCAAGGTATTAAAAAAATAAATAAAAAAAATTTGATTAATTTTTACTTAATAATTTCCATACTTTATGTAATAAATATTTTTTTTATTTAGTTATTAAAAATAACTAAAAAAGTAATTTAAAAATGATTTATTTAAAAAATAAATATATATATTTAAAAAGCATCAGCAATTGGAAATGAAAAAATTAATGCTAATTTAGGAATTTGTTTATTATTGATTTTTAAAAAAATCATTATTTTTTTCTCTTCAAATTAATTACTTTTATTTTATTTTATGTGTGTACATTAAAGTCTTATTTTATGAGTGGAATATGAAATAATGATAACATGGTCCCAAAATGTGTTATTAGGCAAAAGATGTGATTATTGCTGTAGTAATTTGCTAATTGCTAGTTATTCTCTAAAATTTTGATTAATTATTTAGGTGATAGATGGTAATGATTTAATATGATATATAATCCCTCAACTAATGTATATTTAATTATATAATACAATCTTTAAACTTTAATTCCATTCTTTTTATTTTTCATTCATTTTAATTTTTAAAAGCATTTTTTATTATCCTTTTTTTTAATACGTCATAGCACCGGCAGGGAGGCAAACTCACAACCATCTGCAACCAATTACTTGCTTGCAAGGCAGCTGCAATGATCTCTCAGCTAATAATGCTTGAACCAAAAAGTATAGTAATAAATGATTGGTCAAGGATTTGCCTTGATAATTTCATTTGTGACAAAACATAAACAAAAGAGAACATTTTATATTCTAAAGCCAGGATTAGTAGCAGTTAAACATATTATACATATACCACTTTTTTTATCATAAGCAGTTCAACAATATCATTTTAATTATATTTGCATATAGATTGTTTTTAGATGGCACAACGGATTTACAAAATATCATTTCTGCCATTGTAATTACAGATTCAAAACATTAATTGTATGGTTCATGCTTTGTACTTGTCCATATTTATAAGGGTCAATGAACGTCATATTTCATTTATAAAATAGGTGATCATAACAATCATAAATTGTTCTAAATATTAATAAGACTCAGGTGCAGCTAAGAAAATCAAATCTAGCTGGCTTTATTATTGGATTATCATAAGAATTCATTTTTTTTGTTGTCACAATTTTTCAAATTTTTGATTTAACATTCAAAAGGGGAATCATTATTTCAAATGAATCTTTGGTTGTGAAATTATATCTTGAATTATTGGTAAGTCTTATCAGTAATAGCTTTTTATACATATGCAGTGAAGATAGTGGGTGGAAGAAAATGTAATAAAACAAAAAAACACTGTGAAAAAGTAGAATTAAGTGTACCAGTAATATTTCTCATGATAATATCTATTTCTGCAAACAATGGCACAATATTTATCAGCAGAATATATTAGTGCTAAAGAATGTAGTGTCAGATATATTTCCAAAGAGATTATTCTTAAAAATTATAATCCTCTCCTAAATAGCATGGAGTAAAATTGTGTTTAAGATTATTATTGCAAAATGTTATATTTAAATTACAAGGTTATTCCTTTATTGTTTAGATGGATTAGGAATAAGGTTCCAGTCTTTGAAAAAGATTTTTCTATTTTAGTAAAAGATTTATTTTGTGAATTCAAAGTAATATCATTAGCGTATATGAATTCCTGGCATTTCATTTCTGGAAGATAGCTGATGAATATATTAAATAAGACAAGTGAGAAAATTAATCCATGATAAATTATTCTGTAAAATTTTGTGTATACTATGAGCATTTTGTTAAATAAATTAACAGTTTTTCTGTATTTAAAGATTTTTTAAACTTTTAGAACACTATTTTTCCAAACAGAATCATAAGTTGATGTTAGATCAATAAAAATAGCATCAATTTTAAATTTGATAAAACTTCTTCATAACTGCCTTTTCCTGATTTAAACTCATCTTGTTCTATATGTAGATGATTCTCAATTATTTGCAAAATCCTTATTAATATGATTCCTTTAATAATAATGTGTAATAAGTTTTTGGATCAATGCTGATTTATTTACTTTTAGGACTAATATAATTTTGATCTTAAGTCAAATATTTGAAATACTTTTTGTATAAATAAATAATGACACCAATATTTTTACCAGTCTCATGATGAATTAATAGATATTATAACTTCTACCATTTTTATCATTAATAATTTTTTTTATTGAAGTGCTTATTTTGAAATATTACTTTTAATTAAACTTAAACATTTTAAATAAGTATATGTTGTCATATAAAATTTTAATAACCTATGATTTTTAAAGAATAAACATTTGCATGTTATATATATATATATATATATATATATATATATATATATATATATATATATATATATATATATATATATATATATATATTTGTAACATTTATTTATATACGTTACAAATATATTGGCATTTGGTAAAAGCTAAAAAAGTAAATTTAGATTTTTTTTTGATTAGTATAATTTTTGTTAAAACGTGCAATGAAGGTTAAAATTGTCATTCTTATTTTTTTTTATCTAATTGGAAAGAATAAATGACATACAGATTACTAATCCAGATAAATTAAAAGAATTCCAAAAGTATAAGCTAAAAGAAAAATATTTTAGCTAATTAAAGATGGAAGAATAATGCTAAAAAAAAAGAGAACTTTGTAACTTAAATTTAAGAGAGAGTGTATAAGATTATTATCTTATATGCTGATAAAAAGACAAAAGAGTGCGCAGAAGTTCAAAAAAATGGAGCACGATATAAAAAGGAGATGACAACTTCAATCTGGGTCTTCTCTTTAACTTCTAGTTATGTCTCTGAAAGTTGGAGGTTTCCACGAGCATAACCTGTGGCAAGAAATATACTTCTACACAGGTATGCCCCTTGCTGTACCAAGCTGTCACGCAAGCATGGAAATGGGACTTGTGAAGACCGCTTTTTGCAATAAAAGGGTCACTACAACCGTGCCTTTTCTCCAGCTATAGAACGGAACAATAATGGAAGATGCCGGCAGGAGAGACCAATGGAAATTCTCATGATCTGGGATCCCATAAACCTACATAAACTTACCGGTAAGTTAAGAATAAATTTTCCTGATAGTGACTTAAAAGTTTGCAAACAATTATTTATCTAAGCTTAGACTACCATCCTGATATAGACTTTACTTTCACATTCAAGGGACTTTCTTATAAAGAATTTTATACAAGATCTTGGAACATTATTAAATTGCGTTCATTATTTAATCTAACTGTTTTTGTTAATCGATTCATTATCTGGATTAGCATGTGTGTACTTTCCAGTTTAGTTAATTCGTAATTTAACTTATAAATATTTTAGTTTGTTAGAATAAAGGAGATTATACTTTTATCAACCTTTTCATTGTGCGTTATTAATAGTAGTTATTATTTTTTATTATTAAATCTATTAGTAGTTTAATAAGATTTAAAAATGTAATTTACCTTTGCCAATATGTTTGAATAAGCCCAGGAATAATAATCTTAAAAAATTAATTCTCGTTACGGTAAGATGCAGTACCGTTTAGTTTAAAAGCACTTTTTTTCTGTTTAGTTTACGAGTTACAATATGTTTGACGCAGTCCCAGTGGGTCTAACGACTCTGGCGCCCTCAAGTAGAAATTAAAAACTGGTTCTGCTCACGATTGTACTCGGTAATAGTTCTAGGCCGAAGTTGATCAGGAAAAATAGCTGTGTTGAGAATAGAAATACAACTTTCTTTTTTCTTTTGATACAGCTTGATCAACTCACGCACAGTTTATATTAGCGTGTAAGAGGCCTAGCAAAACGAAAAACGTTACAATATATATATATATATATTCAATTTCATACATACCACTTATGTGTCATCAAGAATCATTATTTAGACAGCCATTTCCTAATCTTAAGAACTCTTTTTCTGAAATTTATTACCGTATTGTTTTTTTTTTCTTTATAGTTGCTTTAGTCTATTGTTTTGTTAATTATTTTTGATATTGTCTTGATATATATCTTTATAAAATTAGTAGTATAATATATTTGTGTATATTCACAGTTTCAAAAAAGGTTTATTACTATAGTTGTTTTTTAAAAAGGATATTAGATTAAATTTAAAAAGGTCCTAAAAAGTTGGCCTCCAATATAAATTTGTCTATTATGATTAAGTGCATTGATTGGTTGATCATAATAGGATCATATCCAGGTATCATAAAAAAGATACTTTTGCAGAAGGTGTACAATGGATGTTCGCCACCCATGTTTGTTTTAGTTATTCATTTTCAAGGGTCTCATCTATTTGTTTATATTTATTTTCTGAAAAATATTTTAACGAACATGTGTTATTTATTAAAATTAAATAATGTTAAGAAAATGAATTATAAATTACTGTTAACTAAGTAGCTTATGAATTCCATTTCATAACATATAATTAATATTTTTTATGTATATGATAGCATATGAATGTAAACACATTATGAATATTATTGTCATTATTTGGTGACATTTTATTATGTTTAATGTAATATTATTTTTGAGCTTTTACTTTACTTGTTTTTTTGTCGAAATGATTAAAATTTAGGATCTTCCAATGACAGAAGAAACAAAACGCACAGGAAACTGTGAGCTAACACATTGATTTTTATTTAGCAGAATTTATATTGCATCCATGGTATTAAGGTGTTAGACCCATTTGTGGCCATGATAAATGTTATTAAAGATTTCTGACATGAAGAAGACACATTTGTAATATTCTTTTGCTATACTTTTATTGACCAACTTTTTCACTTATTAAATTTCATTTAATTATAATCATTTATAGTTTTGTATATATATATATTTTGATTTTTTATAATTATATTTAAAAAATAATATTAAATACAATAGCTTTAGTCAGCCATATTGTTTGCAAGATTTTTTTGGTGCTCCTGTAAATGGATAATTAAAACAAACAAGAATGGCGAATTTCTGTCGTACATCTACAAAAGTACGAAAAAAAAAAAAAAGAGTATGCTGATCAAAATTCATATTTGATTATTTTTAAATATTTAATTTTTTTTTTAGCTATTTATATATAATTTTGCTTTAATTTCTATACTTTTTTATTTGACTAACTTGACATTCGAATACTGTTAAAAATTTTCTTATATATATATCCTGCCTAAAATATTGTTTAATTTCAAATGTAGTTTATATATATTTAAAGCTGAAATTTTGTGCATTATTATAAATAATTTGGCTATGCATTAAAATTTCGAGGGTTCAACCTCAGTTTATTTTTAAAGATTTTTTTTTTTAGTGATTGATGACAGTAAAGATGCCTTTGTTTGTTCTGTGGTGAAGTCTTAATCTCTTTCATAGCTTTTAAAGGATTTATTGATATATTGGGTTTTTGAAGGATTTAAATTTCCCTGGAGAATTTAAGTAGCTAACTTTAAAGGTTGTGTTTATATTTTTGTATCTTTCATTTTTTTTAAATGGATTTGATTTTTAAACTTTGTTTATACGTCTACATACGTGTGTGAACGATAACAAATTTTGAACCTTAAAATGTAAATATATTTTAGAGAAATATTTATTACTTGTATAAATTTTTACTTGCAATTCTTTTTTTATTATAATGCGGAATATGTGATCTATGTGTATTTCAAATAAAACATCTTTTATATCTTAGAAAATCGTTTTTCCGATTTTGTTAATCCTACATATGTTGCTTTAGAATAAAAGTGACTGACTGGAAAGCTAAAGATATCTCATTCTGCTCTCAAGTGAGGGAAAATTTTCTCAATTTGATTTATTAGATGAAATCGCTGTGCTCTATCTAGCAATAGGTCTAGATGTCACGTGATATTTTGAACAGTACATTATATGGCCCAAAAAAAAACAACAAAAAAACAACAGTTTTTATTTATGGAGTTATATAACTGAAAATTATTAGTCACAAAATGTAAATAGAAGATTAATAAAGAATATATGCTTTAAATTTAATTTTACTCTGAATTTTATTAGTGAGATGCATAACAATTAAAACATCTAAAACAAAAACGTATATATGCATTGTTATTTTACAAAGACAGCTATCATTAATGACAAGTGTATTTCTTGGACATACTTTTCTTAATTATTCAATCTATCTTTGAGCAAAGAATTTGACATGAAATCAAATTTCTTATATCATAATAATATAAAAAACTTTATATTTTATCCAGGGAATTTAAATATTAGATTTTATTAAAGATTATAATAGATTTATAAATTGGAATAGTAGATCAAAGTATGTTAAATGATTGGAAAACAATATCAAATCACCACAGTATATTGATAATGCCAAGGATATATCTAGATACCATCATAAAAGTTGAAGCATATTGATCATAATTTTCAAGGTTTTTATTACAATACATTTATAATTAATAGGCATATGTAATTAATACTGAATAATTCTCTTCAAACTTTTTTTCCATTGTTGTATTTTTATTAAATTACAGATAATATTTTATATATATGTTTTTTTTTTCTCTACACAGACTTCCAAATTATTTTTCACAATTTTTTTTATCTGTAAATATATGTCCAATGCTTTATATAATTTTTTCAGTAATTAATCTATTCAACATTTCTTTTGAATAAATTTGTAAGTTATTCATATTTTAAGAAGTATTATTTGGAAAAATATGACTCAAATCATTTTTATAATTTTCATTATGATATTATTTTGTTTTTATGTAAGCAGAGAGTAAATCATGAGATATTGTATGATACTAAAAGCAGATTTCATGCTAAGTTTTTTTTAAAAGATTTTCTCAAAAATAAGACTAAGTAAAGATTATAGTGTAAATGAAATTGTGTTAGTTAAAGAAGTCTTAAATATATGTAACAAGTTATTTATTTATCTAGTACTGTGTTTTTAATTTATAACAGTCATTAGGGAATCACCCCTCTACATATGCATTGTATAGATTTAAACAGTTTAGAAGTATTTTCCTTTATAAACACAAGATAAAATCTTTTGAAAAGATAAGATGAACCCATCTTAACTTTTTTACCTAAGTGTGTGTGTATATATATAGGCAAATCTTAAGCATTTAGAAATAAAAGCATGAAGGGATTACTTAAGATCTTCATAATGCTTAAGATTTGCTTATACATATACATTTAGGTTAAAAATTTAAGATGTATTCATCTTATCTTTTAAAAAGACTATTTTGTGTACTGTTTAAATCTATACAGCACATGTATATAGGGGTGATTTTCTAATGACTGTTACAAACTAAAGAAGTTCTGTAATATTTAAAACTTTCAATTGTGTTCTATTTTTTATTTCCACTTCAGAAAATATTTTCTTAAGTGAACATTCATTGCTGCATAAGTACATTTTAGTAATGCAACAATTTTACTATAATTGAATGATTAAGTTTAAAAACAATAACCAAATATATATGTTATATATATAGCTCACAAATAAAATCTTAACAAGCTTTGCAGAATATTCCCAATATCAGACCGGTTTCTGCTTCTGGCATCCTCAGTGAGGTGCTATGATATTCAAGCATTAGATTAAAAGTACCAGGACAAGCCCAGTACTTTATCTAATGTATAACTATTAAGTCGAAAATCTGAATTTTTCAGACATCCATATATCTTTCGATCCAGCTATCTAACTTAAATAGCCATATGGGATTGAATTAAGTTCAGATACACCATATATTAATAGCTTTAGCAATATAAAATTGCCAAAGCCTTAATAGAAAAAAATTAAATTACAAACAAAAAAAAATCAAGTCAGATGTCACACGACCTAATTTAATAAGCTTGTATTACAAATGTTATATACAGAGCTTGCAAATAAGCTCTTAACAAGCTTTGCAGAATATCCCCAACCCAGATCAATTTCTGGTTCTGGCATCCTCATTTGAGTAATTTCTTATTAAGGAAAAAATATTTTTTGGCTACTTTTTGAAACATTTTTTTTTAAAAGAAGAGCGATTCACTTTTTTTTTTTTTTTTGTGAGGTTTATAAATGTATTTTGTTTTAATTAAGTATTAAAAATAATCTTGTATCAAGATATAAATACATTTTTTTTTAATAACAACAAGCAAAACTTAGAGCTTAACTAAATTAGATAATGGCCAATCATGTAAATCTGTAAACATTGCCTGCTAGTTTCCATTCTATATCATTGTTTATAAAAATAGTGATTGAAGATAAATGTTTCGATTTTATATGATTTTTCAATAAGAATAAAAATAGGCCTATATAGATTATTGAAGTGCAGTGTATCTTTATAAAAAACTAATGAAAAAGTCAATTGGTGGTTAGTAATAATATATTTCATTTTACATTTAACTTTTTTATTATTATTGAATAAAAACTGAATATTTAGCTGGATAGGTAATAAACTGACTATCTGAAAAATACATACTTTGTTTGCTTCAAATTTTTCAGCTACCTGAAAATTTTTTAGGTCACTCAAATACAAATATGCTTGGCCGATATTTTCTTTTCAGTTTGCTTTTTTTAAAAAGTTACTCATTAATATATGGTATGGTAGGTTTTCTGTATTCTGTCTTTTTCCTGAGGCCAGTTTTGCATTAATTTAAACCAGAACTTGGAATTAAAATGTATTGATTTATTAGTTCTAATCAAAAAATCTGATGAGGTTAGAATTCTACAACTAAAAAAAGAAACTACAAAGGATTCAAATTCCACTTACAAGACTGCTGTTTAGTAAAGAGCAGTTGCAAAAATTAATTGTATATTTCCTTTCAATTGTTGTTAGGTTGAGCAAAAAAAAAATGTATGTCTGCCATAGTTCACTTAAATATTGATGATTATTTTACAAAATATTTGCACAATAATTATTAAAGAAAAGTTATTTTAATAATTCCACTTAGTGTTTTTTTTTTTTTGATTATGTCTGTTTTTAAAATTATGAGATAGGTAATTTGTAGCAATGGTAAAGCAGGAACTATGATCCATAATGCTGTCCTGAACACTCTAATAAAGAACTCTTGTAATGTTTTAATAATTATAAATTCAATTTTAAATTTAAAACAGAATTTTATAAATTTATAATGATTTAGCATTATTTCATTTGCATTTTACAAATGAAGATCAATCAACAAATATTTCATCAATTAATTTGTTCCACCAGTGTTGTAGTAACCAGTCAATAAGAATAAAGTTTTTGTTCTTGTTATTTCACTTTATTAATATTTTTTCTATATTTGCAAAGTTCAAATAAGATTTTTTTCAATGTTTTTATTTGTAAACTTATATTTTTAATAAATCAAGCATAATTTACTGAATTCTAATATAAAATACTAAAATCAAATGATAAATATTGACAAAAATTACCATCAGACAGAAGAAGTGAGATGTCAACTCATTGAAACATTAAAAAAAGTCCAATATATTTAAGCTATATATATATATATATATATATATATATATATATATATATATATATATATATATATATATATATATATATATATATATATATATATATATATATATATATATAAAAATTAAATTCTGTTATAGGGAAAATAAAAATTTATATTATTAAATTTACTAAATGTGTATGTGTGTGTTAAAAAGGGTTAGAAATGATTAATTGAGATTAGATAAATAATTAGTAATGTTTAAATGCATAACATATTCTAGAAAATTCTGGTAAAAATTAATTAAATTTTAAGCTACTTAAAATTCCCTAGCATTAGATTTTAATAAAATTTGGAAAAGTTAGTTAATTACAGAGTGCTGATAGTTTTCTTATTAAAACTAATTAACAAAGAATAGAATAATTCTCTGGGTATTGTCTATTTAAAGGATGATGTTTATAATGATTGGTCTCGTGGTAAAAATGTGTTAATTGATTAATTACTATAAAAATGCAAGTAAACAAAAAGTATTTGGAATTTGAAAAAAATTCCTAATTAATAAAAAAGTACAGGATTAAATTATAATTAAGGTAATCAAAATTATTATAAGCAAAAATATTTTTAATTAAAACTAATGTGGAGACCTTTTGTTCAAAAATTCTTCAAACTGGTTTTTAATGACAGAATTCTTCGACAGTATCAACAAGATCTCCCTCTAAAGTTATTTTTAAGAAGTTCATTAATTATTTGGCTACTAGAAGCCACATATTATGCTGATCTATGAGTAGAATCTTTAGTTCACTTCCCTTCTGCAATCTCAGGGGAGTGCATTTTGGAATCCTAATGGAATTGGTGAACATGTGCCAAGGTTCCTGCCATCCTAAATGAATGCAGCCTGCTAATCTGCCATGCTTTCATTGAAAGAAATAAGCTGCCTAGTCAATTATTCCACCCTCAGTCAGTCTTGCTATTCTGAAAAATCAGACTGTCTCCAGAATTAAGTATTAATATCTGAAAACAATGCCATCTAGTGTCAAATGAAGATGAATTGCATGATGAAAGCTACATATCATCATCTTGCCATGCTTTTAAAATCCTTAGCAAAGGGAATTGTTGGCATATTGAACTCTCACCACAAGATCTCTGCAATCATTTACCAGTGAAACAATTCATATATGTTTGATGTTACCCTTTTACTTTTATTATGTAATTTTTTTTGTGAGTATTGAAATTTTCCTCAATATTATGTTTTACTTTAATATTATACATATATATTAAACTAACTTGTATTTGTTAAGAGTGATATATATGTGCTGGAATTAATATTCAAACAATCAGATGACAAAGAGCTCTTTTATAAAAATATTTTCATTTCTTAAATTCTTAGAATCATTTTGCTAAAAGAAAGCTAATTAATCAAATGTGCATAAATATTTTAATCCCTCTTTCTCACCTGGTTCAAATATTTTTTTTTTTAAAAATAATCAGTCATGCATTTCAATTAAAACTTTACTTTTGCAATTATCAAGATTAGAAAACCAGATTTTTTTAAAACAAATATAAAAATAAATTAAATTTGTTTTAAAAACAATGTTAAAAATGATGTTAATTTATATATTTTTGAAAGGACAAATATATATATGTCATTTAATTTTCTTAGCATCATAAATGTTTTATAATAACTGTATATCCAAATCACAGATCTCTCAAGCTATCATATAATGTATTTCTTACTACATGTGAGTACAATTTCTAGGATGTACCCTCATTTAAGCAGGAATTATTAATCTTTATTGTTATTTAGTATTTGTATTGGACGAAGCATTTAGGCCTTAATTTAGCCAAATAAAATAATACATGACTGTTTGTTCAAATCTATAATATAGCTACTCATAGTTGTTTCCTTGTAGTAATCATTTAAATTCCAGGCTTTTATAATGAAGAATGACTTATTTTTTATTCCTTTAGTTAAATTGCATTTCTGGGTTATTTATGTAGATACCCTTTTAATTTATATATTTGTTTTGCAAGCAGATGATCATTCCTGTTTTGTGGAAATGGATTGGCCAAGGGTTCTCTTGATATGATCATGCCAAAGTGAATGTATCTCACATTTACATACTTGGATAATCTTCAGTGTTATCCTTAATATTATTATCTGTGCAGATGAATTTCTTGCTTGATAGTAATAAGTTTGTTATTGGTTGTAGGAGCAGACATTCATTCCTGCTTCATATGACTCTCTGATTCATTGAAATTTTTGAACGTGGTCTCACCAAGGTCAGCATACATAATCTCTGTTTCATCATCAGACATAATTCCATTTATGCATAACCTAGCATCACATTTAATATTTTTTAATGTATTTTTAAAGCCTGATCTTGTAAGAGTGCAGCCAGTCATAATTCTAAGTCCATTGTGGTTATTTATTAATGATTGTGATTTTTATATAGTTAAATAAATAGTCATAGCTTCATTCTGGTTGATTCTCCATTAAAGTAACCATTATAGGATTCCACACTGGAATTATTAAGAAATATAAACCTATAGTCCTTCTATTGCATGTAAATTGGTGATAATTAAGCTGTTTATTCACTAATTATTTTTTAATTTGTAGAAACAAAATATAATCTTACATTTAAATCTAGACATATGAGCTTTTATTTCACTTTTTTTTTATTGTTACTAATAAATTTTTCTGCATCTAACCTCTCACATTTATGTCTTGTTTATCACAATTAGTATTGTTTTAGTTTTAAGAGTCTCTTGTATCCCCCTGACTTCAGCAGGATATAAGAAAGATGGTGTACATGCTAAAATCAGATGCAATAGGCATGTGAAAATTGTCCTAGGATCATAGGTAATAAGATTTGACTTTGTATTGTTTGTGGTAATGTTTATATCAGTATTACAAACAGGCATGTGAGTTAATGATCATTGTTTGGTTCTTAAGATTAGTTTTGCTGACAATATGTATCTGACCATTACAATATATATATATATTAGTATAAAATATAATAAGATACATAAATGGTATATCTCATAATAACAATCGAACGGTTACAATATATATATATATATATATCAATTTCTATATCTATTTATATAAATGAGATATTTATTTTATATAGTGCTATGTTTTTATAAAATGTAATAGCAATAATAAGCCATTAAGCTAATACACATGAACTTTGTGGATTTTTAACTATAAATGAATACTCTCACTTCCATACACAAGAGTCTTTGTGAAAAGATAGAATGAATTCATCTATTCTTTCAGACCAAATATTTATGTATGGGGAATAAGAGTGTGAAGATGTTAAGCAATCACTTTAAATTACTTTTACTATGCCTGAATAAATGACACTTGTAAATTTTTTTTAGAATTTATGATGTCATTCTTTGTTGAAATTAAACATATGTAAATGAGATATTTGTTTTATATGGCATTATGTTTTTATAAACTGTAATAGTAATAATCAGCCATTAAGCTAATGCACATGCACTTTGTGGACTTTTAACTATACATGAATCACTACCACACAAGATAAAATCTTTGTGAAAAGATAGAATGAATCCATCTAACCTTTCAACCCAAACATTTATGTATGGTCAAGTTTTAAGCATTTGGGAATGAGAGTGTGAAGATGTTAAATGATCACTTTAAATTACTATTACTATACCTGAATGAATGAGACTTGTGAAATTTTATAGAATTTACAATACATCATTTTTAGTTGAAATTAATGTACATTATCTTAATGGCTGATTATTACTATTACAATTTACAAAAACATAGCACTATATAAAATAAATATCCCATTTACATATGTTTAATTTCAACTAAGAATGATGTATCATAAATTCTAGAAAATTTCACAAGTGCTATTCGTTCAGGCATAGTAAAAATAATTTAAAGTGATTGCTTAACATCTTCATGCTCTCATTCCCAAATGCTTAAGATTTGCCCATACATAAACATTTGGGTTGAAAGAATAGATGGATTCATTCTATCTTTTTACAAAGACTATATCTTGTGTGTGGAAGTGAGAGTGTTCATTTATAGTTAAAAATCCACAAAGCACATGTGCATTAGCTTAATGACTGATTATTACTATATCTATTTATGTTTTATACATATATTTCAAAAAGTAAGTAAACAGTCTTTGCAAAAACTTTAATTGGAAAATTAAAAGATGAGGAGTTATTTTTAGTTTAAAAATTTAACTTATTTTTTTATATGTAGTCACATTTTCAAAAGTTTCTTTCATTACACCTTTTTATTATTTTTCAAATAGAAACAAGATTAGTGTTTTCCTGAAGGTTTGTGATGATGGTGTTTGAGTTGTATTTTTTATTGGCCTATTTCCATCATATAGCTGGCAGAGTGTTACCTTAAAATTCAATACTCAAGAATCTAACAGTCCAGGTTCAAATCTTATGCTAGTACTGTCACTGGCCAGGAAAGCAACACCTGAAGAAGAGGGAGAATAATACCTCTCGAAACGTATTGAATGTATTTGGAATATTTAAATAAAGTTAAATTTTTCTAAAGGCATTCAGTACTCATATTAGATGATGGAAATAGTACAGTATAAAAATACAACCAGAAACAAGATTAGTTTGTAAATTTTTAAGTCTTTAAGTATTTAATCAACTAATCTGTATAGTTCACTGGTGATTTTTTAAACGTATTATCTATGTCCTTTTTAATGTATATTACATCAATATTATTATTGATTTTCTAGCTATGTTTAATAATTACAAACAGTTCCATGGTATTTATTAATCTTATTAACTGAATTCTTTTGTTTCATAAACTAATTATCTAATGCAAATTGTAAAAAGTGATAACAATATTTACATTTCATTTTTTTATAATCATAATTAAAATTTGGTTTGACTTTTTAAAAAAGTCTGTCCACTCAACTTTTGATTTTTAATAATTTAAATTAAAAAATTACATTACCTTGCCAAATGCATTTTCTAAATACATAAAACAAATGTTAATCTTTCACTCTTTCAAAAAAAAAAAAAACCACAACAGAAATATTCACTTGGATATACCTTTACCTTTTGTGAAAAACTAATCAAACTTCTCATAAATTTTTATTGTTTTCCATATATAATTTTCAGAAGAATCAATGTCTGTGTTATCAGAGAAGATACATTTTATGCATATTCAATTTTTTGTCTTCTATTTAATGTAATAACAACAATGCCTAAAACCATTTCATGTTTTGTAATGATTATTTAACTCATATTACTATTCGTAAAATTTGAACTTTGTTTTCATACTTTCTTTTATAAAAATAAATACTTGTTATTAAATCTTAGATTGAGATTTTGAAGCGGAATTAACTCATACAGACTGCATTTGAGAAAATTTTTCCAATCAATAAATTATTTTTGAATGTTACTATTTAGAAACAAAAAAAGAAAAACTAACTTGAATCCTACTAAGGTTTGATTTCATTGATTCTATTTAATTTTTCCAAAATTGATTTTCTTAATATTAATTTCAAAATCTATAATGAGATCATTTTATTATTCAATAGTTTTGCATTTTAAAAATTGGATTTTTATTAATTTAATTTCTAAAGTATTGATTTTTATTTCACATTTTTATTTATTTAAATTTTTATTCTATATTTTGGAAGTATTTTGAATTAAATTTTAATATTATATTACTATTATCAATTAAATTCTTTTTTTTAATATACATTAAAGGATTATTTTTTTCCTTTCCCTTTTTAATCTTACTTCATTTTTTCTTTGCTCTTGATCAATTTTCTTTTTGTTTTTTTAAAACTTCTCTTCAGCCACTTAGATTAGTATAGGGACTTGTTATTATGAGCCTGTGCCATTGGACATCTTTCACTAATTATGACAATTCTGCCTCAATTTTTTCCCAATAATTTTTGTTTTTTTATTATCTTTATTGTTGTTCTTCAATTGGGATGCTCATACTCTTTACTATCTGTCTATCCTTGTATAATAATCAAATAAAATGATTTTAGCATGAGAAAACAAGTGATAACATACATTTCAAAATTACATTAATTTTTTGCAAATTATCTAAGCATTGGATTAGAAAGATTCAAATTTATGAGGAATTAACATTTTTAACTGCAATTTTTAATCAGTTCTTCGTTAATCAAATATAATCTGCCTACTGTGGTGCAATGATAGAGAGACAAACTCTGGAACATATTACACCCTTTCCCTGTCACTACTGATATTCAAATTTCTTAAGAACTGCTGAACAACAAATTCAGCAAATATGAGTTTAATCAGAACACACACAGAGCAAGAAAAAAGAGGACCTCTTTGAAATGTGTATATTGAAAAAGTTCAAAATCAATATTTTTTTTAGAATAAATTCTTTATGCTATTTTGGTAATTCTAAGTTTATATGATATATTCTTTAATATACATTATGAATATGCCAAATAGTTATTGCATTAAATAATATGTGAACAATTTTTATAGCTTTAATAAGCTTGACAAGATTTTCATATGAATAGAAAATCTTGAAGAATTTTATATGCTCAACTTAAAGTTCATTTGTACTCAGAATGTTTAATCTTTTCCTGAAAAATATTTTTAATACTCTTTTCTGGTTTATTCCATTAAGAAAACAATCAATTGGATTATTGCTTAGGATTTCATAAAATGTTTGAGCACAAAGCAGACCTGCAATCCATGGATCTTGATTAATTGTCCCTAACTCACTAAAAAATAATTACAAAGTTTATTCTGCTTTCTATTCAGCCATGCACTAACTGCACACAATTGTTATAGCCAATTTTACACAAAAATATACAATAATTAAAATTCTATTCAATTAAATTATTTTTTTAATTAATTGCTTTAACAAAAAATAAAACACAGAATTTTACAAGACTAATGGGGATGGAATCATTAACAATTTACATACATACTCAAAAGATTATATTTTTGCAGCATAATAATTAATCACATTTTTTTTTCGGGCAGCCAGCTCATAACTAATCTAATCTCTAATAAACAAAGAACATCTTTCTCAAATCACAGTCCTTGCTTTGCATTGGGGCATTGAAAAGTTTTATATTTTAAAGATAAAACTGCGTGTAATTATGATGACTAAGAAAAAAACTAATTATTTTTAAATGTAGTTTTTAAACTATTTAAATTATAAGTTGAGAGAATTAAAATTGCAGAATGTATTATGAATGAGAGTATTTAAGCATCTTCTATTATCTCATTATTTAATTAACATATAAAATGTTAGAATAATAGTTAACTTCGGAATTGTGAACTATGACAATACACAGTTTATTGGGCAAGTTTTAAGAGAATATCTTTCATATCATTAAACACAAGTCAGAATAAACTTGAATCTTAATGATAGTAATTAGATTTCACCTTCTTTATTTCAAAGTGTTAAAATTTAAATACATATAACTATTAAATGTGATATTCTTTATAGTTAACAAGCACATATTTAATTCTTTTTTGAATAGAGAGAAATTATTATTATTTTTATTTTTTTGCAAATTGTAACATTAGTGTACATATATCTGTAAAGAATATATAATTGCGTATGTAAATATTTACTAATTGTATTTCAATATTTTGTTTTGAAATAAAGCAAATGAAATCTGTTTAATGCAAGTAAGATTCAAACCTATTTTGATTTGCAATTAATGATGTTAGGGTTTGGCACAGCTTATAAAGAGAATGTCCCTGAAACTAATCCAATGAGTTTTGTGTTGTCATAATTTACAATTTAGAATTTTGCTGTTCTATAGTAAATATTGAGCTAATACATGATACCCACATTTTCATTCATAATAATATATGATAAAGCTTTGTGATGTATTAATTATATAACTGACTAAAATATAATATGTACAAATTTATCCAAAAATAAAAAAACACATTAAAAAATATTAATATGTCCAGAATTCAAGAAATGGGAAAGTTCCATTATAAATAATTTTACTACTTAGCACTGCTTTCAACCAGACTGCTCATATTCATAGCAGAAAGGCAGGTATGTTGGTGTATGAATATGTAGGTTAATTAATATGTAAGTGTGTAAATTTACATATATCATTTGCATGATAATGCAATACATGAATTTTTTTTTATTACATAAACTATGCCTCTGTATTTTCTCTTAGGATCATTAAGCTCAGTCCAAGCAACTGTAATGTGATGTGGATCGCAATTATGACCTGACTTAATCTCGTGCTCTAAAATAGTTCAATTTTGCAATAATAAAATAATGAGTAATTGTTTAAGTGTTTTTGTGTTAAATAAAGGACAATTATAATTTTCTTTTTTATATTAAATGCTTTAGATGTTTGTACAATTCATTATATTTGGAATTTCATATACATAAAAATAATAAATTTATAAAATGCATCCTATGAAAATTGTATATCACTATTATTGTTATATTGCTTCTAAAACAATATTACAGAATCTTTTCATGTCAAAAGCTTTATTTTATATTTAATCTTGTACTTCAGTATGAATTCACTATACTCTGGTTCCTCATGGCATTTTCCACCACTCTGAGCATATTTCTTTAATGCCAATTAAATCAGAAAGAAACATGAGATTTCATCCATACCGAATTATAATTAATTTATCAAATACATTTAATATTTATTATAAATAAATCAAATAAATATTTTTATTAAGAAATAAACCATTTAACATATTTATTAACAAGGAAACCAAACAATATATTTCAATAATACCACATTAAAACTGACAAATGAGTTGGGTAATTATGATATACTCAAACAAACTACAAAACCCAAATATCGAAATTTTCTACTTGATTGTGAAAGTAAAATCTTGCTATGATGATTTTGCATCTAGTATTTAAAGTTTCATTGTCATAAATAAGCTTATTATATATTATGATGGTATTTCTTATTATCTTCTTAATTTTTATAATACTCTTATTATCATATAGACATGAATATACATGATATTATCGAGTTCATTAATCACTTCACTTACATGTATGCATGAGGTTGGAAACTATGTATTATGTGAAAGAATATTAACTTTAGTATTGTATTAGTAACCTGAAGGGAATAGCTCCAAAAAGATGGACATGAATGAACCTAAAAATGGGTTATATTTTCCAATCATCTCCACAAAATCAACACTAGTGATTCAAAATATGCTTTACCTTTCAGAATCAATTTGTTTTTAATAAAAAGGCAATGCATGCATCTGCAGCATTTATTAGGTTACCATCTATTTATTTGTGGAAAGGAAAAAAAAGGCTGAATAGACCAATTTCATTTTTTATACTTTCACAATTCCCAGTAACATTTGGGATTTATTCAGTAGTTAAGCATTCTCTCTAATTTAATCCTTTTTTTTTTTTTTATAAACATGGAACTGATAAGTGCTAGTGTGAACATTTAAAATGAAAACTATGATGTAAAATGTTACCCACAAATTACATTTTATAAACTAATAATTTATTTATAAGATACAACCCCCTCTCCCCACACACAAACACAAAGTAGAAATAGTTATTTTAGAATAAATTCATACAATGAACAACTTATAAAAAATAACTAAATAAAAGTAACTTAATTACTAATATAAAAGAAATAAATTAAAATACAGTAAATGGATTATACTCAGTTATTAAAAACAGTCTTACCATGATAAATATATTTACAACTTCCATTACAGATCACTATGGGATTAAATCCTATGGTGTCTTATTTTTTCAATTTATTCAAGTATTCAGTTTCCAACAATAAACACAGGGTACATATTCTTCAAAGGCATAGGTGTGTAATTTATTTATGTTATGTCATTTAAGTGTCAAGCTTCAGATAATTTTCAGGAGATAATTACATAATTATGGTGGGCTGGTACATGAGCAATGCATTTTCTGTGGCTATATCAACAAATAATAATTCATAAATTAAGAATTTCTGGTAATGATTTATACTTAACAGTTGAAATAAAGAAAAAAATAAAACAAAGCAAAAAGTTTTTCTTGAATTTAATATTATGACCCTGTGGACTCCTGCCCTTTTCAATAATTAGAGATAGACTGCTTTTTTAAATCCTTAAGTCCAGTGTTAATTAATGTGGGCTCTGCTTTTAATCTTTTTAAGAATTCTTCCACATTTTTCTTTTTAACATTTCTGCTTTTAATTAAAAGTACATAATAGATTACTGATTTTTTTTATTATCTTTTAATTACTATTACATATTAAATTTATAATTTTTTTTATTTGATTATCTATAACTATAATAAATTAATTTTTTTTTTTAATAAAATAGTTAAATATATTTTAATCTCTTTTGTTTTTATTAAAACACTATTATCCCAATAAAATTCTTTTATTAGCATCTATTTTAATAAACATTTATAAATTTTAGTTACCTTTATTTATTTATTTGATCCAAGTAAGATACTTTTACATATTTCACCTATTTCCAGAAAAAATACTATGGAATCATTGCATTTCCCTTTAATCAGTTTTTATTAGTAAATATAAAACAATTTTGAATAATCCATTGCAGGTTATTATATCATCTATGTACTGTGGAATGACCATTCAATTTTAAGCTTCTATTTTCACCACTGCATTATCAATAACAATATAACTCAGTAATCTATATCTTAAACAATTCAAAACAAAACAACACTCTCCATATAGTAGTGCCATCTTGTGCTAACAAGAGCAATCAATGGATGCCAGAAGGCTTGTGCATAAAATCCCTATCTAATGCCTACTCATCCAATATCCCCAGACTAGTTTCTGGCTTGTGGCCTTCATCAGTGAGGAGCCTTGGATCTGAGAGCACTGCACCTAGATCTTAGGATCTAATGCAACCCTCCAGCACCCACCTTTTAACTCTATTTAACTACAAAACTATGAGAATGAAATTGAAAACACTATCAATATTTTCAATCCAAGCTCAATAGCTTATATAGTCATATGGGTCTGAACTCAATTCAGCACCCATACATTTTGGTGTCTTTGGCTCTTTAACAACCATAGCCACCATTATCCTATTAGGCAGGATTGGTGTTAAACCACTAAACATCACATGATCACTATCTCATACTAGCACAATAATTGTTATTAAACAATTCAAAACAAAACAACACTCTCCATATAGTAGTGCCATCTTGTGCTAACAAGAGCAATCAATGGATGCCAGAAGGCTTGTGCATAAAATCCCTATCTAATGCCTACTCATCCAATATCCCCAGACTAGTTTCTGGCTTGTGGCCTTCATCAGTGAGGAGCCTTGGATCTGAGAGCACTGCACCTAGATCTTAGGATCTAATGCAACCCTCCAGCACCCACCTTTTAACTCTATTTAACTACAAAACTATGAGAATGAAATTGAAAACACTATCAATATTTTCAATCCAAGCTCAATAGCTTATATAGTCATATGGGTCTGAACTCAATTCAGCTCCCATACATTTTGGTGTCTTTGGCTCTTTAACAACCATAGCCACCATTATCCTATTAGGCAGGATTGGTGTTAAACCACTAAACATCACATGATCACTATCTCATACTAGCACAATAATTGTTATTAAACAATTCAAAACAAAACAACACTCTCCATATAGTAGTGCCATCTTGTGCTAACAAGAGCAATCAATGGATGCCAGAAGGCTTGTGCATAAAATCCCTATCTAATGCCTACTCATCCAATATCCCCAGACTAGTTTCTGGCTTGTGGCCTTCATCAGTGAGGAGCCTTGGATCTGAGAGCACTGCACCTAGATCTTAGGATCTAATGCAACCCTCCAGCACCCACCTTTTAACTCTATTTAACTACAAAACTATGAGAATGAAATTGAAAACACTATCAATATTTTCAATCCAAGCTCAATAGCTTATATAGTCATATTTTTGGACGCCCTCCGTGGTGCTCGATGGAAGAAATCTCCCACACCCTGCAGAGTGAACGGAAGGAAACAGTTAAATGATAAAAATATTCAATTTTTTTTTGTGTCGAGTCATAATATTGATATGTATTTGGCGTATTAAAATGCGCAAGTTAAATTATAGTAGTAAAACAAGTAATATAAATTTTTTTTCCCTTACACAAAGGTTCAGTATATAATCCTCCCAAATATTGTTAAGTCAGAGTGAAGATTTTTTTTTTGAAAAGAGAGCAGAAGCAATTCGTGAGTGTAATTAATTAAAATAAATGAGTTATTCCATAATGTTTTTGTGAGTTCATTCTTGTCGTTTAAATCATATGAAAAAAATAAAGAAGTAGAATTAAGTCCAGTTCTGAAAATTAAAAATGTGAACGCATATATATATATTTTCGTTTGTTGTGAAAAATATTTTTTGTGAAAAAAGAACAAAGAAGTAGGATCATTCTTGAGTTTTAAAAATAAAAACGTGTGTGCATATATATGTTGTAATATAAACAAAAAAAAACCTTACCGGAGTCAGTATTAAATTTTTTTTCTGCCTATATAAAACAGTAAATCTTAAATCAAAAAATTATTAGGTCATATAAAAGTATATATTTGGGGATCAGTAGATTAAATTATCTATTGGTCACATGTTGCTGGCTGGCGCCTATCAAATAAATTTGTCAGCAAACATGTTTGTCCATACAGCAGTGGCGAGTGTTGTTTTAAAAGAGAGTAGGGTGGCATATATAAAAAGAGAGAATTACTGACAGAAATACAAAAAAAATACTATGTTATGTACCCATTATGAATATGTATGTATTATAGGACTGAGGAGAACAGTGCGAACTGGGTGAAAGAAAGTTTTTTTTTCCCTGTATATTTTTAGTAATGATTTTAGACATGTCATATGATATTCCTAAATAAAGTGCTCTTCCGTAGATAACAAAAAACCAGACTGAACGTAGGCGAAGGAAGAAAGAGAGAAAGGAAGTAAGCCACACAAACAGTATCAGCAGCGGAGGAGGATTTGGCACAAGGAGCAGGGATCAGTAACCTTTTATGATATATACAAATCAAAGCGTTGTATGAATCAAAGTCTTATGCTAAAAACATTTCTAAGGAAAAACGAAGCAGAAATGGCAGAAATAGAAGGAAACAAACAGAGGGAGCACGATCGCGATGCGAAGTTTAACGCGATCCTCAGAGAGGGGAGAGAGGACAGAAAGATCATGATGGCCATGTTGGCGCGTATGGTACAGATTGAAGAATGGTATATGGGGTCGGACGTTAAAACAGTTAGGGAAGGTAAAGAAATTATTAGTGCGAGGAGTGGAGCAGAGGACACAGAACCTCAACCAACTAAAATAAGGTTGGAACCTCATGAGATTAGATTAGTGAATACAAATGCCAACTCTACTCAACAAAAATGTAAAGAATTAGATTTGACAGAGATTACTCATAGTCAAAGTTTTACTCTAGCAGATTTAGCCAAGAATGAAGAGAGTGTTGAGGAAATGGTGGTTTCAAATTTACTGCAAGCCAGCCCATCTCAAAGTGATGACACCAGTTTAGTACCTTCTAATGGAGTGGCTGTATCGATATTGAAAGATATCAATAGAACAAAAGATACTGTTTTGAATAAATCTTCTGAAATCATAATTAATAATTCTGAGTTATCTTTTCATAATAATGATAAAGATGTTCTGTGGAAAAGTGATGATGAAAGATTAATGAAGTCATCAAAGTTAAAGTTTAAAAATGATGCTGAATGGCCTCCTGATCTGAAAAGGAAGAAAGTGGACAGATCTTTAGTTGTGTACAATGCTGCACATTTTAATAAAACCCATACTTATTTGTTTATGAAATATGATCAGAACAAAATTGATGAGGAGCTGAACTCATTAAACAGAAATAATAAACTTTGTTTTAAAGCATGGACATATGTTGAAAAAAATAGTTTCATAAAAAATGGAGAAAAACTTCTTAACTCCCAAAGTGAAAATGTTATAATGGATGCCATTAGATCACAGAAAGTTAGACAAATTCTTTTAAAGCAAGATACTTTTAATAATGAACAATATAATAATATACCAAAGCACAATATGGTGACCGCTTTTGCTATTTTACTAAGAGATCTAAAAAGACATACCTATAACCCTTATATACCTCCCGACCCAGGGAGAAGGTAGAGATATACAAAATGATAACCCGGGAAATGACCACTATGACATGCACATGATGATGAGAAAAGGAATTACGGCAATATACTCACCTTTATAAATGTTAAGTTCAAACCCTCACCCAGACTGTTCTCCAAGGTCAAATCAATAAAAAAAAATCAATTATGTAAAAAAATGAATGAAAAAAATGTAACCAGAAATTATGTATAATCATTTTTTTTTGTTGTTTTTTTTTATAAAGTGACAAGAAATGAAACAGACAGATCGGAGAACCGATCTTCGTTTCAGGTGTTTTTATGTACGGTAATTCAAACCACTGTTCGCCCGCAGTGAGATTTTGTCTATTTTAATTTATAATAAAAATTAGTTATATATTCTATAGTTTATAAATAAATATGTAAAGTTTCCGTATATAAATGTCGCAAACCATGAAATAATATTTGTGTGTGCGTGGTTTGCGAATTTATATCATTTAATTTAAAGTTTCAGTGCGGGCGTATTTGTTTTAAATTTTAGTTTTAAAATTGTATAAAGTCGTTTAAAAATACTGATCAAAAATCACATTCCGTTGATCAGTGTTTTTAATTAAAATCTAATTGCACAAATGTTCAGAGCAATTAAGTTGTATTCAAAATTAGTAAGGAATTTTGATATGTAATTACTGTATCGATTTAAAAATAGGATATTAAATTAAAAGATTGCTAAAAACAGATAATTGATTGTTGGTCAAGCTGCATCGCTAGAGGCTAGAGAAAGTAGGCGGAGCCTAAAACAAAAACAAGTCGGAAAGGTCAGCAGTGGCAAATTCTAGAAAAAACTTAGATTCTAACTTTGGTCGTGTTTGAGAGAGGTAGTCTCGAGACAACACAGCAGTTGAGTATAATTCAAACATTTTTATTAAGAAGTTTACCAGTGAATCGCAATGTTGATGGGCTAAGTGCCAGGAGCTGGTCCTTGCCCGCCAATATGGATCTTCGTGCCGCTGTTTGATCATGTTTCATATACTTCAGAATTTCCAACTTCCAATCTCAAAATTTACTATGCCTTACAAATAACTTTCAAAAATGCGCGCCTACGTTCATTACAAGCCAAGCTGGATGAAGAAAAAGAGAACTTTGTTACACGAACTTTAATTTTCTTCCGTGCTTAATGTTATCAATCAAGTGAATCATATGTAAGTTTTTATATCATTTATAATGCTATTATTTAACCTGTCAGTAAATTTTCTTTTCTTTTTTAATCCTCTGCTCTAGTCTTTAGAAATCATTTATAAAATTGTAATTAATAGTAATAATATTTCAACTGAATGCATTTATATTTTCTTATGTTGCTTATTTCATGAACAAACATTGCCAATAGTAATATTTCCAACTCTGTGTAAACTAGTGTGTAATAATGATCAATTTAATTTTAAAAGTAATTTCATTTTCTGAATTAAATATTCTTTCACATTCCGAGTTTTGTAAATGATAAATCACTTTAGTACTCTATTTTAAGTTGGTATAAAATTACAATCGAAGTTCAATATTAAATATATATATAATAGTTTCAAAGTGTTATAGTAATATCATGTCTGATCTGAGAAATAACTCCCTGTGTAATCTGATACTGTCGATACCGCCTGTCAACTCGAGGGGTTAGAGTTTCAGAGTAAATTTAATTAGTAATCGTTTTCACCGTCAGTTTAAGTCCGCTATGTTTTATTGGGGTAAGGATCTCAGCCTGTGGCGTAGAAACGGACAAATAGTTTCCAGGTTTTATATAATTTCTTTTAAAAAAATCCGCTTCAAGTATTCGTCCTTCGTCTGTGGCAATGCCGTCCCTTCGCTGAAGTTAGCGTCTCACCATTATACCATTGGGGAATGAAAGCAGTCTTTCTTTCCCGGTAATCTCTTGGATCACCGGGGTTCGAAGTGATCCCGGCTGGTTGTCGTGTCTCGGAGCTACTTGGGGGCATTAAGCCTTGTCAAAGTACAAGCCGCCCGGTATTCCGTTAATGCACCGCAATTGATTACTGTAGGGCTTTTGAATATAGGCAACCACCAGTTCATCTATTTTCCACGTCGTATTTATATAAAACCACCAGTTCATCTATTTTCCACGTCGTATTTATATAAAACCACCAGTTCATCTATTTTCCACGTCGTATTTGTATAAAACCACCAGTTCATATATTTTCCACGTCGTATTCATATAAAACCACCAGTTCATATATTTTCCACGTCGTATTTATATAAAACCACCAGTTCATATATTTTCCACGTCGTATTTATATAAAACCACCAGCACATCTATCTTATGTCGTATTTATATAAAACCACCTCCACTGTTCGTCGACGTTCCGGCTCGAGCCTATTCAAATAAAATAAGTAAACAAAAATCTTTAGATAAATATTTTTTTCCAATGCTCTAATACTCTGATTCTTTTAACCACCCGTCAATCCTTCAATCATACAGCTATTGGCATGAGTTTGTTCATTAAATAAAACGTTCACTAAAGACTAGTAGCCAAATGCAAGAGGATGTATGAAGTCTTATCGTACTGTATAACACTATATTTATATGCTGTATATTTCTATTATATAACACTATATTCATGTGCTTTCTATTTTGCTTTATTTAACACTATATTTATATGCTTGATATTTTGCTTATTAAACACTTTATTTAATCTTAATCTTTGTGTCCTCCACCTTATTACTCTCTAAGTTTATTTAGCCACTTTCTGTCTGTATTGGCAACTTAAATATATACGTTACATAAATGACCGTCCCAATATCTATAGTCTAATCAACCTATATATCATTAACTGTAAGAATTTAGTCCATGTTCTAAGCTGAGCTAGAAAAGGGATAACCCTGTGCTGGTGTAAAGTCATCATCGGTTGGTCATGCCGGGGTTTGGGTTTGAATTCAGTTGGCGTTTTGGGAATTTATTCTTAAACGTGGACTGGGTTTGAACTCGGGTACTGTGTATGAGTAAGCGTGGTGGATTTATACCGGTACAGTTATTATATTTTTATAATTATGGTGCTAGTATGAGATAGTGATCATGTGATGTTTAGTGGTTTAACACCAATCCTGCCTAATAGGATAATGGTGGCTATGGTTGTTAAAGAGCCAAAGACACCAAAATGTATGGGTGCTGAATTGAGTTCAGACCCATATGACTATATAAGCTATTGAGCTTGGATTGAAAATATTGATAGTGTTTTCAATTTCATTCTCATAGTTTTGTAGTTAAATAGAGTTAAAAGGTGGGTGCTGGAGGGTTGCATTAGATCCTAAGATCTAGGTGCAGTGCTCTCAGATCCAAGGCTCCTCACTGATGAAGGCCACAAGCCAGAAACTAGTCTGGGGATATTGGATGAGTAGGCATTAGATAGGGATTTTATGCACAAGCCTTCTGGCATCCATTGATTGCTCTTGTTAGCACAAGATGGCACTACTATATGGAGAGTGTTGTTTTGTTTTGAATTGTTTAATAACAATTATTGTGCTAGTATGAGATAGTGATCATGTGATGTTTAGTGGATTAACACCAATCCTGCCTAATAGGATAATGGTGGCTATGGTTGTTAAAGAGCCAAAGACACCAAAATGTATGGGTGCTGAATTGAGTTCAGACCCATATGACTATATAAGCTATTGAGCTTGGATTGAAAATATTGATAGTGTTTTCAATTTCATTCTCATAGTTTTGTAGTTAAATAGAGTTAAAAGGTGGGTGCTGGAGGGTTGCATTAGATCCTAAGATCTAGGTGCAGTGCTCTCAGATCCAAGGCTCCTCACTGATGAAGGCCACAAGCCAGAAACTAGTCTGGGGATATTGGATGAGTAGGCATTAGATAGGGATTTTATGCACAAGCCTTCTGGCATCCATTGATTGCTCTTGTTAGCACAAGATGGCACTACTATATGGAGAGTGTTGTTTTGTTTTGAATTGTTTAATAACAATTATTGTGCTAGTATGAGATAGTGATCATGTGATGTTTAGTGGTTTAACACCAATCCTGCCTAATAGGATAATGGTGGCTATGGTTGTTAAAGAGCCAAAGACACCAAAATGTATGGGTGCTGAATTGAGTTCAGACCCATATGACTATATAAGCTATTGAGCTTGGATTGAAAATATTGATAGTGTTTTCAATTTCATTCTCATAGTTTTGTAGTTAAATAGAGTTAAAAGGAGGGTGCTGGAGGGTTGCATTAGATCCTAAGATCTAGGTGCAGTGCTCTCAGATCCAAGGCTCCTCACTGATGAAGGCCACAAGCCAGAAACTAGTCTGGGGATATTGGATGAGTAGGCATTAGATAGGGATTTTATGCACAAGCCTTCTGGCATCCATTGATTGCTCTTGTTAGCACAAGATGGCACTACTATATGGAGAGTGTTGTTTTGTTTTGAATTGTTTAATAACAATTATTGTGCTAGTATGAGATAGTGATCATGTGATGTTTAGTGGTTTAACACCAATCCTGCCTAATAGGATAATGGTGGCTATGGTTGTTAAAGAGCCAAAGACACCAAAATGTATGGGTGCTGAATTGAGTTCAGACCCATATGACTATATAAGCTATTGAGCTTGGATTGAAAATATTGATAGTGTTTTCAATTTCATTCTCATAGTTTTGTAGTTAAATAGAGTTAAAAGGTGGGTGCTGGAGGGTTGCATTAGATCCTAAGATCTAGGTGCAGTGCTCTCAGATCCAAGGCTCCTCACTGATGAAGGCCACAAGCCAGAAACTAGTCTGGGGATATTGGATGAGTAGGCATTAGATAGGGATTTTATGCACAAGCCTTCTGGCATCCATTGATTGCTCTTGTTAGCACAAGATGGCACTACTATATGGAGAGTGTTGTTTTGTTTTGAATTGTTTAATAACAATTATTGTGCTAGTATGAGATAGTGATCATGTGATGTTTAGTGGTTTAACACCAATCCTGCCTAATAGGATAATGGTGGCTATGGTTGTTAAAGAGCCAAAGACACCAAAATGTATGGGTGCTGAATTGAGTTCAGACCCATATGACTATATAAGCTATTGAGCTTGGATTGAAAATATTGATAGTGTTTTCAATTTCATTCTCATAGTTTTGTAGTTAAATAGAGTTAAAAGGTGGGTGCTGGAGGGTTGCATTAGATCCTAAGATCTAGGTGCAGTGCTCTCAGATCCAAGGCTCCTCACTGATGAAGGCCACAAGCCAGAAACTAGTCTGGGGATATTGGATGAGTAGGCATTAGATAGGGATTTTATGCACAAGCCTTCTGGCATCCATTGATTGCTCTTGTTAGCACAAGATGGCACTACTATATGGAGAGTGTTGTTTTGTTTTGAATTGTTTAATAACAATTATTGTGCTAGTATGAGATAGTGATCATGTGATGTTTAGTGGTTTAACACCAATCCTGCCTAATAGGATAATGGTGGCTATGGTTGTTAAAGAGCCAAAGACACCAAAATGTATGGGTGTTGAATTGAGTTCAGACCCATATGACTATATAAGCTATTGAGCTTGGATTGAAAATATTGATAGTGTTTTCAATTTCATTCTCATAGTTTTGTAGTTAAATAGAGTTAAAAGGTGGGTGCTGGAGGGTTGCATTAGATCCTAAGATCTAGGTGCAGTGCTCTCAGATCCAAGGCTCCTCACTGATGAAGGCCACAAGCCAGAAACTAGTCTGGGGATATTGGATGAGTAGGCATTAGATAGGGATTTTATGCACAAGCCTTCTGGCATCCATTGATTGCTCTTGTTAGCACAAGATGGCACTACTATATGGAGAGTGTTGTTTTGTTTTGAATTGTTTAATAACAATTATTGTGCTAGTATGAGATAGTGATCATGTGATGTTTAGTGGTTTAACACCAATCCTGCCTAATAGGATAATGGTGGCTATGGTTGTTAAAGAGCCAAAGACACCAAAATGTATGGGTGCTGAATTGAGTTCAGACCCATATGACTATATAAGCTATTGAGCTTGGATTGAAAATATTGATAGTGTTTTCAATTTCATTCTCATAGTTTTGTAGTTAAATAGAGTTAAAAGGTGGGTGCTGGAGGGTTGCATTAGATCCTAAGATCTAGGTGCAGTGCTCTCAGATCCAAGGCTCCTCACTGATGAAGGCCACAAGCCAGAAACTAGTCTGGGGATATTGGATGAGTAGGCATTAGATAGGGATTTTATGCACAAGCCTTCTGGCATCCATTGATTGCTCTTGTTAGCACAAGATGGCACTACTATATGGAGAGTGTTGTTTTGTTTTGAATTGTTTAATAACAATTATTGTGCTAGTATGAGATAGTGATCATGTGATGTTTAGTGGTTTAACACCAATCCTGCCTAATAGGATAATGGTGGCTATGGTTGTTAAAGAGCCAAAGACACCAAAATGTATGGGTGCTGAATTGAGTTCAGACCCATATGACTATATAAGCTATTGAGCTTGGATTGAAAATATTGATAGTGTTTTCAATTTCATTCTCATAGTTTTGTAGTTAAATAGAGTTAAAAGGTGGGTGCTGGAGGGTTGCATTAGATCCTAAGATCTAGGTGCAGTGCTCTCAGATCCAAGGCTCCTCACTGATGAAGGCCACAAGCCAGAAACTAGTCTGGGGATATTGGATGAGTAGGCATTAGATAGGGATTTTATGCACAAGCCTTCTGGCATCCATTGATTGCTCTTGTTAGCACAAGATGGCACTACTATATGGAGAGTGTTGTTTTGTTTTGAATTGTTTAATAACAATTATTGTGCTAGTATGAGATAGTGATCATGTGATGTTTAGTGGTTTAACACCAATCCTGCCTAATAGGATAATGGTGGCTATGGTTGTTAAAGAGCCAAAGACACCAAAATGTATGGGTGCTGAATTGAGTTCAGACCCATATGACTATATAAGCTATTGAGCTTGGATTGAAAATATTGATAGTGTTTTCAATTTCATTCTCATAGTTTTGTAGTTAAATAGAGTTAAAAGGTGGGTGCTGGAGGGTTGCATTAGATCCTAAGATCTAGGTGCAGTGCTCTCAGATCCAAGGCTCCTCACTGATGAAGGCCACAAGCCAGAAACTAGTCTGGGGATATTGGATGAGTAGGCATTAGATAGGGATTTTATGCACAAGCCTTCTGGCATCCATTGATTGCTCTTGTTAGCACAAGATGGCACTACTATATGGAGAGTGTTGTTTTGTTTTGAATTGTTTAATAACAATTATTGTGCTAGTATGAGATAGTGATCATGTGATGTTTAGTGGTTTAATCTATATCTTCCATTTTTCTCCCTATAAAGACAAAAATGAGACATAATTGAGTCACAACAATGATACATATCTCATAATAAATTATCTACAATTCAGGTGTATAAATAAATAATTATGCCCATGAAATATTTGATCAATACACAAATGTCTTAATAATTCTATAATTGTGATCTCCTCTCATAAAACAGATTATATTATTTAAAATTTAAGCAATAGTATTAATGCTTATAATTCTTATAATCTAATGGAAATAATTTTTTTTCTTGATGAGTACAAATAAATAACTTTAACTTGTAATTTTCTCATAAATTTATAAATTGTTAGTTTAAAGAAAGATAGGTGATTTTTATTCACATTTAGATATACATCTTTTATCTTGCTTTTGTTTTTTCCTCTTTTAATAAGATTCTTATAAGAGTAAAAAGTATTAATAATTATATTTTTCCTCATGATTTTGTTTATTGTCTTTTATAATAATGTAAACATAAATGCGATTATTCATTATATTAAAAACTATAAATAAATAGATACAGATTAAACCATTCTGCTAATTTAAAAATAATACTATATTTCTTGGCATGCATTTGTACTTGGGTAATATTTTTTTAAACTCTTTTTCTAAACTTTTAACTTTTGATTTTAGTATCAAACCATTATTGTATATCAGAATTCAATAAATTTGATTTGATTGGGTAGAAATATACATTTATAAATAAAAACAATATAAAAAATTATATTTGAATTTTGCAAAAACTGAAAAAAAAAAAGAGTTCAAAATGAGAGCAAATAATGTTTGGTCATTCAATGGTTGGCAGGAAAACATTTTAAGTAAAAAAATTCAGAAATGAACAAAATCTTCTTTGATTTAAATTTATTTTAAAAACAAGAGTGTTAATCTCTGATAAATTGATCAAATTCTGCTTTAAAATATTAAAACTGCTTTATAATTTTTAGAATTTCTCAAAACATACTACAGTGTTGCTAAAGACACTTAGTATCAGTTTTACAAGGCATTTGTGATTGTAATGACTATAGTTTTTTTTATGATAGAATTTATTAACTTCTATTTTTAAAAATAAATCTATACATAAAAAACAAATGCAATTATGTTGGTCAAATTATCACACAATTTTTATATTAAAAAAAACTTTCTCACAAATAGTCATGAAACAGATTACAAAATACTAAATTCATCAATCATATGGAGACAGGATTAAAATATTTTGACCTTGCTGCTATTTTATTATACAAACATCTTTAAACTTTTTATTAAATTAAAAAGTCAACATTAAAAAGTGTGAGAGTTTTTTTTTTTTTTTAAATAAAATAATGAAATATCTACACAAGCACAATTTAAGAAAATATGATAATGGTGATTTCTCTGACTAAAGATCTTAAATGTTACTTTAATCTCTTGGGCAGTAGTAGATACAAAGTCACTCATTTTGAAATGTTATTTTGGTACTACTATTACTTTGGCTTTTCTTCACTATTTTGTGGTTATCCATAAGCTAGTTTATCATTACACATGTTTTTCTTGCATAAAAATCATGATTAATAATATTAGTTTAAAAAAAGTCTGAAGATATTAGTATCATAAAAACCTCTACAAATATCATGTAACATTGAAATGTAAAATAAGCTTACAATGCCCTGATTGGTTCTACTTTAATACAAAGAAACTGGGAACATCACTGATTGGTAGATTATTTGGTTGTTTGCCATTTCAGAATGTGCTTTACAATAATGTTTAGTATTTCCAAAAAAATGTAAATGTCTGTAATTTATTTAATGCAACATATTTGTAAAATATTTATTTTAAATTAAAAAAAAAGCTACATGATTACAATTAGAATTTATTTGAAGATATTGTTTTTTAAGAAAAGAAGTTATAAAAATGTAATTATAATAAGCAGAAGCAGTTTTTACTGGCTAATAAGAATTGCTTTTATAAATGCTGGTAAATAATTTTTTATATATATAAAATTTTAATAATATATTTAATGTTGAATTTAAAGACATTTTTATACTTTTACAATGTCTCAATTAAAATTCATTTTGATTTTAAAATTGTATATGTAATTCAAATAAGAAATATTTTGTATATTAATTTTTATGGTTAAACAATATTATGATCCAATACAGATCAAGTATGACAAAATTATTTCTAGGGTTATTCAGTTAGGGATGAGAGGAATTGAACATTGAATGAGTTAAAAAAATAATGAAGCAAAACCATTCATGATAGATTTTTCATCATGTGTTATATAAAGTGGATTAATCTATGTCAGAGAAATTATTTTCATAATATTTTAATGTAATTCTTTTTTGTTTTAATGTAGATTAAAATACTGAGCATGAGATATTAACATATTTTTCTTTCAAATAAATATAAAATAATTCAGACCATCCTTATATATATATTTCCTTTGCTTTAAAATTGGTGACAGTAAGGCTCATTATTTGTTTATTCATTCACCTGCTTTTAATAGAGATTATCCATATTATAGATAATGCTTCTACAGGAATATTCCTTAAATTTAGGAACTAATTAGTAATAGTGGGTTACTGCATTCATAACAGTGGTGTCTCTTCAAGTTTTTTAAACAGAACCCTATTATTTTGAGTATTATTAATGACAATAATACAGATACCACTAAATACAAGTTTCAGAAAAAACAAAATTAAAAGTCTTAAGATCTACTATTGCTCTAATTCACTTAATATTTTTTTAGAATACTGTTGTTAAATAAATAATCACAGCATTAGATACTTGATATAATTATATAGGCAAAATTATGAGTTTTTTTAATTGTATTAAAAAAATATTTGGTAAAAGAATTAATAAAACATTTTCTTTATGTATTTGATTTTTTAAGATTGTTAAACTACAAAGTATAAAAATTTAATATTATTTCATCTTGTAGTATGTATTATGTAATTCTAAAATTGCTGTGTGCATGCACAAATATGATTCTCAACTGCCCACACATCTAAAGAGAGATGACTTCCATACTGTTTCATAGTTTAAGATCAAAAAATGTTAGCTGTAGATCAGAAATCAAAGAAAATTTTTTGGTTATTTAAATATTATTTGGTTAATATGATTATTTAAAAAGATAATTTTTTAACAGTGAATAAAGCCTCAATGTTTTTATTTTTTTAAAGTCATGACTTTTCTTTTAAAAATAAATAAAATAGCAAAACGTATTTTTTGCACTACCAAGGAACATGATAGAAATGAAGGTTTTGTTTGTGAGTTGATGAACTAATTTTATTAATCATTATAGATAAGAGTGGTCACTCTTATCTTTATAAAGTTGTAATCTTGTGTGAAGATTTGCAGAGGTCCCTCTAGTGGAAAATTGAACACTCAAGGCACATGTGACCATGTGCTTAATAAATTTATATTTACAACTTTACAATGCATAATAGAATAAATGATGCTTGTTTGCCTAAGCTTACAATAGATAGTGATAAAGTCATAGAAAGAGAAAGATTGAACTTGTTTATATTGTAATAAACTGAAAACAAAATCAAAGTTATATGTTGGCATTTGCTGTCTATTTTTTTTTGATAAATAAATGAAAGAAAATCAATATAATAGAACTTTGTTTACATGTCTTCCAATTATATATTACTTTTACATAAAATCTGACCAACCATTAATTTAATCACATCACTTAAATAAAATTGTTAAATTGCCACAACTTATTTTAGCAGTTCTTACTTAAAAGTGTATACTCAACTTATGTAACTGATCTATTTGATGACTCTACATAAAATCAATTTTGTGTAAGTCATATTTTCTTCAAGTTTTAGGCTTGCCATTAGACATGGTGTATTAAGAAAATAGTCTTCAATAACTGAAAATAAGAACTCTAATATACACAAGGGATATTCAGACAGTGTGAGGAAAATAGAATTCTGTGTTGACTTGCTCATCACATTTTTCAAATTTATATATGCTGGAAATTATTTGTATGAGTCAGTAAGTCAGTTTTATGTTAATAGAAAACTGATTGTATTTGTATTTGTTTTTTTGAGAGATGTATAATGCAATGAATTTTCTGTTTGCTTTCTTACTGTCATAAGTGTTTTACTCACCATTACAATTAGAGCTAAAAATAAATAACATGCTACCAATCATTGATGGTAATGCAACTTGTTATTAGTATGATCTCCATTAAAATCTTCTCATAGGTATCTCTCTTAATCTGACCCAATAATATATATATATATCAATACCATTGCAATTTTATTCACTGAAATTTAAAAAAAAATCAAAATCAACTTTAATGACTAAACTATTGTTTGATTTATAAGAAGATGGGAGAAGTAATTAATGTATTAATGATCTATATATGTAAATCATATATAGATTTATGTAAATCATTTATAGATTGCTAATACATTAATTATAGATATTCAAAATTAATATAACTCAAAGTCATGGGTAGTCAAAAATGAAATACTGTGTCTTCCTATGCTATATAGAATTAAAATTTGTACAAATAATTGAGCTATTTGAACTATCAGGCTCACAATAAAATCAAATCCTGAATTAAGCATGCTCAATAGGTATTGGTTTATATAAGAATAAGCTCTAAGCATAGGCAATTCACCTATGCTTTTAAAACACTTATTGAATGGTGAATGCAAACAGATTAAAATCTATAGGCACCTTTGAATGTTTGGTTTCCTCTGACATGATTGATATTAGAAGTCTAATTGCTATTATTTCTGAATTTTTTTAAATATATTAAAATTTTTTCAAACTTCTATGAAAATACTGTCAAATTTCTCTATTTTAGAAAGAGGATTGCTAAAAACAAGCCCCATGTCAGTAGAAGATTTTACCTAGATAGAAAAGATATATATATAATTTCTTAAATGCTTTTTTCTTTAATGCACATATTCTTTTTTTAAACAAATATATTAGAGTTTCTTCACTGTCATTTACTTGATTAGTTAAATTAATAGTCATTATTGTTGTAAGCTTTTTTTTTCACATTTTTATCTTTTCCAAGAATGATGTCCCACATAGCAACTCTTTTCTTTTCTATGCTTTAAGGTGCCAGACAATAGAGAAATTTCGAAAATATTATTCAACGACACAAAAGATTTAATTATTAACATTCATTCTCCAAGTGTCAGAACATTCTGCCGTCATTACTCAAGAAAGTTCCAATCAATGACAGTTTTATTGTATGAAAAATGCTATATTTTATATTCAACAATGAAAACAAAATACACTAGATGACAAATAATAAAATTAAAAATCTTTCTTTTAATTTAATCTTGTTAAACATAAATTTATTAAAAATTCTTAATATTAGAATTTATAATGAAACTAATTGAAATAAACGTAATTTCTTAACACTCTATAGATATTCAAGGATCACCTCTTCTTTTGGCATTCAAACAAAAAGTATTCAAATATGACACTCATCAGTAAATTATTTAAGTAATAATAATATACTTCAGATAATATTGTTGCGCATTGAAAAATATAATTGTTAATAAATTAGATAAAATAATTTTATAAAAGATTTCGTTTTTTTTTGTTTTTTTTAAAAAAAAATTATAGCCAACTAAAATTTATATATATAAAAAAACTTTAATGACTATTATTTATACCTAGAGAACGTTGTTGTATCTGAAGTAAATTGATATTTATAACATTTATCATGCGTTCAAAATGATTTAAATTACTGTTGATGTTAATGTAGTATAGGATATCATCTGCGTAATCTAATAAGTTCTTTTAATATTTTAATAGGATTATTTTACACGTTTTACTATTAAAGATTGTTTTGTTTATAGAATATTTTGGAGCAAAAACTAATTAGTTTTCACCCAGCATTTTTTAATTATTAGCAGGAATGTGCAGGTGACAGATAATGGAAAGGCTTTCAGATATAAGGGTTAATTAAAATAATCAATATACTCTTCTCAAGTGAGAATATCTTCTTTTGGCCTGAATGATAAGATTTTGATTTTTGAAAAGCTAGATGTTGCTTCTCATAGTACATTTTTTTCTATTCTTCTACATAATCTTTTTTTCATTTTTTTTTCTCATGTGTCAAAGCATCAGCCGGGAAGTGAACCCTCGCACCCAGGAGAACTGCTTGTAAGGCAGCTTGTGCTGACCACTCGGCCACTAACGCTTGACTTCTTCTTTCATTCTGTTTTATTACATTATATTTAAATATTTTATCAAAATGCGTAGTCATCATGCACTGCTCATGTTATCAATAATGTTCCTGCTCTCACTGTAGCAATATAATTGTATGTTTGTATAACCACATTTCATCTTGAAAATATATGCACAATAATTTTTGATTTCAATGCTTACTTTTTAAAAAAATATCATCTTTTTTATGAAATGGTGGTTATTAATAATGATGCTGATACAGTGATAATGATTTTTTATAGATTAAATTTTTGCCATAGTTGCTCCAACAGATTTATAATTGGGCTTGCTAATCATTAATTCTATTTGCCTTATTTACTTAATGGCAGCTATTTTCTACTTTGTATTTAATAGGAATATTGACTTTGAGGTAAAGTTCATATCATAAATGCGTTTTAGAGTAAATATATATATTTTCAAATTGCTGTTACTTGTTAATTTCATTACCGGAGTGTGGTTATTTGGTAAGCTATCCTGGGATTGCACAAAAATGCGTTTATAAATTCTTTATTTTTATACTAAATCTAATTTATGAGTGTTAAGAATTATTTCTCCTTGTAATTGGTTTTTATTTCAATATTATGGTAAATGATGTTTTTATTTCTATTATAAATAAATGTTTCTGCTAATTGGCTATATATTTTATTAGTAATAATAATATCATTTTAGGAAAGAGACATAAAAACAGCTAAATTCAATTTTCTACAAAGAAGATTAAAATAAAGCTGTATTCAAGGTTATATTTTGTATTTACTAGTATATATATATATGACTGAAAGTTTATTTGTTCTATCTTGCCTCATGGCATTACTTATTAATGCATCTGCCTAGTGTTTGAGTCTGAGCTGAAAATTTTTGTAAGACACAAGTGAGTTCAGCATTTTTTCCCAAGTATCTAATACATTCAATTTTTGACCAGTATATGGTATCTTCTCTATAAAAAAGTAGAAGGTAAATGTTCCAGATAATGTGTGTTATAAGATGTTAATTCCGTTTCTGTAAAAGCAAAAAAAAAAAAAAAAAGTTGTTACACAGCTTTCACCATTGGTGTGATGGTGAGTTAGGAATGTCATATTTTTCAGAAGTGAGCATTTTTGCATCATAGTGATAAGTTGCATTTAACTGCTATTCAGTTTTTTTGTAATCAATAAACAGAAAATCCAAAGATTATTTTTTCAACCCATCTCTCAATCTATGACTGGTCCTCTCTGTCATATTTTATATAATTATACATTATTTTTTGAAAGATTATGTTACATTTAAGCAGTCAAATGGCAAGTTAAGTAGAACAACTCTATCAATTAAATTAATCAAACTAAATTTTATTTTACTTTATTGAGTTGAGATTTTCTGAATTTTTTACCATATCACTAATCCACTCAGTATATATATATATATATATATATATATATATTGTAATGGAACGTACTTTTACTCCATTATGCCAATCATCTTCTAACTGGGACCTACAGTTTGTGGTGCCAAATGTAATGGACCGTATGTATCTTTATATATGATCTCAAATGAAAATAAACATATGAACTTTTGCAACAATAATCATTAGTTAACCAAGCCCCTAACTTTGAGGTGCCAAATGTAATGGAATGTACTTGCTGCATTCCATTTAAATTAAAGAAAGAAGGCTCCAAACGTTGGTGCCAAATGTAATGGACAATATATATATCACATAAACATATTATACCTCAAATGTAATGGAATGTCAATATATGAGAAGAAAATAATGCTTCAAACATTGGATGATAAACGTAATGGAATATATATAATCTAAATAAATCCAATTGTTGAGAAAGCCTAATATAATAAATTGTATAATTTAAATGAAGAAAGATAAAATTATCCCAGTTATATTTAAATAAATTGTTTATATGCCCTTCCAACTAGCTATACATGAAATAAATCTAAAATCATGCAGAGCAATGAGATCTATCATTATAATTTATTTTCAAGATTGATATGATTAACTAATCAAATATAAATACCAGAAACAAAGGGAATTCTATTAAATCCAATATACACATCTAATAAGTAAATTTATGTATATTTAGACATATCAATGAATAATAATATGTGTAAGTAACTTAAAGACTAAATAATAAGTGAAATACATAGTTATCCTCTATTAAATTGTGAATTCAATTAATTTCATAATGACTTTGGCACTAAAAGAAAAATAAGAATAAAATATTAATACTCTTTCAAATAAATTACAAAGGCATTGCTTATAAAACAAATAGTACATTTTTTATTTTTATATTATGGTTTAATTTTAGGTAATATCAATGTTTTAAATATAAACCCAAATACAATATATATATATATATACTTGCAATAAGTATATATATTAAATAGATAAAGACATATTTGTGCTTAACAAGTATGCATTATTATAAACACAAATCTATATTTATATTTTTAAATATTCAAAATTAAAAATAAATAAAAATAAAAGTATATTATATCCAGCAAATATATAAATTATTGTTTAGGTCTGCATAAGAATTATTATATGAAGTTTAAAAAAAATGAAAATCGATAAATAAATAATAAAGAAAAAAAAATTTTTATAATAAAATTTGCGTATATAATATTTTATTTATTAAAATATACATATAGCAACCCATATGCAACCCAAACTTATAAGCCATACTTTAAAATTTAAAATTATATAAGTGTTAATTTTGACACCTGTTAAACGTTTTTTTTTTTTTAGAAAACAAAATGCTTGAATTGAATAGAATGATATTTATAAAAACGTTTTATTTTTATAATGAAAAATAAAAGTGAAAAAAAAAAAATATCGGTCTCAAAAATATATTTATATATCATATATATATATAAAATTATTTACTACCTTTCAAAGTTCACTTGTTTATTTTTCTTTCAAAAGTCAACTTATTCCATTGTTTTATTTCTTTATCCGTTTAATATTAGAATGCATTCTAGAGCCAAATTGAATTGAAGAAATGTCATGTTAGAAAAAATTATTAGTTTCCAAATGCACATATATACTTCATTTTTCCTTTTTAAATTTCTCTCCTTGAAAAAATAATAATAATTGACATGTTGAATCCAATTTATTAATCACTTTTAGTTACCTCCAGATTATTATTAAATTGACCATTATAGATTCCAGATAGCTATATCAAATTTCGGCTTCAAACGCGATGAAATTCATGTGTTGAAATTTGCTCAGTTTTTCTTTTTAAACGGCCTTGGAATAAATGAAAGAAAATGGCGCAGCCCCTTGGCTGCGATATATATATATTAGCCAGTCATGTTTATGTATTGATTACAGAAATTTATCTTATTCCACTATTCTTAAGAATGGCAATTTCAAAGAAACAAAGTACAACAAATTTTTATCCTTTTATTTGTTTAATCTCTATCCTAATAATAATGGTTTCTTTTTTTGTTGCTGTTGTTGTTCTCTGCATGCCAGCAAATGCTGTTTTGAAAACCATTGTTACATATGTTTTCTTTTAAACAATTAACATAAAAAAAAAAAATATCAAGCATATATATAAAAAAATATTAAATTGAAAATTTATTTGACAGCTTTAAAATATATATATATACATAAATAATAATATTGCATTTTTTTAATAATCACTGCAAATAAAATATTTTTTTTATATAATCAACAATTTATATGTCTTTATTTATTTATAATAATTAAATATTCATAACGATGTACCATCAACATATAAATAAAATAATGACTACAAACAATAACTATACCTAATAACCATAAACAATAATAATACTTCATATATAAACATCAACTCAAAGAGATTTGTTTTTATAACAAATGATAGTTTTTAAAATATAGATAGACTTATCGATATTTACAATACCCCCTAATCCACTGAAAAAAAAATGTCTTTGCAAATAACAAATTAATTATGAGATATCGAAAAAACTTCTCAAATTTGTAATCTTTCTAAGGACTAACATGGTTTAAAGAATATTATTTTTCTTATTAATAACCATATTCATTTATTTATATCTATCTTTCAGATCATCTAGATATTTGTCCAAGTTTTTTTTAAAAATAATAATCAAAAGTGCCTTTTAATTTCCAGTTTTTTGAACTCTATGAAGAAGTTTACTTTGATTTACAAAATTTTTATATAACGTTTTGATATAATTCAATTGCTTTTGAATAATTTTGGGATAAGCATCTAAAGATTTTGTTATGATCTCCTTAGATTCTGCCTCTATATCCTTTACATAAATACTAACTTGATCATAAGCACTAACATAACTCTTAATTTTATCAATAACGGTTGCTATTTTATCAGATAATCTATTATCTTTCATTTGACTATCTTGATAAACATCATCGACTTGAGTAAGTCTTTGTTTTACTTCACTTGTTCTATGTTCAATTAAAAACAATACTTTGAGTACTATTGAATGGCATTCATTCAAATTTTCTAAATAATCCTTTAAAAATTGCAAATCAGATTGATGTGATACAACTTCTACAATTAAAGAATTCTTGAAAATCATTTTGTTTTACACCATTAATATTATCCTGTTCTATATTAATTCTTTTCAGTTTGGCTTTAGGTTTATTTAAATCTCTTTCCTTAGCTATATTTTCTCAAAGAAAATCTTTACTAATGACATCAGCACGTATTATTTTAAGTTTAATTTTGGCTTTGCCAATATCTTTTATAAAGTCTGCCAATTTCTTTTATAAATTCTCTATTTTTTTTTTTTAAAGAAAATCTATATTAATCAGACCATCCTTTATCATTTTAAGTTTGATCTTAGCTTTTATCACTTCTTTTATATAATCTATACTTCCTTTAAGATAATTTATTTTAAACTTCTCTCTACTCAACTCTTTGAATTTTACTTTGGTTTTTCATACTTTCATCTTTCTATTACAATTTTCATAAATTCTATAAGTAAAAATTGTTAATATAAGATTTATATTAAAATATTAATTAAACTATTAGCTAATCATAATGTATGGGCCGAAGACTTCTAGCATTATAGGTTCCCCTCCATATCAATCATTGGTCCCCGCAGTGAGGAACACTGCCACAAGGCCCTACTCAGTTTAATGGATGATTTGAACATCCAGTCACTGGAGTCTTAACCCCAGTACTGGTGGTACCATATGGATAACTTCCTGGTTGTAAACTGGTAACATGATTATATTCATGATTTCTAATGTAATCTCCATGATCCCTATATGAATTTTGTCTCCTATTATTACGATAATTTCTTGTGGACCTTTGCATGTGACCTGCAAAATAGTTTCCTGGTACATGATAGTTTATATTTGCCAAACTGTAATTAGGGTTATCTCTTTTAGTTCCAGTTGATCTATTACAAGTACCCTCTCCAGCTTCTAATATTCCCAGGATATCTGCTACTTCTTCAACGGTATGCCGATCTGCAGCCACCAATGTTTGCTCAATATGCCTTGGTAAATTTCTATGCAAAATCCGCACAATCTGGGTTTCTGATAGTGGAAATGCAGTCAGGGTTTTGAATTTGGCCACCTGATGTCTAAAAAATTGAGTATAACTCCCATCATGAGAAGTATATTTTTCATGAGAAAGTCTATGGCATATAGAATCCTGCTTGTCCTCATTCCAGAAGTTATTCATTATGGCTTCACGATAATCACCATAAGTCTGAGGCCTTTCAAACAGAGATCTCCACCATTCTTTAGCTGATGCATATAAATGGTTACTAGCAACTGCCAACTTTTCTTTCTCTGACAGGATATTGAGTGTAAACAACTCTTCTAATGTACTCAAGTATTCCATAGGATTCTCATGATATTCGCCTTTAAAAACCTTAACATTAATAAACCTTGAAGCATTATGACTCATATATGAATCACTAGAGATTTGGTGTGGAAAATCAGAAGATCTTTTGGACTCCATCACATTTCCTCCATCATGAACTTTATCTAAACAACACTTACAATTTTCCTTATTTACCAATTCCTTAACAAATGTTTCATCCTTAAGATAACCTCTGACTGCAATATTATCTTTCATTTTATTTTGGTCTATCTCTACTTCATGTTCTCTCCATTGTTTTTGTAAATTTGATATACATTCACAATTCTCTAACATAATGGTTTTTATTTGCTCAACTTTTACATCTATCTCTGAAACATCCTTTTGTACCTCTATTTCATAATTTTTACAGGCTTTAATTCCACTATTATTCATATATTCTGAAAGGGGTCTTAATTTTCCTTGAATTTGATCCAGTTTAACACCTATTTCCTGAATATGATTAGAAGTAACATCACTTACTACATTAATCCGTTCATTTATATCTTGTAATTTATTAACATCAATCAGCTGTTCCTCTTGTTGCAATCCCACAGCAACTTTAACTTCAGCAGAGATAATTGTATGAATATTTTTAAATGAAGATTCATTATCAATTTTCAATGCTTGGAATTTATCCCACAATACTTTGCTATCATTAATAATCTTTTTCTCAAATTCCCCATGCTCTTTCTTAGACTCTTCTAATCTGGCTACAATTCCTTGATTTTCTTCCCTCATTTCACTACTTATTTCCTCAAATTTTGCTTTCAAAGAATTAGCTTCAACCATTGTCTCTTCTCTGTATTTTTCCATATTTTCATCAAATTTTATTTCTACTCTCCTAACACTATTATCTACCAGAGCTTTTAATTCATCTTTTAATCCCCTAGAAAGTTCATTAGAATTGACTTTCATCTCAGTTCGAAGTTTCTCTTTTAGTTCATCAGAGTTAGTTTTTAAACTAGTCTCTAATTTCTGGGAAAGTTCATCAGAATTTGTTTTTAATCTAGATTCTAGTTCATCAGAATTTGTTTTTAATCTAGAGGAAAAAGTTCATCATAATTGGTATTTAATCTAGACTCTAGTTTCTCAGAATTTGTTTTTATCTCAGCTCTAAGTTCATCATAATTGGTTTTTATTTCAGCTTTAAGATCTTTTAATTCATTAGAGTTGGTTTTCATCATAGCCTCCAGTTTCTCTATTAAACTCCCCAAATCAAAATTACCACTAACTGGCATTTCGTTACTATTATCCATTATTACTAGTACTGTAATATTATATACTCTTACAAAAAAAATCTAAGATGTATATATTTCTATGTAGTAATTACCACAGATCAAGGGCTCACCATCTCCAATCATTATCCCATCAAGCAATTACTCAACTAAGCAAAATACTAGTCTTTTAATTTTATTATTTATAGTAGCTATCCGACAATCTAAATTTCAGTTGTTAGAACTCATAAATGTATTGGCTTATAAAAAGTCTCTTCTATCACTATAACATTAATAAATTCCTCTAAATATATATATATATATATATATATATATATATATATATTTATATATATATATATATATATATAGAGAGAGAGAGAGAGAGAGAGAGAGAGAGAGAGAGAGAGAGAGAGAGAGAGAGAGAGAGAGAGAGAGAAAGTAACAACTGAGATCACTAACTAACATTTATTTATATGTAATGATAATAAATATTCTACACTTATACAATATTGAAATGTGGAAATTTCATATCAAATTCAATATAACCTTGAAATATTTAAAATACAATAAAATGTTCACATGCCTTAAAAATAACTAATTTGATAATATAGTGAGACAACTTTCTCATTCAAAATAATGATAGTTAAATATAAAATGCTTAAATTGATGCCTATAAATTTTCTGGACCTTAAAACTTAATACCATTTTATATAGATAAAAAAAAATCAACTTCACTAATTATTAACTTTTGTGCCCGAAACATTTTACTAAGATTGTACTAATGCAGTTTATCATCAACAAATATTCACTAATTGAACTTCATGTCTAAAGTCACTTACAATGGAAAATAAAACATTGATATGTTTGTTTTTCAAACCCTAATTGATAATCAATGTAATATATTATTTGTCACTAACAATAATCGATTAACCAAGCCCTTAAGTTTAGTGTTATATATATTTATGTTATATACTCATCTATTCCTCAAAAGATCTGACATACTGACAGCCAAAAGAATGATTAGCATTTTACAATTTTGATATAGATAAAAGAATTCAATCACTGCTCTTAAAGCATACAATGTTCCATGAACACTCATATAATCATCACATTTCAGTCTCTCTTAGCTACTGCAACCCATAATAGTTTTCTACAGACACTATTACACTGCCCTGCTTACATCCAAGTCTTAGGGGCTATTATTATAAAATATTTCCTTGCTCATCTTTGGGAGTCTTAGAGGCAAATATTATACATATATTAAAAATAACTATACCTTACTCTCTCTGGAGTTTTAGAGGTAAAATCATGGCAGGACTACTGTTAACTGCTTTATGATAAATAATAACTAACATCACAATTTGGGTTGGAGCAATGAATGAGATCAATCAGTCACAAGTGACATGAATTCATCACACCCTCAAGACAATGACAAAAATTCCCCATCCATCATCAATACTTGCAACAAAACCAACCAAACTTCAACACTCAAATATCCACTCTAACCTTCAAAATTATAGATTTTCTACAACATAAATTTTCCAAATATGGACAAAATTATTACTCTATAATTTAATGCCATCAATATAATTTTTAAATTGAAATTAAGTTGTTTCATGACTGTATTTATCTCTCATCATAAAAAAAACAAATGCAATAACATTAACCATCACCATCTAAACATAAGGCCAAAATATTTCTATATAAAAAAAAATTACACAAAAATGCTTCTCTTTCTCTAAACTATACATCTCACATCAAAATACATACTACACATCTCTGAGGTATGTGGGGTATTTCAAGCCCTAATTAGCTTATTTCGAGCCCCACGTTGGGTGCCAAATGTAATGGAACATACTTTTACTCCATTATACCAATCATCTTCTAACTGGGACCTACAGTTTGTGGTGCCAAATGTAATGCACCGTATGTATCTCTATATATGATCTCAAATGAAAATAAACATGAACTTTTGCAACAATAATCATTAGTTAACCAAGCCCCTAACTTTGAGGTGCCAAATGTAATGGAATGTACTTGCTGCATTCCATTTAAATTAAAGAAAGAAGGCTCCAAACATTGGTGCCAAATGTAATGGACAATATATCATATAAACATATTATACCTCAAATGTAATGGAACGTCAATATATGAGAAGAAAATAATGCTTCAAACATTGGATGATAAACGTAATGGAATATATATAATCTAAATAAATCTAATTGTTGAGAAACCCTAATATAATAAATTGTATAATTTAAATGAAGAAAGATAAAATTATCCCAGTTATATTTAAATAAATTGTTTATATGCCCTTCCAACTAGCTATACATGAAATAAATCTAAAATCATACAGAGGAATGAGATCTATCATTATAATTTATTTTCAAGATTGATATGACTAACTAATCAAATATAAGTATCAGAAACAAAGGGAATTCTATTAAATCCAATATACACATCTAATAAGTAAATTTATGTATATTTAGACATATCAATGAATAATAATATGTGTAAGTAACTTAAAGACTAAATAATAAGTGAAATACATAGTTATCCTCTATTAAATTGTGAATTCAATTAATTTCATAATGACTTTGGCACTAAAAGAAAAATAAGAATAAAATATTAATACTCTTTCAAATAAATTACAAAGGCATTGCTTATAAAACAAATAGTACATCCTTTATTTTTATATTATGGTTTAATTTTAGGTAATATCAATGTTTTAAATATAAACCCAAATACAAAAAATATATATATACATATATACTTGCAATAAGTATATATATTAAATAGATAAAGACATATTTGTGCTTAACAAGTATGCATTATTATAAACACAAATCCATATTTATATTTTTAAATATTCAAAATTAAAAATAAATAAAAATAAAAGTATATTATATCCAGCAAATATATAAATTATTGTTTAGGTCTGCATAAGAATTATTATATGAAGTTTAAAAAAAATGAAAATAGATAAATAAATAATAAACAAAAAAAATTTTTATAATAAAATTTGCGTATATAATATTTTACTTATTAAAATATACATATAGCAACCCATATGCAACCCAAATTTATAAGCCATACTTTAAAATTTTAAATTATTTAAGTGTTAATTTTGACACCTGTTAAACATTTGTTTTTTTTTTTTAGAAAACAAAATGCTTGAATTGAATAGAATGATATTTATAAAAACATTTTATTTTTATAATGAAAAATAAAAGTGAAAAAAAAAATATCTCGGTCTCAAAAATATATTTATATATCATATATATATATAATTATTTACTACCTTTCAAAATTCATTTGTCTATTTTTCTTTCAAAAGTCAACTTATTCCATTGTTTTATTTCTTTATCTGTTTAATATTAGAATGCATTCTAGAGCCAAATTGAATTGAAGAAATGTCATGTTAGAAAAAATTATTAGTTTCCAAATGCACATATATACTTCATTTTTCCTTTTTAAATTTCTCTTCTTGAAAAAAAAAAATTGACATGTTGAATCCAATGTATTAATCACTTTTAGTTACCTCCAGATTATTATTAAATTGACCATTATAGATTCCAGATAGCTATATCAAATTTCGGCTTCAAACGCGATGAAATTCATATGTTGAAATTTGCTCAGTTTTTCTTTTTAAACTGCCTTGGAATAAATGAAAGAAAACGGCGCAGCCCCTTGGCTGTGATATATATATATATTAGCCAGTCATGTTTATGTATTGATTACAGAAATTTATATTATTCCACTATTCGTAAGAATGGCAATTTCAAAGAAACAAAGTACAACAAATTTTTATCCTTTTGTTTGTTTAATCACTATCCTAATAATAATGGCTTCTTTTTTTGTTGCTGTTGTTGTTCTCCGCGTGCCAGCAAATGCTGTTTTGAAAACCATTGTTACATATGTTTTCTTTTAAACAATTAACATTAAAAAAAAAAAATATCAAGCATATGTATAAAAAAATATTAAATTGAAAATTTATTTGACAGCTTTAAAAATATATATATACATAAATAATAATATTGCATTTTTTTAATAATCACTGCAAATAAAATAATTTTTTTATATAATCAACAATTTATATGTCTTTATTTATTTATAATAATTAAATATTCATAACGATGTACCATCAACATATAAATAAAATAATAACTACAAACAATAACTATACCTAGTAACCATAAACAATAATCATACTTCATATATAAACATCAACTCAAAGAGATTTTTTTTTATTATAACAAATGATAATTTTTAAAATATAGATAGACTTATCGATATTTACAATATATATATATATATATATATATATATATATATATATATATATATATATATATATATATATATATATATATATATATATATATATATATATATATATATATAGAGATAGAGAGAGAGAGAGAGAGAGAGAGAAAGAGAGAGAGAAAGTGAAGTCTTACAAAAGAATACAAATTCAACATTTCGTATATATCATTTTTTTTATATATTTTTGTTTTTTATAAAAGGATTTCTAATAAATGAAGTAACTGTCTAAAAAATATGAGTTTTGACTACAACTAATATAAATTAGATAAAGTAAAAGTTCAGGTAAAAAAATGTGATGATTCTACGTTATGTAAACACTTATAATAAATTTTTACTGTCAGTTGCACCTTTGTTCAAATCACAGTTTTATTATTTTTTTTTGTCAGTTGACTCAGTTCTACAGTTTCTTTAATAATGAATAACAAAAATTGTAATTCTTTTAAGATGTCAGATGGTGCCTGGTTAGTACATTTTTTTTTAAAGTGTCATAGCATTGGCCGGGATGCGAACCCACAACCCAGGCAACTGCCTGCTAGTGCAAAGCAGTCATGCTGACCTCTTGACCACCAATGCAAGACAAGGTTAGTACATTTTTGTGTATCCGATCCTGTGGTAAAAGTCTTTTTTTATTTATTTAAGAAAGGTTGGAGTTTGTTGAGGTTCCTCACTTTCTGATAAGCTCTAACAAGACAAATAGATATCTGCAGAGATTTTTTTTTTTTATAATGGCTGCTAGTAGTACTAGCAAGTCTGCTATGGTGCTAATTAGTATTTTCAAATGATGATATATTATCTGCATTGCCATTACAATCTATGGATTATCCTCAGTTAAGCATAGAACCTATTATACATGCCAAAATTTCAGCTGGTAAAAAGAAGTCATTACATTCAGATAAAAATACTCTAATTTCTAATTCCTTTGTGAGTGATATTAATATCATGAAAGACATTCCAGTTTCAAATGGTAGTAAAACTAATGATATTAATACAAATAATTCATCTAAATCAGACTCAAGTCTTTGCAAATCAGTTGCTAAAAGTAATCTGTCAAATAAATCAGAAAATAATGGAAGCAACTTGCCAAATACTAAATTTCAGTTAGAAATTAAAAATGAAAGTGAAAAAATAGTTACATAAATGCATTGCAAGTTCATGATTTGAAGCCACAGGAAAACATTGAATGTTTGCTAATCAGTGAAAGTGATGTTTTCTGTTAAACAATTATTTAAATTAAATTTTACCTATGAATGAATTTAATTCTGATTCTCTTATTATTGATTAACAACGATCCAAGAAAAAAAAATTAATTTAACATTGCCTCTGTTTTGATTAATATTTTAAAAAAGTTTTTTAATGCTAAGATGCTTAGCATTACAGTTACAAAGGCATAAAGGGAACATTTAAAATTTCCATTAGAATAATTTTACAGGAAAAAATTTATGGAATACTATCTACAAAATTTTACTGTACCCTAACAGCAAATATATTTTAGTATCCAAAAAGATTTATAAAATATTATTTCTTTAAATGACAAATTACTATGTTATATTGATCTGGATAGACCTATGTTGCTTACTGGACAATTAAGAACTATTATATTGACTTCAATGATACAGTTCTTCAGCTTCTGCTTAATAAGTTTGAAATCCTATCAATCTTCAAACACTTGCTAGAGAAAAGAGCTAGCATTCCAATATTAATCAATACAGCTAAATTCAATATCATATTTTAAAGGAGTTTTTCCAACTGAAATTCCAACTTTTCCTGCCACTGATTTCTCTCCTTTAGTCATAATTTGTAGAGAAATTTCACTTCAATGTTTTTTGCACTCATATTGTTAAGAATTGCCCTTCAAGATTTGTCAAAAATGTGGAATGAAAATGTCCAAAAATCATTAGTGTTGAAAGATTTGCTATGGTCTAGTACACATAAATTATCTATTCCTATTCATGGGAATTCTTACATTTCTATTATATCATCACTCTTCAAAAATTGTTGCTGATTTTCTTGTGCAAGAGTCAATCTCCACTGATGCTAACACTTCTTGAATCTGAAATAGTTCATGCCTCTTTCTTGGAAAATCATGTTTCATCTTTAGGTGAAATTACATTGGTTCTAATAACTAAAAAGAGGAAACCCAGGAGCAAGAAGATATTAAAGAACAATCAAAAAGTTCTGATGGGAAAGTCAACTCTGAATTTAAATGCAATTCAAAAGGTGTGAAAACTGAGTCCCAGGTACTTTCTATTACCAGGAGCTCTTAAAACATGTAAAATATTGATTGAAGCTGAACCATCCTGAAAACAAGGGTGCCTTAGAGATAACTATAGTTGCATCTTTATCACCAGAACAAAAGAGATTCTTTGATGGTAGACACTCATAGACATTCTCCCATGATATCCAAAAGATACAAGAGATTTTTTTGATCTGACTTTGACTGATAGTGTCAAGTTGATAATAGACTGTGAACTAACACTCATTGAGAGTGTATCTACCAAGGTGCAATAAAGTCATACTAATCATGCTTTCTTGTTTTATTGCACATTTGTTATTGCTTTTTTATTCTAAGAATTATATATATATATATATATATATATATATATATATATATATATATATATATATATATACATATATATATATATACACACATCACTAGTCAGATTTTATCTACTTGTGGTTTTTTATTTGCATGACATTTTGTTTTTTATATATGTACTAGTGCTTATGCATTCATTACTTTACCTCACAAAATTGTGTTTCCTTTTTTTTAATTATTTCTCAATTTCCTTGAATTGTTTTATTCTTTCAGTACTTAAATTGCATAGGATATGCATTTAAATATTACAGAATTACAATAACAATTTTTGTTATAAAAGATTATATACTCATGTATATGTATTATGGATGCAAAAAGGAGTTTGCTATTTACTGAAAGGAGACTCTTTGATTCCTCTTGGAGGCCTTAAAGGAACTGAGCATGGCAAATCCCTAATGTTCACTCCATACACTCTTGTTGTTGCAGCTGTTATTACTATGTGATTATTCATACACTATATGAACATACATGGGCTGCTCACCAACATGCCTTAGCCAGCATGGGGAGTTTATTGGCTTTTTACCTCTGAGTTTAAGATCAAGAAACACCATGGTCTTTCTTCTCAGTTGCCTGATAAGACAGAATGAATGTATGTGTAAATGATAAATATTTTCCAATAAAAATATACAATGATGACAGACAAAAAGAAATCATGGCCCTTATTCCTAGGAGGCTGTAAAATCACCAACCAAGACAGTTGGTGACTGAAAGTGAAGGGTGCTAAGAATCTCCTGATTGTGGATCCAGGCTGCCATTTGATGGTGACTTTTTATTCAGGTACTTACAATTGCAGATCACTTTCAAGTGAATGAAGATTGCAAGAATTAGAAGATCTGTCTTATATTAAATGGGGTATTATTGGACTTTATGAAGATAGAAAAAAAGGTGAAAAGACAATTGATTTAAAAAGTAAACATGTACTCTAATATAAAGGCACAAATATTGGAAATACAAATGGAGTAGGATTCATTATAAATAAAAAATGGAAGAACAACATTGTGGAGATTGATGGTGTATCAGACAGAATGGCAAGATTATACAACTTAATAGCAGATACCAAATGCAGATAATTCAGGTTTATGCCCCTACAAGTTCTCATAGTGATGAAGTAGTAGAAGATTTTTATATGGATGTGCAAAAACCTTTTGATCAGAGTAAACAACATTTTGAAATTGTTATGGAAGACTTTAATGCTAGAATTGGTAAACACATGAAGATGAAAGTGCTGTAGGTAATTTTGGTTATGGTAATAGAAATGAGAGATGACATAGACTTGTGGAGTTTGCAAGAAAAAAAAAAAACCTTTATATTATGAATTCTTTTATTGAGAAAAATGTTAAAAGGAAATGGACATGGAAGCATCCAAATGAAGATATAGCAGAATTGGATTACATTTCAACTAACAGAAAATACATATTTCAAGATTGTAATGTTCTTAATAAATCTAGCACAGGAAGTGATCATCAATTAGTAAAATGTAAGATACGTGCTAATGCAAAAATAGAGAGACAAGTTGATATTCCTAATCTTCAGAAGCATTCTAATGGGATTTAAATTAGAACTTACAAATCAGTTTTAAGTATTAGTAGATTGATTTGAATGAAATTAATATGAAAATAACTGGTACACTTTTAAAAACTGCAACAAAAATAGCTAATAGAAAAAAGCTGCAATTGACCAATAAAATTTCTACTGAGACTAAAAAATTTATGAAGAAAAGAAAGAATATGAAGATATATAAAAATGATGTATTAAAAAGAATTGCATATCTCGAATTTTGTATAATGATGTGGAAAAGAGTTGAAAATAATACAAGAAAATATAACTGTGAACTACAAGAAAAGCTGTAGCAGAGAATAAAAGTCTCAAGAGTGTAAAACAACATTTTGGTATTGGTAGGAAATTTATATATGCAATAAGAAAAAAAGATGGAATTATTTCTAAAAAGAGAGATGACATCATGAAATGGGTAAAACACTTCTATCAAGCATTATATAGCAATAAAGAACGAGTACCTTTTTATATCTATTATATCTTCTGAATTGCCCAGAATTTTAAAATAAGAAGTGAGACTTGCAATTAAATTTATGAAGAAAGGCAAGGCTCCAGGTAATGATTGAATTATAATTGATATATTAAAAGAATCAGGTGAAAAAATAAATTTTTTTTATTAGTAAAGTTATATACCAAATGTCTAAATGATATTTAAAAAAGGTGCTAAAGAAAATATTAGAAAATATAGACCTATCAACCCTTTATCAGTTTTATATATAATTTTCACCAAGATAATTACAACCCATCTACAGAGAATATTGGATTTCCACCAATCAAGAGAACAAGCTGGATTTAAAAGTGGTTTTAGTACAGTAGATCATATCCAGGTATAGAGAGAAAATATTGAAAAGACAAATGAATATGAGTTCCCATTATGCTTTGGATTTGTAGATTATGAAAAGATATTTGATTCTATAAACATTTTTTTACTGATTAAAGCATTGCACCATCAAGGTATAGATCCAGGATATTGTCATATTTTAAAAAATATTTATAAAAATGCAAACCGCAGCAATTGGATTATATAATGATACTAGGAAAGTTAACATTGAGAGGGTATAAGACAAGGGTGATTCAATATCTCCAAAACGTTTTACATCAGTACTGCAAGAAGTATTTTGTGGATTGAAATGGGAAGATAAAGGAGTAAAAGTAAATGAAGATTATTTGTCATTTAGATTTTGCAGATGATGTAGTTGTTTTTGTAAATAATGCTTTGCTGCTGCAGGAAATGTTGCAGAAGTTATCAGATAAATCTAGGAAAGTAGGACTAAAGATAAATGTTAAAAAGACTAAAGTAATGTTTAATGAATTTCTCAAATATGATGACTTAGAAGAAGTTGATCACTACAAATATCTTGGTCAGATTATTAATACAGATGGAAACATAATAGATGAAATTAATCATAGAATTAAACTTGGTTGGAGTGCTTTTGGTAGAAATGGCTTGATTCTAAAATGAAATATGCCTAGTTCTTACTTATGGATCTGAGACTTGGACACTTATTAGAAGAGCAATAGAGATACTTCAAACCAGTCAAAGAAATATGGAAAGATGCATGTTGGGAGTAAGAAGAAGAGACTGAAAACACAATGGATGTGTAAGAGAACAAACAAATGTTACTGACCTCATTGAAAAAATTAAAGACTGAAGTGGAGTTGGGCTGGATCTATTTCTAGGAGAGAGATGATAATAAATAGACAATTTAAATCTTAAATTGCATTCCAAGAGATTATAAGAGACCCAGAAAGAGGCCACATGTGAGATGGATGGATGATAAAGTGTGCAGGGGTGATGTGGAAAGCTAAAGATCAGAGAAGATCAATTGAACTTGAGAGATCTTCATTTTGCAGTGGATTGATAATGGTTGTTGTTGTTAATGATGATGATATGCATTCTACACATCCGTCACATTTCTTAAAATACGAGTTTAAACCTAAAATTATAATTGTTATTAACCGACTGATATTTACCATATTATATATACCTATTTTGAAATGGATGGCGTCAAAGTTGTGAGTAGAGGAAGTTTGACAATGGTAAATGAAAATGTAGTAACTATTTTGAGACCAAACCTAAAATTATAATTGTTATTAACCGACTGATATTTACCATATTATATATACCTATTTTGAGACCTGATTAAGCGTCTCAATATTTTATAAATATATGCTTGCAAATATATAAATTAATTTGCATTTATGTGTAATAGTAAATTACTCGCCTGAAACAGGTCAAGTCGTCAGAAAATAAGTCATTTAGACCAAATAAACAGCATTTAATCGTCAACATTATGTTATATCATAAACGCTAATGAGCTGTTTGCATTTTTGAAAACATTATTTATTGGAAAAAAACAAAACAAAAACAAGACAGCAGCCTTTTTTAGATACACCACTTGAGCGAAACAGTTTTTGAAAGTTTTTCCTTCATAGAATAGCAGTGAATAAAAAGGCATTGTTTATTATGTTAGCCAATTATAGTTGTGCGGTGAGGGGTTGAGCAGTTTTCCATCTTTATTTTAAATATATCTTAAAACTTATTTATTGACCATTTTGGATAGTTATCTTGGTTAATTAAAAATGAAACATTTTTGAATTCCAGCTTAGCTCATGGTAGGCACGCGTACTATATTTTTATCACGAGATCTTTCAAAGAGATATATAATAAATTAGTTTATACATAAATCCAATTGCAGAATACTAAAAAATGAGAATTGGCAAAAATTGTTAGTATTCACACTGAAAGTATATTTTGCATCTTAATTTATGATAATAAAATAACACAACATGTCATATAATATTTTGTTTTTCTTATTCATACAGCAAGTTATGCACTTACATTTTTAAAGTAAAGTTTTTCTATAGTTGCAAGGCTACCCATTGAGGGAAGAGAGTACAATAAGAGTTATAGACATATTTTAGTCTTGAAAATAACATATATATATATATTTCTGTAGAGTAAATTTTTCATGAAATTAAATACTTTTGTTCATTATCCAGATGTTAATATACTAAAGCAATTAAATGCTTAGGTATAAGAGCTTGTTGGATGCATTTATTTATACATGCTCGTGCATTAAAAAAATTCTTTATTAAAAAAATGTAATAGAAAAAGTAATGTGCCAAAAGTTTGCATAAATATGTTTTGAACAGAATGAAAAAAATAGGTCATTAGAGCAAACAGAAGAAAAATATGCAAAAAGATTGGCGAATGCGAAGAATGCAAAAAATGCAAGTTTGGTTAAATAGCTATGTTCCTAATGTTTCAGTTTTGTTGACTATTGTTGTCATCATTGTTTACGTAACAGAATGTTATATACATATATATTTACGCACATAGTAAAACTTCGTTTTTTGAGCTTGTACATAAATGCGTAGGATAAAATGTTTATTTATAAATATTAAAAGACAGTTGAACTCACATCTGTTATTTATTTATTTCTTTTTTCACAAGAAAGTTTATGATTTTTATTATCATCTGTGACCAGGCACATGGCATGCTCACGTTAGGGCAACATCCGGAGTTATCTGGCAAATCACATGACCTAGATATGCTCTAGGTCGTTTCTAAAATAGATACAGCAGATGATAATATTAACTCGCCTCATTTTTTTTCTTTTACAAAGAAATTGGTAAAATATAAAAAAAAAATATTTATTTATTTTTGTTTTTAAAAATATCTGTGCTTATTATTAATACATACACAAGTCTTCTGCAGTTGAAACATTAATGTAGAAACTTAAATAAGAAAAGCAATGGTTATAATAGTATTGTTAAAAATTATATTAATCAGCTTTTAATAATTACTTACTGTAATTATTCTTTTATTGGTACTTAAATATTTTTTTTTCTTTGTTTAGAATTTATTTTTAGTAACCATATTTGAAAACTAAACTCTGTTCAACGTTTAATGAAGTTATAATTAAGTTTACTATTTATTTCTGCAAAATTCCTCACATTTAATTACTTTTAATATTCTTTTTTTTTTTTGACATTTCATGAAAGAATAGCATAAAAATAAAAAGCTCTGCCATCCTCTGGTGTAAAATACTTTTTTCTCTTGAAAAGTTATGTCATTATATTCAATAAATAAATACAGTTTATTTAAATATTAATTCAATCTATGCACTCATTTTTTTGTAATTTTTATCTATTTATTTCAAACTTTATAATTTAATTTGAATAATTTAATTTGAATTTAAGTACAGTTTCAACATTAATTATTTGACAGGTTGACACTTTCTATTATTAGCCCTGGTGACAGTTTTTGTTAATGTTCTATCTTTGATTTCAATATAAAATTTTCATTCTTTACTACTAAAATTCAATAAATTCCAATTGATTGCTTGGAAATTTAAGTTTGCAAATGAAATATTTTTTTTAAAAAAAAATCATATTTAAACTTTGAAAATATTGAAAAAATGAATTCATATGAAAACAGAAGAAATTTTTGTCATTCAATGGTGGGCAAGAAATCATCTAAGTGATCAATGAATCCTTTTTTTTTGATCAACATTTATTTTAAAATGTGAACAAATAAATGTTAATCTATGATAAATCTATATAATTCTGCCTTAAAATATTGCCTTATAATTTTTAAAATATGTCAAAGATCTTAACATAGTGCCAGTAATAACAGATAATGATAGCCAGCTTATCATTATAGTATCTTTGTTAATATTACAATCAAATTCATTAACTTCTATTTTTTTAAAATAAAAGCATATATGAATAAAATCAAAATGTTTGCATGTATTGTTTTGATTTTATCAGACAATTATTGCATAAAAATAATCAAAAATACTTAAACTAAGCATTTTTTTGTTATTCCAATATTTTTTTTGAAGTAATCTTGTAAATACTGTGAAAACTATATTACAAAAAAAAACAAAAACATTAAAGAGTAGATGCAGGGCAAAACATTTGTAGGTAGATTTTGATCTGAATTACCTGGAAAATTCTAACCACTTCAGATTTTTTGAATTAATAAATCAATATTTATTTTTTCACAGTTTTAGCATTAAAAAAATCTATATAAACATCAACACGGATAAACAGAAGAACATTTTAAAAGCAGCAGAACCATCATATTTTTCTTAAAAAAAAAAGTTATGTTAGCTGTCAGATTTTATATGATACAAATTAAATGATTATAGTTTTAAGATATATGTATATATGTATTCTTGACAGTGGCAGATAATCTTATTAGTTTATAAGAAGAATACAGTATTTGACTTAATTTTATACTTTTATGAATTATTCAAGAATAAATATTATTGTAGCTCACATATAATAGTAAATTTTATGTCCAACTCCAACTTTAAATTGACACAATATTTTTTAAGGTGAAGCCTATTTACTCATTTTTAATTACCATTCAAAAGTATATCATCCTCAATTAAATATTATGAAAATAGAACACTTATCTCACATATTGCATATAATAGGAATATTCCAGGTGCTGCACTACCACATCAAAATTACAAGTCACATAAAAATGAATTCTCCATCTGCATCCCAAGCTATTATAAAAGAAACAAATTATTATAATGAAAATGTAATTTATTTTCCATATAAAAGCCCAAGCTGCAGATAAAAAAAACATTGACTTTTTTTGCCCGGCATTTCAGACATGGCAGTGCAAGTCTTAGATAGCATTAATATAAAATGTTACAAAAAGATGAATGTTCTGAATATGTACATTATTAATGTAAAAAAAAAAACAGTATAGTACATGTGTTATGATAAAAAAATCCATACTATTTAAATTACATACTATCTCTGCACTAGTAAATAAAATCAAATGTAATATAATAGAAATATTATTAAATTATTACCATTCCCATGTTAAGTTCATGGGTCAGATATCATTTGTTACTCCAGAATCATCAAAAAATTGGGAAATATTAGTATTGAGATATATATGCACTTCATGTATTATATAATTTTAAAAAATTCATAAGGAATACTTGAAGATTTTACAAAATTTTACTAAATGAAATTTATATATATAAATATATGCATAAACAAAATATATTAGACCTCATTAAATCTAAATCACTTTAAATAATTTAAAACAAATTTTATTAATATAGAAATTGTAAAGATATTTTATAATTAAGTAGATGTAAATGACATTATTTTTATCCAAATAATTAAATTCTAGATGAACAGGATCAGCTAATTAGAAAATAAATATATGTTATTTGATCAAAACATTATCTTTTATTTTATTATAATCCTTTTTCAAAGCTAATTCATTGTAATGTCTGTAATTGGTCAGTATGCCATGGACTACAGTGATGTTAGACTAATCTACAACCAATGGATGGATCTTGAAATTGAACCATGAAAATAGATAAGGTAGCTCAGTAAATTATAAATAGGGGTCTTTCAGAAGATCTATTATTATACTTATGCTCATGCTTAGAATTGTACTTTGATACTTTCTTATTATTTTTTTAATCATTCTTCTTGACCATCAGAAGCAATGTTAAAATTTAATGACAAGAGTAGAGAAGCCTGCAGTCTGCTTCACTCTGGTCAAGCTGGCAGAGTGCAAGTTTAATTCCATCAAGAAGTAAAGAAGTTGCCATGATTCTTGTGTCCAGATTATATGAAATTTGTATGCCACCTAACTTCAAAAATGTTTATTGCTTTGGGGAAGAGACCAGCCATCATTCAGTGAAAGAAACACTGTCAGATGCTGTGCATTAAATAAAATAAATCACATATAATGAAGGCCATGTTCATCAGCAAGTACAATCTCATAAGTTTCACAGAATATCAAAAAATATAGATATGTTATATCTACTGTGCCACAAAATGTCTACAGGTACCTGAATTCAGAACTTGAACTATTAATGATGAAAAGAATAATTTGTATAAACTTTGATTACATATTATGATTTTATTTCACTAACATTAGATGTTTAATCTCCTACATCTATATATTTCATTTCCACAGAAATTTTGTTCTGATATATATATATTGTGCCCTTTTCTATAGGTCAGTGATGGTTATAAATGGTCAATTACTAAAAAAATTTTAAAATTAATATTATATAGTATTTAAAATTATAGATTATATTAAGCAGTAAAAGATTAATATGATATATTTAATAATAAATATTGTGATGGTGAGAATTGTATCTAATTCTATATTTTTCTAAATTGTTTTTCAAAATTTTATATAATTATTTTATATAATATAAGTAGCAAATTTATTAAGACAGATAAAATTAGACTAAACACCGGAAATGACTACATGACTGTCTGGAATATTCTATGTACGGTTTAAATTAATACTAATAATTAAAATATTTAAATAGTATATTATAGAAGTGGATGGAATTGTCACACATCATAATAAAAATAAGTAGTATACACCTTTATTAATTATTGTTTCAAAATTGTTTTAAAGGTAGTTAAACTGTAATAGATAATAATTGATTTAAAAATAATAATGAGTTAAGTCTATTACGTCATGATTTTAAAACTTTAGAAATTGTTTATAAATCCAAGTAGGGATTGACCAATAAAAAATAGATCTTGGCAGACAACAAAAATCGCGCCAACTAATTGTATAAACTGGGAGAACAAAAATGTGTTGACTCCAGAGCAGAGGTAAAATTTTAAGCTCTCTAAAATTTTTTTTTTCTTCAATTTATTAGTCAATTTTATTATCATTTTTAATAATATCTTTGAAAGAAACCAACTGACAATTTAAAAAATCATCCGAAAAGAATCTTAGAATAAAATTTTAAAAAAACGTTTTTCATAGTAATGTTTCACTAACTTTACGTAACCTGCCAGTGGATTCTATCGAAATATAATCGGAGTTTTCAATAGAAAATAGATAGATTCTTAAAACCAAGTTGTAAATTTTATAATATTCCAAATATGTTAATATTATTCGTTGATATAGTTTATATAGCGTATCACTATGAAAGCTGCTTTCGTGCGTATAAAATCAATGAAAGGACATTGTGTGCAGAGTTAAGGAGATAATGGAAAATAAAAATAAGTATTATTCATATAAGAATAAATGGACAAAAGGAATTTTAATATTGAAATAGTTTGAATTGCTTTCTTTGAGATGACTTAAGAAAATACTCTAGAAAATAGTTAAAGATCGGAAGTAGTGTATATAAAATAATAATGAATGAAAATAAAGTTTACCAAGGAAAACACTTGCCTAAAGAAAAAAAAAATATTTTACAGAAGAGAAATATAAAATATTGGATCCATGGAAAATGCAATTGGTACCATAATTATTAAATAATTGTAGTTTAACTAGAAATAAAGATGCATCAACGCGCCGAGGTAATATTCGCCAGAACATTAAAAAGCTTCGTGGGATAACTAAATAAAATATTTTCTAATAATTTTGGATTAAACACTAAAACTAAAGATCATCTAAACAGTTTATTAAATGAACTAATTTATTTAAAACTTTAATAAGCAGAAAGAAGAACATTCGGACAAAAGAAGAAATAATAAATATTATGGGACTAACCAAGATTTACCGTCAGAAAAATATGTGATTATGGTTTGAATTATTTTCTTTACTAATCTAAGTTAAGCATTAAGTTTTAGATAGCGATAGGGAAAGCAAAATACATTAATTCGTGATATAACATTATATGAAATAATATGTTTTGATTTTGAATTTTAAAATAAAATTGTATGTATGTGGAAATTTGTATATTTGTGATGCTCGAAGAGAAAGAAACCTACTACGAACTCTGATAGGAAGATAAAGATTGTTTTTGGTAACATTTATAATTATTAATGATATAATGTATGTTTTATTTATTTAGATCAGCTGGGAATCGAATGAATGTAGCGCAAAAGTTTTATTGTTATTATTGTTGTAAAATGCATTTTGAAAACAACACTCTAAAACACTTTGAGATGTGATTAGATTTTTAAAAAATATGCATACGATAATCATTTTATGTGTTATTAATATAGTTCAATATAACCGATGGTTATGTGATATTTTCTGTTAATTTTCCGATTGGGATATTTAAATGTTATTTTAACAAAACGTAGATGTTGAACCTACAGTGTAATAAAGCAAGACAAATTGTTCTTATGGAATAGGGAAATGTTTTATATTAGCGAATTTTGTTTATTGTTTTAAAAAGTAGTTAGTATTTTATCGATGTTGGATACAGTAAAAATCTCGAGAGATAGTTTGGGTAGTGACTTGGTAGTACGTGGTGATTCGGAAACCAAGAGGATGTATTAAAAACTAGGTTGCTACAGGGAGTGAAATAATAAGTAGTTTTAGATGTTAATCAGCGTAGTTACCAAAGCCCTACGACTGGTACACATGTCTTGGACAGTGGTATTTTATACATTTCTTGTGAGTCATACTAGATGTTTGGTAAAGCTGAGTAAATAGCTGCCACATCATGCTTATCGCCAAGGTTATTAGACAATGAATGTCGGACCTATTCACACTGTTCCATACATTTTTGAAGTATATTGCGGATAAGTTATCTATCTATCTTCCCGATATCCTATACATCATTCGCTATCTTTATCTGTATTTCTTGCAACTACATCGTTATATGATAAGTCTATTAAAAGGGAAACAATAGATATTTTAGAATGTATGTCATGCTATTATTTGGAATGATTATTGAAAGAAAGATGCAGATATCCTAAGAAGGGAAGAAGTTAGAGAATTATTTTAATTCTTTTTTTTAAGAAATGAACTATAATTTTATAAAAGTATATCCAAATAGAAATATACAAAAATATTAAATATAATTTCACGTTTTCTTATTGTTAATTATATTTTAAAAAATATAAGTATTGCATATTTAAAAAATACAATAACATTCGATAATTATAGTATATGTGAAACTGTAACAGGTGATAATTAAACCCGTGTTATAGTATTATACATGAGTATGGCTTATGGAATAAACGTATTATAGTTTACGAGCATTGGAGAACAAACGTTAAAAGTAATAATAATATTTGAATAATATGCGGAGTGACTTATATAAAGTTACAAGAAAATGTAATTTTCTTTTAAAAACCATATTGATTGTAAAATTATGATGTTATAAATGATGTTTATCCACATAGATAATTTATAATACAGTAACTTTAATATTAAAAGGTAAAGAATGGTGTTACCCATAAAATAGTTAAAATAAGTGATATGATAAACCTAATGAGAAATAAATAAATAACTTTTAAAAGACACAATAAGTTTAATTAATGATAAAAGAAATATAAATGTGTATAATTCAGCTATTGTAGTGTAAAGAAAAATGAGGATATCCCTTGTAAATAGATGTAGATGGATTTGTTTGTTTTATTTATTTTTTATTGATGTTAATAAAATTTTAAAATTTGTTTATTAAAACTTGTGTCTGAGTTTTGTTTTCTCTACATCATTGCATGAATTCACAAGGTATGTTCACAACCATTAAACTAAGTATTTGATTGTTTGCACAAAAGATAAATAGAGAAGTATGTTTAATCTTAAATATTTATTGATGTTCTTGTAATTAAATAATTATAAAATTGCATTGCGTTACTGGTCATCAATCCATTATCATAATATTTTGCTAAATTATATGCTATTAGTTGCCACTTGCTTTATTTGTCAGATTATCTAAACACTGCCACTTATTAATTTATTTTATTACTTAAAGATAAAAAAAGGGGATATTAGATTATTAACTAATTTATTACGGTTATAAATTTGCGATGAAAGAAAAGCTGTACTAGTTGGATTAAGCAATGAAGATTGTGATTATTATTGTTTTATTATTAATCTAATTTCAGAGTAGTAGATTATGACATAAAATCCCTTATCATATTTTGCTACCATATGTTATTAACATACGAATAAATTTAAGAACCTGAGATTATTTCATTTGAGCTAGATGATTACTATTATTATTAGAGATAAAAGATTAATACTTTAATTGTTAAATGAGTCTTAGTGATTAGAAGTTGCGGAAGTCATAAGAATACTATGTAGTTATTATGTGTAATAGTAGTATAAGGGGGGATAGTGTTCTTATGCCATTGAGGTGGTATCCTGTGGGATATTGTCTCAATGTAATCTACCTTGTCACCCGTATTTCCACTTCTAGTCTCATGAGTTCCTGAATATTTATTTGAGTTAGTTTAAAACAGAACCTAAGTTAATTTTAAGAAACTTGAGCTAGTAAAGCATTTAATTGAATATTTCATTAATTATTAGAGCTAGAACCCAGTTAGGTGATTTTCACTATATTATATTTATTTTGGGGGAAGTGGAGATGCGGGAACGGGGCGGTTAGATTGGCCTGATGTGTTAGAAAAGGGCAGATTGTGGCCCTCAACGTGATTGGCCTGAGGTGTAGTGGAGCTACACACGAGGACAAGGGCAGAATATATATATATATATATATATTGTAACGATCCGGAGAAAGCGACTTAACGTAAACTGCACTACAGGGCACCATCTAGGCATTTGAACCTAGAAAAATTTATAAAGTAGGCAGATACGTAAGTAAAAAAAAAAATTTTTTTTTTTTGCATCCGGTCGTTAGCCCATGTCACTAGCTCAGTGGAATAGCAGAGATTTAAAAAAATAATATAAGAGTATATATAAAAAAAAGAATAAAATGAGCCACTGCCAGTAATTAACATACAAAAATTTATTTATGCACATATATATAAGATTTAAAATTATTTTGTATTAGTTTACATTTCCAAATTTAACCTACATTTTTAACTTTGATTTTTGACTTTAATTCACATTTACTTACTATTATATTCTAATTTTACATTTTTAATTAAGTTCGCACAGATAAATTTATGAAAGCTTGTTTATAATGTTGAATATAGATCGGTTACATAGATTTCATGGTCAAAAACATTTCAAAATAAACATAAACGATCAAAATACAAAATTATTGATTACTGACAATTGCGGAGGGAAATTTATACATAACCCAATAGTATTCATCATAAGATACTTGCATTGTCACCAATAACTTAAAAGACATCCGAATAAATACATTTTAGATACTCACCATAAGGTATCATTATTTATCGAATGTCTATATATTTTGATCAAATATGAAAACCCAAAACATACTTAACCGATAACCAATCCATGCAAGCATCTATAAACAACTTAAATTTAATGCATTTTTATTTAGGGGCAAGTATGAATAGACTACATAGATTTGCATTTGAAAATAAAATATTCTAACCCTATTTAACCTTAGCCTAAAATTCGCAGTCAAACTGGCATCAATTCATCTGATACATCGATGTATTCAATGTAATACGGAATACGGAAGCACCAAAAAGATTAAGAGAAGATATTGACTCTCATTAGATAGGAATATTACTTCTATCTAACGAGAAGAACAATAAAAAAAAACTCCATAGAAAGGAACTGCGCTCTGCCTCTTATAATTCCTTCCATAGGCAAAATGGGAGAGTGTGGCGTATGAAGCGATTCTGCCAGTAGCGAATCTCCGACTACATCTACTAACTACATCAATATATCCAATCCATTGACCCAATCTAACAACGACACAAATAACCTAAGATTACCCTTCCCTAATATAACTTTACAAATCTATACAGCCATTCATGCCCGACTTAAGTTTAACATTTATATAATTAATTTAATGAAAACAAAATCATGATAAAATTTAAAGAACAAAAAATAAATAAATAAATGAAAATGATTTTAAATATATATATAAAAAAGAAATACATCAAATAACATTATTAATAAATTAAGTTGGTCAGATAGGATAATATTGCAATCATTTAAATCTGGAAAGTTTTAATTTAATGTTCATTATTTATAAAGTTCTTACGGTTTAAAACAGTTCTTCTTTATCCGTTGCTTGCCATGAACGTGAATTCCCATGCCGTCCTAAGATTGGTATCCATTTAGCCATTGTTTTATTTATTCATTCAGAGGTTTTTTTAGTTTAATTGGTCCTCAATGTAGGAAACGATAGTTCATTTCTTCTTTCTTTAACAGCTGAAAGAATTGACAGTGCGTCTGTCAATTCCTTCACCTCCAACTCTGTACTACTACATATAGTCACATCGTAATAATCAATTTCCAGTCACTCATTAATAATTTCCAAATTTTCCTTTTATACGTATTCGAAGGATTGACTTGGCATTATGTCATCGATGTGATGATCCTTTCGCTGAGGTCCGATTTCCCGATGGATTTCTTTCATTGGCTATTTGTTTCTATTGTTTTCCTATCTGACCGACGTTTTTACATTTAAATGCCCAAGGCTGGTTTACATTTAACTAATTAACAATCATTTCCATTTCTGATTAATTAACCTGTTTTCCAAATCAAAGATATATTTTTATCTCTAAATCTTTTTAAGTTTTTGTTTTTAAAATACCTTTTCTATTTTTAATACAGTTTTATTTTAATAATTTTTTTTATCTGTGCGATTTAATATATACGAGTTTAAGATGATATTTAATTTCAATTTTTAATTCTTAAAGAAAATTTTTAAATGCGAACTTTTTAATTTACTTTCATGTTTAATAAATATAAAAAAAACAATGTAACGAACGTCAGTGCTCATTACAATATATATATATATAAAGTTCATCGGCAAATTGAAAAATTTGAATTTAAATTGATAAATACGTATTCTATTGATACAGTAAGATTGAAGTTTATTAATGCTTTACTTAGGCCATATTTAAAGAAAGTGTTTGATAGGAAGTTGTATCTATCTTTTTATCCATCAGCTGCAATTACGCCAAAGATTTTTGGAAATTTAGAAGTGCATAAAGAAAAGTTATCTATTAGACTGATGTTGGATTTTGGAGGATGTATGTATTTTTATGCAGCAGTTTTTGTTGGAAAGTTTTTGCAAGATGAATTGAGTTTTAATGATTATACAATTGGTTTTTCATTTGAATTAGTTAAAAAGATTGATAATATTTGGATGATGGTGATGAATTATTTACATTAGATGTTGCAGAATTATATGGTTCAATTAAACAAAAGAAATCTATTAATAAAAATTGATCAAATTTTACATGAAAAAGGAGTGTGAAAGTTTTATCATTTGTTTGTGAAGGATTTATTATTATTTATTGATCAGAATTTGATGGCTACATTTGAAGATTAGTTGTATATGATCAATGAAGGTTGGCCTATGGGTTTGCCTCTTTCAGCAATTATATGTAGTTATGTGTTGTCATAATATAAAGGGACGATTTAAAATAATATTTCTTGATGGGTGTTAAAAGTTATTTTAGATATGTGGGTGATGCACTTATTGCTGGAGCAAGTATGATAGTGCAAAAACTATTTATTAAATTAAATGATAATAGATTGATGTGGACTATTACTTCTGAAGATAATGATAATAGTATAAAATATCTAGATCTAATGTTATGGAGAGAAGGTAATAAAATTAATAATAAAATGGTGTTGAAACCATTATCAATTAGAGGGGTTGTGAATCCAAATTCTAATGTTCCACTTAACCTATAAATTAGCTGCTTTTAGAACATTTCTTTTTAGAAATGATGTTTTGTGTAAATTTCAGAGTGATAAAATGGCTAATATCAAAAGATATGTTAATGATTTATTGGAAGTGGGATATAGTAGAAAAAATATTTTATGTGCACTATATAGGTTTAGAAATAGATGAAGAAGAGATAATAAGAAAAAGAAAAGATGGATATCATTGCCTTATGTAAATGTTGTTGTGCATAGTAAGATTACATTATTGGTATCTGTTGACTTTAATGTTGCTTTTAAAATGGGTGCAATTACTAAAATATTAGTTATTAATGGAAAAGATTGTATTGATAACATCAATAAATGTAATATTATACATAAAATGGTATGTCATTGTAGATATAGTTACATTGTGGAGACTAAATGTGCATTGAAAAAGAGAATTTAGGAGCATGAATTATTATATAAGTTATGTTATTCTGTAGATAGGTTTAAATCTGTTTTTGCAGAACATGTGGTGAATTATAATGGAGAATTCTGCTTTGATAGTGTTTTTGTTTTGCATGTGAAAAATGATTGGAAGAAAAGAATAATTAAGGAGTCATATTTTATAAATAGTACAGATAATGGGTTGAATAAACAATGTAACTGTGTTAGTATTTACAATTTATGGAAAGTTGGCCATTCATGTGGGAATGTTGCTGTTGTGTATGTTTAATGAGCTTTGAATATTAACGTATTGCTACTCAAGATGGCAGAATATGCCATAATCTGGCTATAGCAAAGGGAATTAATCTTTAATTTTATATAGGCATTTTTTAATTTTGATAGAATTATTCTAGTGAGTTTAAAAATCAGAATGATGATGGATTTCTTAATTTTATTACATGTACCATGATTCACTCATTGTAACCTAAAAAGAGTATTTATAATAAACAAATAGCCAATCAAACCCTCACCATTTGCTAAAGATTTTTTTAGTATTATTGTAGTTAAGTATTGTAAAACAAAAGTTAATAATGATCATTTCCGCTGGCCTGCAATGTATTAAGAATTAGAATAACAATTTAACTGTTAACATAAATAATGCAAATGAAGATCTCTGGATAAAATAAAATTCTGCACAGACTGACTAAATAAATTAAGAAAGATTGTTTTTTATCTTTATAGAAGTTTACTGTTGTAAGGAAAAAATACCAGATTTGGAATAGATAGGTATGGGAAAGGATATTTATGTATATTGAATTTTCTTTAGGTAATGTACTAATATTTTAGGCTGATATATATATATATATATATATATATATATCAGCCTATAAATATTATATATATATATATATATATATATATAATTGAGTGTGAAGCAGATCTGTTTTTTTGCTTGCACTCAGTGACTTAATTTGTAGTATATATTTGGTAGATGCATATTCCTACAATATATTTATTTGGTAGATGCACATTCCTATCATATATAATTTTTTTTTATATTCTTTGATTGTTCATAAATAAGTGTAATGCAGACGTTGTTCCTGCCACTTATACTTTTTATTATTATCGTTATTTACCAGACAGATGCTCATTTCTATCAATTAGTTCATAAGTTTTAGTCATTAATTCCTGCCCAGACATTTGGTAACATTATTTGATTAGTATTAAACAGACATTAAAGAATGCCTGGCTCATGTGACATTTAGTTTTCATTATGTGAGATGCTTAGTATTTGTTTTCCAAGCACTACAGCCTGAAAAAATTTACTTTAGTCTAGATCTGTTAATAGTATAGTTTATTAAATGATTTTTAGCATATCTTAAAGCTTGTAAGATTAATAAGTCTTAAAACTGGGTTATATTAATAAATATGAGTAATTACATTTAATCTGTGCAGCAAGCCTGTATCTGTTGAGAGAAAATTAAGTTGCATAGGCCCATATATAATAAAACAATGAATATCTAATCATTAATTTTTCATCACACTACTTGGGCAGTTAAATAAAATAATAGACCATTAAATGGTGTTATTCTAAAATCAATTCTGTGTAAAAGACCAATAGACTGATGTTTCCTGAGAATTTCTATCAATTGTGTTCATTTGTTTTGATTATTTATATACATACATAAATAAATAATTTCTTATTATTCTAGCATTTGTCATTTATTGCAATCAATAATAGTAATTAAAATGCAAGAATCTCTTGCAATTAACTGAATCCAGCAGGATATAAAAGAAAAAATGTTTTGACCATGAAACATCAGAATGTGAAGCTGCATGCAAATTATCCTTGGGTGATTTTCATTTTAGCAGTACATTTTTGATCATTACAATATAAGCAGTTAAAAATTAAAGCACACAGCAGCATATAATGGACAATTTATACTAACAAATCATTTAACAATATAGTAGAAAGCTTTATCTCAATAAATGTAATCATATGCATATGTATAAAGAAAAGCTTAACAAAAAGTAATTTTAAATAACTAGGCTTAGTTAGCTTTTAATTAACACAAGTCATAAAGTTTGACTTATATTAGTCAAAAGTGAAAGCCTAGTTATTTAAAATTACTTTTAGTTAAAGCTTTTCTCTCTATATATGCATATAGAACATTTATAAATCAAGGATTAACCTTATTTAAAAATTTACTGTAGGTTTTTATTATTAACTAGAACTGTTACATCTAAATATGTATGTATATATCTTTCTGTGTTATTCAATAAATTATTTAAAATAACATTTTTTCATTATGCTAGTTTTTATTTCCCAAACAAATTATATTCTTTTAAAAAACTTTATTAGAAGATCAATTTAAAAGATAAAGAAATAAAATCATATTTTTTTTATGTTTACATTTTTAAAATAGTTATTATCAATTCTATAATTTCCATTAAATAAAATATCCTTAATGAATTTATCAGAATAGCCAATATTATAATAAACTTTATAAAATTGTCTTTTTTGAAAGTATCATATTTAGAAGTTTTTAATCTTTGATTTTTATAATAAAAATTCTTTAAAACAGGTACTTTATTAAAGACAGATTGTTGGCTATTAGATCTATTAATTGGTTTTAAATCCTTACTTTTAACATATTGACCACATATAAAACAATTATTTTTTAATTATTTTATTATTTCCAATAAATCTCAAAAGTTTTAATTTAACAAAATTTAAGGTTTTTCTTTCTAATATGTATATTATATAATAATCAAAAGCATATTTAACAAACAATTTTTAATATATGCAATCATAATTAATAATTTTCTCTTTCAAATCATTAATATAAAGAAAAAAAAATAAAGAGAAAAAATATAGTCTATTATCCATTCTTTTTTAATCTGACAAAATTTACAGTTATAACAAAATACATAGAATTCTTAAACAACAAATGCAAATCTTTAATAATCTTAATTTTAGTTCTAGACAAGGATTCATTTTTAACTAAGACAAAAATAAGAATCTCAATACTGCTTAATGTATTAGCAGATAGATAAATATTTTCTTCCTCTAAACTACTATACACCCAATTATTTTTCATTTTAAAAAAAAAATAATCTTTTCAAAAGTCTCAAAAAATGTGAAGTTGTGTAATTAACAAAATTGACAAATTCTTTTAAAAATTATTGAAGAAACTTTCAACATTACCAGTAAAAAAAAAAAAAAACCCTCTTTTGTGAGTTATAATATTCATAAACATTTTAGATGATATAAAATCACTTTCTTCGTAATATCTATTAAATTTCTTTTAAACAAATTACCAGAATCAGATTATTTAGATCTTTTCTAAACAAATATATTTACCATTAGTCAATTTTTTTCCCTTTTTTTCTTTAAAAACATCTTTCATATTGACAAAACAGCCAGTTTTATCTTTACAAAGAATGGTTAGTTTAGTATTATCTATTTAATTTGAAGTATTTTGTTTAATAAAAATTATAGTACTACTACTAATAATTTTTAAAATGTGAAAAGAAAAAAAGAGATTTTATTTTTTTAACTTTCAAATTTGTTTTGGAGATAAGAAAATAGAATAGTGGAAGAGTATTACTTTATATAATTTCTTCAATAATACAAAATAAAAAGAAGATAGGAATACTGTTCCTGGAGTATTGCATGTTTTGTAAAAAATTATATATAGGTCAAAGTAATGTAAACTTTTAGGAAAAAGTATTAATTCATAAAGGTAAAGTAAAATATACATATCTTAATTCTCCATTATATATGAATGAAATACTCGCCATAAGACTATGTTTGAACAAGCTAAGATTGTTCTTTTTAAAAAAAATGAGATAAAGAAAAGAATTAAGGAATTTCTATTACTGAAAATTTATACTGAAACTCTTAACATATTTATGAATTGTTTTTGATATTTATATAATTGAACATTTTGGAAAGTTAATTTAGTATATTTGTGCTGTGTTCTTTTCCATCCAAACAGTCTGTCCTGCAGTGAAATCATTGTTTGGGAAATTTAAATTTTTAAATTTGGCTAATTTCTGAATTTGGTGGAATTTGTTTATATATATAATTTACAAACCTGAAATTGACATTTAAGCTTAATGACTTTTTTTACATTGTTTCTGTCACTCCTTAACGATCCATCGTTTCTTAACATTACTTAAATCCATTATATTAAAAAAAAAATATATAATACAAATAAAAATTGTCTCCTAATTAAAAACTATCTTAATAATAAATATAACAGTAATTAACTATTATATTTATTATTTTTATTTATATATTATTATTAAAAAGAGTTCAGAAATGGAATCGAAATTGCAAAGTAAATAATAATTTTTCAGCATCCGATTTCTACGACCATTATAATTCTTGTATTTATGGTTTAAACTTCAATTACAATAACGTTAAAATATTGCAAATTGAAAAAATAACAAAGGAAAAATAAAAAAAGTTTTGCTAATATACAAATACAAACATGACTTAATTAACAGGCAGGAAGCAAACATTAAGATCATAGAATTGTGGAAAGGTTAGCCTTTCAAAGTGTTAGTTGACAAAGACTACAAAGATAGTAAAGTGCTTCTAAGTGGATAAAATTTTAAAAATATATCTGATTACTTTATTTATAAATATTCAATTATATAATTACGTACACTGCTTTGAAGAAATACAGCCATCGAATTATAATATTATTACATATATATTATTACATAAGGGTCATTTGCTAAGAAATAAACAATAATAGTCTAGGAGAGACTTCAAAATGTTTAGTTTCCCAGAAATCACAATTTAGAAACTATAAAAATGTTATTACATAAGCAATACTCTTTTTGTTTCTGAATTATAAGTACCAAATATCTTATTAGAAGATGTTAAAAATTTAATACACACATTTTTCAAATGTGCTGTTATTATTATAATCAAGCTTACACACATACTAAATATTATATAGATGCAAACTTTAATTATTATTATTTTGAATATAAATTTATGGCATGAAAAATATATCTAAAGACAAAAATGCTTTTATTGTTGTTATTATTTCAATATGCGACAGAAGTGTAAATACACATTAAAAAAATGTTTTTTTTTATATTATACACATTTACTATGAATAATAAAAGCAGTTACCTCCCCAAAACTTATTGTAAATCAGAATTCTAAGATAAAAAATAATATTTTTTATGATTAAAAAAATACCTTATTGTCAAAGACTCAAAATATACCATTTGAATGTCTTAATATTACAAATATTTTTAAAATTTAGAATTATGAAAATTAATGAATAAATGTTTTATTAAGCACGTTATTGATTAAAAATACTAACCTGATTGTAAATACTATATATACATTTTTTAATTAAGAAGTATAATACAGTTTGTTTAATTTTATTGTTAACATTGAATATTTAGTCAAACAAGCTAATCATATTGATGAAAATGGTATGGAGATAGATATCTTGTTTAAATATAATTCATTGAAAAATGTAAACATTGACATCCTATTGCTATAGTAAATATATTTATATATGTGTGGGAGATGATGATCTGGACCAAATGATGAGTACTGATGTGTGTGATCATGTGTATTCTTTGTATGAATGGATGGCTGAAGGGGTTTTGAAAGTGTTTATGTGGCTTATGATTTACATTTAAATAATAATAATAAATATTTATATTTTCTTATATAATGTATATTTTATATTTTTTAGTTTTGTTTTACTTTATTACATTAATCAAATTTTGTGTTAAATTTTTATTATTATTACTATGATTTTTGAGAATCCATTTTACCTTGGAAATCATATTGTTTTGCAATTCTTGTAGAGTTATTAACTAAAAAACAAGTCATAAGTAAATTATATTTTTGGTAATGTGATTTGAAAAGTTTTCAATTTATTTTTGATATAGAGTAAATTACTAGATGCAATGAAAGATTTTTAATTGTATAATAAATAATTCTTTTTTTTTCTTTTTGAGAAATTAATGAAAGTATTTTGTTTTACATCACTTAGCAATTTTTTCATTACAAGTTGTTAATTACAGGGTTTTGCTATTTTGCATTTGAATTGGACCTAGATTGGCTCACTTGTATGTATTCAGTAGTATTTAATTAACTGTTTTCTAGGTATTTGAAGTCAAAAACTGAAATAAAAAAATGTATATTCATTGGTAATAATTTTAATAATAATAGAAATAGGTTAGCATTGTTCAGAGAGAGTTTTAAAAAGCTGCAATCTCAAACAAAAAAAAAGGTAGAAGTAGAGTTTCAAGTACAGGAGAAGGTTTTTCATTGATGCAATGTTGACATTGTTGTTTGTGCAACCATGACTTTTGTTTAAGATCTGGAAATTTGATAACCATCAAATTACAGTTCAATTTGTTTATTGATTTAATTATTTGTTTTTTGATGAAAGTGCAATGTTTTGGATGAGACTATACCAAAAATTTTTTTTATAAAAAAATAAGCCAAATGCAAAAGTTGTGATGTTAAAAGGAAATTATAACAGAAATAGATTTCAAAAGTTATTTTAACTATTCGAATGTATTTTTTTATTCAAACATGCAATTATAAAGTTTTATTAATATAAGAAATATTTTATTTTGCTACAGAGGCTAGAAAAAATTCTTTGTTCTGATTATTATTTTAATTTATTACTCTTATTTTCTTTATTTGCAAAGTTAATATATTAAATTTAAAATTAGTGTTTTTTGTAAAATTAATATTTTAATGAATAAATTGAAATATACAAATAATTTTTGAATAATAAATTTATTCATTGAAAATAAACAAGCATAAATATTTACTAATTTGGCCACTATAACAATATTCTAAAATGCATGGTCAGAGGATTAAATGAAAATTAGGTAATTATATTGCATTTTAGCTAATACATAATATACACATTTACAATTAATTTTCAGTGTATTTTATTGATTTATACAATATAAGATTTTTTTTAATTACACATTTTTCAAATTTAATTTCTAGCAATATGATTAAATGTATGTTTAAAAATGGCTCATGTTAACAGGCAAGTATGCATTAAATTTAAGAATTTTTAAAATGTAATTTCTTTTAAACTGCAAATTATTGAATATGTGGATTTTGAAAGAATGGAGATTATGGATATGTATAAATATAAAACAGTAAATAATGTTTGTCAAGGGAAAGGCCTCTCTAATACTTCATAACAAAAAGCAATCAGAAAGAAGTCATTATTCAACCAGCTTTCCAATTATCAAATAAATGGGTTGTTTAATTTTCTAGCTATGAATATATAGATACCCATTTATTGACAAATATTGAATGCTTATCTGTCTTACATATCTAAAAAAATATTAAGATTATGCAGTCTGCATTTAAAACCAGTCTGTAGAAAAGGTAAGTGGACACATTACCACTGCATTATGAGACTTTTTACTATTAATGTATATTTATATATTTACAAATTGTAGTGATTCAAAGTAAGAAGAAAGATTATAAATTATTCTTCTCATAGAAATTAAAGTCATTGTGAAGCCATTACAGAAATCTGCTAGCAGTTTTGTTACAGAAACCTGTAGTAGTAATATCAACTGATGATTTTTATTATTGTTCCAATGTTTGAAATGGAATGTTTAAAAAAATCAATTGATGATGATGTTAATTGTTACTCTTATTTATTATATTAAAAATTTCAACATAATATGCATATTATTTAACCATTTTTATTCAATATTTTATTTATTTTTAATAAAATAATGTAGCATATAGAATAAACAGAAGATATAGTCTTTTTTAATAAGTATTTCTTCAAAGTGGATTTTAGAATGGGGGGGGGGGGCAGGAGAAAGTATTTTATTTTTTCAGACAATATATAATAGTAAATAATGCAAAAAATAAAAAAGAAAAAGAAAAAAAATCTTTAAAGTTTTTGTTTGAAAAATAAACTTAAAAGTTATTATATTCTCCATATCTTCCATTTATGTTTTACATGTTGGAACAGTAGGAGTTAATAAATACATTTACATTTTGGAATATAATTATAATATTACTTTTTTTTGTTTGTTTTTAGATATTGCCATGCTGTGATAATATTTATTATTTTAAAATTATTCATTTATTATATAAATTTTTTAGTAATTACAGTTTTATTTTTATTATTTTTTAAAAAATATATTTCTACCCAATTCTTTTTGCGGAGCAAGACTAGATTAAGTATATATCTAAAATATTTTTTTAAATTATTTTACAATTAAACATTATCTGTATTAAAAAATATCAAATAGACTTTTTCTCTCTGAAGTCATATTTGAAGTTACTAGACAATAGAAAACTGACTATAATATTTCTCCTATATCCAGTTATTTGCTCCTAAGCTCTTATAAGATACCAAAATTTGTGAATACTAGAATTGTATATATATTTAACACACATAAGTATATAGCGCACACACTTTTTACACACATGACATATTTACTTATATATAATTTAATTTAAAAACTACAAATATTAAGATATCAACATAAATAACAAAGAAGAAAAGAATACTATGTGTGTATGTTTGTAATAATAGAAACTTTCTCCATACAATAATAACATCTATTACAAGCTATGGTAATCAATAGATACTAGAAGGTTTGTGTAGTTAAATCCTCTCTAGTATCTACCTAATCATCCAATATCCCCAAATTAGTTTTTAACTTATGGTTTTCATCAGTGAGGATCCTTGGATCTGAGATTGATGCGCGTAGACCTTTGTATTAAATGCATTCCTCCTGCAACTTCCTTTTATCTATTAAGTAAACTATGAACCAATGAGCTCATAGTCTCCAATATTCTATGGCTAGGATTGGTATTAAAGCATTAAAACATCATATAAACACTATTTCTTTTCATTGCACAAGCTATTAAAACAGTAGCAACTCTTTCCATATAATAGTCACATAATGCAAACTATAGTAATTAATAAACAGCCATAACCTAGAAATTACTCTGGAGATATTGGATGAATAGGCACTAGATAGGGATTATAATGCACAAATCTGACATTTATTGATTACTCTAAGTTGCACTAGGTGACATTATTGTATAGAGAGAGTTGCTACTATTGCCACTATTTTAATAGCCTGGGCAAGAAAAAAAACGATGGTCATATGATGTTAATACAATATAAATACTTTTAATATTATATATAGCATAGAAATTAATTTAAAAATTATACATATGACATCATTCTTTTTTTTCTCTCTCTCTCTCTCTCTCTCTCACAAAAAAATAAAATTTATTAGCACTGCATTATTTTAGTTTATTATCTATGTGATAAAAATTATTGATGAAATGCAATAAATGCAATTCCTAAGTGATGTTATATTTAAAAAAGTTATGTTACGGTATTTGCTTGAAAAATACCACCACCCATTTTTTTTTTGTGATTTTTATGATTTTAGCATTGGTGATGATATTGTAAATTAAAATATTTTTTTTTCATTATTATATATCTGAAATGTAGTTTACTGAAGTTGCCATTAATGAAAATATGGATATGATGAAAAGGCTAATTGCTAATACTCAGATCAACATTATTGGTAGGCTTCCATTGATTGAGACACTTTTAATTTAGTTTAATACTTTGCATTTAAAGCTTCAAAAAGTTTTTACTTATCCCATAATTCTTTGAATATAATTTTGTTTATTTAAGATTGAGTAATTGTAAAACATAATAATTGCTACTTTATGAATTGAAGAAGTACAAAACAGAATGTACAAATAAAAGTATTTATAATGTGATGATAGCTCATAAAAAATGGTTGTAATTTTAAAATAGAATTTTCACCACTGAAAGTAATTATATTAAGATATCAATATTTTTTAAAATTAAAAAAAAATTGGTATTTATAGCTTAAATGTAAATTAAGTCATCAAAGGTAAACAAAATAAAGTCATCACTTGCCATATGAAAATGTCATATTGTATTTGGGGCATTCATTAAAACTTATGGAAAAATCATAATCAAGAGTCAATTGACAGAAAAGGTATACTTAATTTTAAATATACAAATAAAAAGTATAGTGAATAAAAATTTAATAAAAGCATATTTACAAGTAATAAACTTTCAATTTCTGAGAATTTACATTCCAAAATAAATTTTTAATATTGCCCTTGAGACAAAAAAAATTAAAATCTTTAAATTCTGGTTTGAAGTATTAAAATTTAGCACTATATATAATATAAAATAGAAGCTGTTTTTAATTTACAAATATTAAAATCCTCAAAAATGTTGTCAAATATTTTTATTTAAAAATTAATGGAAAAGAAGAGCAACCTTCATTTTGCTTTAAAATATGATTAGTTTAGTCAAGCATTGTTATCCGAGAGGTCATCGCAACCACCTTGCAAGCAAGTAGTTGGTTGCAGATGATTGTGAGTTCACATCCTGGCTGATGCTATGACATATGAAAAAAAAAAATTAGTTTATAGTGGCAAATATATGTTGGTGAAGGCTTCAGATAAAATTTTGTCCTTTTACAAAAATTGCAAAAGTTGAAAGAAATGTTAATACTATATATTTTGAATTTATATATTTTATTTTATTATTATTATTATTATTATTATTATTATTATTATTATTATTATTATTATTATTATTATTATTATTATTATTATTATTATTATTATTATTATTATCATTATTATTATTATTATTATTATTATTATTATTATTATTATTATTATTATTATTATTATTATTATCTTTCAAAAGGACTTTATTGGATATAACAAGAAAAGGTTACATTTATAACTATTTTACCACATGCAGATGAATTGAAGTCAGTATAAATAAGTTGAAAATTGTAATTGGGGGGGGGGTTAACAAAGACAAAGGATATGCATGTGGTTTACAAATTTGAGTTTACATTATTTTCTTTAA